>QODF01000142.1:295902-407261 GCA_024372805.1 Oostethus manadensis | reverse complement strand
TATATATATGTGTGTGTGTATATATATATACACACACACACCACACCGACACATACACATGGATTCTATACACAGTGGAACCTCAAGATACAAAATTAATTCGGGGCTTTCGTGTCTTGGAATTTTCGTACTAAGAGACAAGATTTACATATAAATGGCGAAATTCGTTCCTGTCCCCTCAAAAACAGTCGTATAAAGCGTAAATATTGTACCCATAAAAATTTTCATCAATGACAACATAATAATTTGAATGATAAAAAACTATGAGAAAATAATAAAAGCAATGAAAAATAAATGTGGCTATAAAAAAGACTTCGAGGAAGGTAAGCTTCATGGCGGAGGTAGGAGTTTTGACAGAAATCATTTCAATACAGAACATTACATTATAAACTTAACACTGTTATTTTTTTAGTTTAATGTTTAACAGTGGATGGGAGCTTTTCGGTACGCTGAGCAAAGGGACGCTGTGATTGGCCATCGTTAGGGAGGAATGATGGAGATAACCAATGGGAGGGCAGTTTCTTCCTCTCCTTTGGTTTTATGGCAGTTGGCATCCATTACTTTAGGGCAGTGGTTCTCAGAGTGGTTTTCAGAGGCCAGAAATGATGTCGCCCCCTCCCCACCCCCCCATTTGAAACACTATTGACAACTGATAATATGTTTTCATTTAGCTGTACTGGACAAACTGAACTTAAAACTGAAACCAGTAAAATGGAACAAAATGGAGAGCTGTGAAGGCATTGAGTATAGTACTTTTGGACATATTGGCAGGTTTACACTAACATTGCTTCTCGCGCCCCCCCTGACCTGTTCACCGCACACCCTCAGGGGATGCCCGCCTCACCATTGTAGAACCACTGCTTTAGTGAATTACCGCCTGGGGGAGGGTCGCTTTTATGGCAGTGCAAACAAGGATCTACAGAGTTAACAGCTAATGACGGGCAACGGAGCAGGGGTACCATGACTTCCGGTTCCAGTTTTCATGCTAACACGCTGCTAACGAGACGTTTTTTGATTAAAATACCTTAAAACCACATTTGGACCCAATTAGTATGTATTCAGAACACGTGTGCGCCACATTGTAAATATGTTAAGCGGTGCAAAATGTTTGGGTACATTTTCATCATAAACCTAAAATCACCTGAACCAGGGCGTGCACGAACCGGACTTCCACGGTATATTCCAACTGAATCCATGTTGTGCACTCACTTTGGACCGCCAAGTGGACCGAGCAATGATGCATACATCATTTCCACTACCTTGTCTCCTTCCTTCCACATTTTGCGGCTATCTTCAAGAAGCACTGACTGAAAATGGATGATGTGCACACCTCTTGCTACAGCTTGCCTGTAATATGTAATACGAGCAATATTCTAAGGGAATTCCCTTGAATGGCAACTGAGTGGCTCTAATTGATTTCTCTTGTAGGATTAGAGTGCTAAAGTTAGCCTTCATACACGACATAGCAGAATATATAGAAAGAAGAACTGTGCAGAGTCTATAATGCAGCAAACTTATTCCCCTTATTAAAAAGAGATTCTTTCTATGTAGTGTCACTTTAAGAAACAAGCAATGGTGAATTTTTAGGAAGGATGCTTTAATTGGACATCCACAGCAGTACTGCTGCAGCATCGCATATATCAAGCTAAATAGCAAACATTGTCGTAGAGAGACCTAACGAGCGTCTGATTTACGAGCTCAAAGGAGAAGTAAGCACCGCACCAGAAAACAGCACAGGTGAGCATTTTCATCCAGTCAGTGTTTTTTGTGGGGTTTTTTTTTTTTACCAACTTTTAACACTTTTAACAGAAAAGGGGTTGGGGACTACTGCAGAAGCGACATCAATAGCGAGATCAGCTTGAGTCCCCGTTCCTGGTCAGCGTGTGTGATTTTCCGGGCAACTATGAAATTAAATTGTATATTAGCCATTCCCACTAAGCTGTTCCAATGCCAAACTATTGGCTAACTGCATCTTGGACCGAAAAAGGCAGGAACAGGAATTTAAAACGATTTAAGATAAAAATATGACATTAATTTCTACTGCACTGTATTAAATATAAATGCCACACACACACACACACACACACACACGTGTGGGCACTAATGCCTATAAAGGATCGTAAGACAAAATTATTCTAGAAGTCAGTATTAAAAATACAATGATATGCAAAAGTTTGGACACCCTGATAGTTTTTAAGATTTTCATTCATAAATCAATCTCAGTCAAACATATCATTTAGCTGACAAACACAGTGTTATTTGAAAAGGGAAATGAAGTTTGTAGGATTCACAGAAAGTGTGCAATAATTATTTAAACAAAATTAGGTAAGTGCATAAATTTGGGCACCCCAACAGAAAAATTACATCAGTATTTAGTAGATCCTCCTTTTACAGAAATAACAGCCTCTAAACACTTCAAATGAGGGTCTGGATTCTGAAAGACAGTATCTTTGGCCATTCTTCTTCACAAAACAGTCAGGTTTGAAGGTTTCTGAGCATGGACAGCCCTTTTTAAATCACACCACAGATTTTCAGTCATATTCAGGTCTGGGGACTGAGATTCCATTCCACAATGTTGTACTTGTTCCTCAGCATGAATGCCTTTGTAGAATTTGAGCAGTGTTTAGGGTTGTTGTCTTGTTGAAGTATCCAGCCCTGGCGCAACTCCAACTTTGTCACTGATTCTTGAACATTGTTTGCAAGAATCTAGTCTAGTTCTAGTCAGGAACTGATATTTTCCCGAAACTTACCTATGTTCTAATGCTGATTACTAAAGAACGGTAGAAGGTAGAAACATTTTTTTTATGAAGGACAGGAGTCTTTTCTTTCTTTTGTAACGTTTCCGAGTTTACGTCCTCAAAGAAAACAATATTCTCTGTGCCTCGAAAGATAGATCAAAATCATATAAAATGGCCAGTATCGAAGGAGCTGCCGATTGAAAAATGGCTGGGATTTAATGATTTATATAAGAATAACATATTAGGGAATGAAGAGCAGGCAGGAGTGAAAAAACAAATTCTAACTACTCTGTATTCAATATAAAATGCAAATCACCCTAATATCCTAATGTTAGGTGCATCCTAGAGTTAGCACAAGATGCTATCAGGAGGTGCTCGATTTTGAAAGAAATGTTGGCAGCCAAAAACGTTGGCGCGGACTCCAAGAGCTTTAAGAAGTGGATAAATAAATAAAACACCATGAGAGAGAAGAAGAGGACAGCAGGAGGGTTTTCGTCTTCGTTTTTTTTAAGCGTTAACGTTGGCAGGCGCATGCATGTTATTTGGGGATGGATCAACATTTCCTGAAAAAAAGGCTTCCCATGCCAGGTGTATCTAATTATCTGACAGTGCATCCTCATTATAAAGCAGCCCATGGGAGTCGCAAGCTTGGCTCGGGGAGTCTTGGACTGCCATCAAGGTGTTTCTGACGCTGGGATAATGGAAATGCTTTTTCTAAGAAAAGAATAGTGAAAATAAAGCGTAATGTTTGAAATAAACGGTAGAAACTTTTGTGGGAAAATTAATGCATGCTGTCAAAAAAGATCACAGGAAATCCCGTCAGACGTTAGCAAATCTCTTGAGACTTGCAATGTCTTGTCTACAATGGCAGTTTGACCCCGGGTCAGATAATTTCAATTCTCACTACTTCCTATTGGAATAGTGTGCTGTTTTATTGGCTTTTTTAGTTTTTTTTTTTTTTTTTCTATTGTAATTTTCTTTTATTTTTTATTTTTAAATTGTGATGATAACCCTAGAATGTATTTGGGCTATATACTATTTGAAGGTTGAGTGCACAAATATCCGCTTCCTAATGTCTTTTTACATATGTATGACAGTTAAGAATGTTAAGGTGTTACCAGCGCTGATAATAATAGGTAGGCATCACAATTGTAATTCGATTTCCACTCCTTTCTACAGGTAAAAAAGCCTCTTCTTTGGCTTTTTGTTTTGTGATGATGAAAATGTGATGATGAGTGTACAGTAAATCCTAGTTGTTCAATACGACAAGTCAACAATAACAGTAGAAAAGTAGAAAAAGAAAAAGGTTTAATACGCAAATGACTACTCTTTACCTTCTTGTTGTGCAGTGTAGTCCTTGTGACGTTAAGATTGTTAAGGATGCTACCAGTTCAGTAAATAATAGTTAGGTATCACAATGAAAAAGTACATCTTTCACAAATTACTACGTGAATAATTCATAAAATAAAAACTGCTAATTGAGTTGAACGTATAACACGTGACAGTTTGACATTGGAACAGATAAATTAAATTTCTACTATTCATTATGGGGTGAGTGGGCTGTAAATGCAAAGAAATGGGGGGTTACATTTTAGAACAACACTTTTATTTATACTTCTAGTGTGCGGGGGAGAAGGGGTACCAATAAAAGAGGTAGGGCTACCTGTCAAAAAATTGCTTGATATGTTGCTATGATGTCATCCAATTTGCATTGTTGGCACTTGTGGTAGCATCCTGCCTACGCAGAATTTTTTTGGTCTTTAATTTATTATTAATTAAATATGATTTTATTTATTTTCTAAAAATAAATTGTGTATTACTTATAGTTGCAAATTAAAAAAAAAATTAAATACAAAAAAATATATATTAGTCAGTAGCAAGTGGGTGACAAATTAAGGCAAAAAGAGGGGAAACCAAGAACCAGGAAGGGAAGTGTCTACAGACTGGGCATTCATTACTATCTCCTAATGTAAGGTATTGCTTGTGCCAAGTGTAACCTCAATACTTCAACTTTGCCTCCACCACACAAACTTTCCATTTCATTATTTTATCTCCCATTCGCTCAGCTCCATCCCTCCCAACGCCACCACCCTTCTAAGCTGCAAATCACATGTAATTGGCCCTAAGGGCACCAAAAATAGAAAAAAGATCAAATCTTTCAACTTTTCGAAACACATCCACGCTTTTGCCATTCATCATGATTCCTTCTAAAAGCCGCACAGAACATGTGGTAGAGAAAGATGAATAAATTATGAAAAAGCTGCTAAATACAGAGATGCAGAAATGTGTGCACAGTGCATCCCTAACTTCACACAGCATGCAGTAGTTTTCTTCTCAACTTCTTTTTACGCTTGTATAATAGGTATAAACAGCACACACATCTCTGTCCTGGCTGCTGAGTACATTGTACAGTATATGGTGGGAATACATCAATCATAATAATAAAAAAAATAGTAGGAGTTACAAAAGAACTAAAGAATGAATACGTAAAATTGGACAGTTTGATCCTGGAACAGACTAATTTTTCTTTCTTTTTTTAAAATATCAATTTAGAAGGGTAGCAACAGAGGTTCAGCCAAGGAATTGTGGAACCCATGAAAAAAAATAAATACAATTTTTGCCCTTTGGACAGCTTTAGTCACCACATGTCTATTTTTGGGGGTCACTGTAAATCAGGGCCACTTAGACCCTTGGAATTGTCCTGACACTCTGCACCGATTTGTTCACTTTCCACAATAAAAGTGTGCCTTTTTTGGCTTTTGTAGCAAAAGTTGCTAAATACATTAATGCAGTGAATGCAGAAATGTGTGCACAGTGCATCCTTAACTTCACACCGCATTCGAAGATGCAGAGGAGGGGGAAAAAAGTGCTCACTTACTGTTTAAGTCGGTGGATGAATGTAAAAGCACCCGGTAACTGCATGAAACAAATAATATAAACAAGGAATGTAATCATCAAAAATGAACAAATCTTAGTTAAAGGCATCCAAACTTACTTACCAGGGTTTGATGGTTTTAATTCCATAGGAAATTCCAGAGGAGTCCCCTTTTTTTTTCCTTTCCAAAGTCAGAAAACAGCAATGGGTGTTTTATTCCCACAAAAAAAACAGGCTGGAAGAGAGCAGAATTCCATTAGACACCCTCCTCTTTAAAAAAAAAAAAAAAGTCCCGTTACAACATCTGGGAGGGAATAGATGGACACTGATGCTACCTGCTCTCTGTATTAGTGTCTGGATGAGAGCGCCTAGAAGAGTGGCAGCAGCGTGGCGGAGGGTAAAACGCTTTTCTCGAGGAAATGCAGCCGCTGTCAGGTTTACACCAACACACACACTCACAACACACACACCCCACTGTGCACGGAGAGGAAGAGAGGGAGAGACAGAGGGAGAGACAGAGGGAGGAGATAGGGATGCTGAGATCAGAGCTGCACTTCCAATTGTCACCGCAAGGGGGACAAATTGAGAATGCACTGAGGTACTCACATTTTATTCATTCATTCATTCGATTTCTATGCCGCTTATCCTCATTAGGGTCGCGGGTATGCTGGAGCCTATCCCAGCTGACTTTGGGCGGGAGGCAGGGTACACCCTGGACTGGTCCTTTTTATTCATTATTTGTTAGTTAATTGGGCTGCACGGTGTATGAGTGGGTAGCACGTTGGCCTAACAGTCAGGAGGTTCAGGGTTCGAATCTCCGTTGGGCATCTCTGTGTGGAGTTTTCATGTTCAACCCGTGAGTAAGGTTTTCTCCGGGTAGTCCAGTTCCGTCCCACATTCCAAAAACATGCATGTTAGGTTAATTGGCGACTTTAAATTGTCCATCGGTATGAATGTGAGTGTGAATGTTTGTTTGTCTATATGTGCCCTGCGATTGACTGGCGATCAGTCCAGGGTGTACCCCCCCTCTCGCCCAAAGTCAGATGAGATAGGCTCCAGCATACCTGTGACCCTAATGAGGATAAGCGGAAAATGAATGTTATTTAAATAGTTTTTTAAGTAGTATGTACAGTATTGGTGTTATTAATAATATTATGATTGTATTTAATAATAATTGACATGTAAAAATAATTTCAAAAATATTTATAAAAATAAAACAAACATTAAAAATAAGATTTTAAAATGGTAGCATTATTTCTTATAGGTTGACCTGCTGAAAAAAATGCAAGTCAAAGATCCTCTATGTCACAAGAGCGCTCTGCTCCTTTTAAGAACCTACGGTGGAACCTTAGTGAGCATCATTAACCTGTTGCAGATGGTCAGACTAACCAAAACTTACTCAAAACCGAAAGCATTTTTCCTATAAGAAATAATACAAATCCAATTAATCTGTTCCAGGAAACCAAAAACATTAATACAAAACACATTTTTATAGTTTTACAAATATAGTTTTACATGAAGAAAACATTTCCAAAAGGGAATGCTCAAAATGTTCATTACTCCTTTTATTTGTCACTTATATGAATTAAGAATTGTATTATGGGCTCAAATTAACACTCAAAAGGTAGCTAAGAAATATATAAGCTCCTTCTGGACCTATAAGCATGAGCTCCCTCTGTCTCTCTTGCTCTTAAAGGGAGCTCATGCGCTCATCCCTATTGTCCCTCTTGTGGCACCATGGCAGGAATTTACCACTGAACTGCTCTGCTAGGGATTATGGGAAGAGGTTAAAACAGCTGTTTTTTATTTGAAACTTGTACTTTTCATAGTATATTTATATAGTTTTAGGTACCCTTTGAGTGTTAAGTTGCTGTGTGATGATTTTTAGCCCACTATCTAAAATGACAGCGTGAGTCAGACTGTTATATTGAGTGGTGACCTCCTGCGATTAAGCTCATGATTGGCTCCCCTCAGAGAGCTGTCCGGTTGTAAGACTTTTGTGCGCACCACAATATGCTGGTGCGGGTTATGTGTACAAATCAGTTTTTCTCTCTCACAGGTGCATCTTATAGACCGTGAATTATGGCAAGTAAAAAAGTGTATGAAAACCTAGGTAAAATTCCAGCAAAAATGTTCAAAACCAACTCACACGAAACCTGGGGTGTTTGAAAACCAAGGTTCCACTCCATTGATAAAAAAATGTTTTGGTTTTTTTTGCCAAGAAAGCAGGCCGACATTCACATCACACAAACCTAAGATGACTACAATTCTTGTCCCTGAGGTCAGATTAAGAGCTTTAAATCTTGTGGAAATTAACCGTTTAAATAGTTTCCACTTCGCTGACCTGGAAGACCCTCTCATCTCACTACGGTCTTCTGATTGTGAACACTTTGGCTTCCCAGTTAAAATTTCGGATGGACAAAGGCAAGCGGATAAATCCAAAGTTGTGTGTGGACATTGTTGCAGGGATATCGGGGTTTGCTGCAGGAAACACATGTTAGTGCACTTAAAACGGTATCATCTGGCAGTGAATGTTCCATCTACAAGGAAGAAAATCAGCTTAGTGCAAACACTGACAGCTTCAGCTCACAACCTCTGTCGCTAGTGAGCGGGTTTTCTCCACTGCTGGAGATATTGTCCCTGCAACCACTGTACACTGTGCTTTCTGCACAAAATGTGGATAAGTTAATAAGTTCGATTTTTGCCCAAACTTTTACAGTTTTAACTTCATTTATAATTTTATACTTTTTTTTAATGCAACAGTTTATTTTATTATTATTTTTTTTCTATTTAAAAGAGTCAGAGTCTGAGTTATTTGAAACATCATTTTAAAATATAAGCATTTGAAGTCATTTTTTCTGCCTTTTTTGTACCGAAAATTAACTGAAACGAGCACTTCAAGAAACTGAACCAAAATTTTAGTGTACCGTTACACCGCTAATATAATCATAGTAACTGACCACGCCATTTTTGTGTGTGTGTCATGTGTGTAATTTTTAGTAGTGGTAGTAGTAGTTGTTGTAGTACAATAACCCCTCGTCTATCGCAATTGTTAGGTTCCAGACACCACCGCGCTAAGTGAAAATCTGCGGAGTATATAAATCTACGGGATATTTTTAAAATAATTTTTCCTATTCTTTTTTTATCTTTACAAATTTAAGCTTTTGTAAACCCTCCGAACAATTATAAACCCTCCCAACATACTAAAATATAAACCCTTTATACAGTCTTAAACAATATTCAAAAGTAAAATTACTTTTACATGCTTTAGGTAAAAGAAAAACTTACAAAAAATTAAATAATAATTTATTTTAATACAAAATAATTAAAATCGGAAAAAATATAAGACGGATCTCCTCAGAAACCTGCGATATAAAGAGGAGTCTGCAATATAGATGTTCCATGTAATATTTTTTTAATCTACGATTTGCTGTGACAACTTTTTCGCGCGTGCAGCCAAGAACTATAAATGTAATTTTTGCAAATGTACCATTTGCTTTGAAAAAATGAACAATGTGGAACATAATTACAAACAATATGTCACATATTTAAGCGCAGTGGATAAATTCTGTCAGTGACTCTTTAATCCTTTAGGTTTTAAAAGAAAATATTCAGTTACTATTTCGAAAAGTTGTAGCTTGAAAATGGTTAAAGATAAAGGGATGCTGCAAAAAATAAAGTATCTTTTATAAAGTATCAATTATGCATGTGAATATACACAATCATTCCGGTTATTGTATTCTCAGGTCTGCTTGCCGCTGTTTAGGAGGGCGCAGCAAAAAAAAAAGTTTGGAGCCACTGCCATAGGCATTGATAATGAACAAAAAAATTGTCTCGTACCATCTTTCCCAATTTGTTTGAGTCTTAGATTTTTAATAGTAACATTTTAACATTTTCAACTCCATGCAAACAGTATAATACAACAAGTAACTGTACAGCTTAAAAATGCATTAATGTTAACATCTATTAACAATATCGTCCTTTGACATTGTGTGGGTTTTTTCCCCTTGTTTTTTCAAGTTTTTGGTTATTTTTCAAACATATTTTGCATAATTTCACTGGTTCTCTTCACTGTATTTTGATACTTAATGCAAAATTTGTGACTATAGAAATGGCTCCATTGAGTATGAAATATATTTTGTATCAAAATGGTCACCTTAGTTTATTGTCAGCCTGAAAATTAATTGAAATGAATAAAGTCCCACAAGAGAAATAACATATTCCACTCTGGAAATGGACTGCAGTGCTCCTGAAGCGAGTCCAAAGCCCACAAATCTTGGCAGTTGCGCTGCAAACGATGGACGGGAGACGACAGTGTCAGGGTGTGGGCTGGCCATGTTTGCCATAAGGGAGACACCATGGCTGGTGTTCATCAGCTCACTACTCTGCCGGGATTGAGTGGACAGATGTCTTTGCGATCTCCGGGGTACCCCCACAAAAATGGGCACGATTATGGCTAGAAATAGAGGGTTTTGCAACATTAATAGAAGCTTGTCTTGGCTGGCGGCACTGACTGAGGCTGCACTACGTGTTGCATAACATTTCCCCACCTTCAGCACTTAGCTGCTTGTCAGAGTTTCAGTGGTTAGTTTGGAATGTGTTAAGCATAAAGTAGACAAAAGAAATTAAACAACTTAGCAAAAACTATAGTCAATAATATTTTTAAATTACCACAGTTCCCTGCTGTCTTTAACAACCTGCAGCAAAACTACTTGTCAAAGATCCTCCATACTCGTGCTCTGCTGGTTTTAAGGACCTACTACTGGTCAAAAATCCTGGATTTGACTAGAACACCCTGCTTTTTTTTAAAGGACGTACTGCAAAAATGTTTACCAAAGACCCTCTATAAAACAGGAGCTGTTTTTATGACCTGTGTGACAATCTACCAAACAACAACAACTCTGTAGCTTTTAAGTCTTTGTGTGCTTGCTTTTTGCAGTGACTCACGAAAATCGCCTTCTTATCTCTGTGTGAAGCAAACCGGAGACAAAACTCTCCACAGTGAACACTTTCTCTTTCTCCCACTCAAGTTTTATTTATATTGCACATTTGGCAGACGTCCAGTGATAGTTTTTTTTGGCCAAGCTATAATGGAGAGTTATATAAGATAAATCGTTATTCATTTGAGGTAAAACTAGGATTTTCACAAGAACTTGTGTCTCTTGTGAAATTTCTCGTTTGGAGAAAAGCAGTCTCGAGAGAACAGGGCCCCATAAGCCAACCTGACTATAAATTATGGCATCACTACTATGAAAGACAATGCAGTAATATGGAAGTGGCAGTGCGCGTGGCATTATTGGAACCACACACTATAGACCTTGCAATCCAATCTTATGCATTTATTCTGTAGTATAATACAAGCAGTCATCAAAGGTGAAATCATGCTCCCTGTACGTACCGCCGAGCAATGCAGACGTGAAAGATGGAACCCCCCCCCCCAATTCAACCCAGTCCACACCAGCGACAGAGCCAAAAAGGCAGAGCTTGGACACATACTCCATTGGGCTTCTTGGCCAAACACACAGAGGTCCAAAGTATGGCCAGGGGCCATCTATGGAACGTAGCTCGCAATAAAACCATCAAAAGTGGACAAATAGAGTAAAAAGGCATAATGTAACTAGAAAAAGCTAAAATGTACATTCTAATATCTAATAAACACAGTTGTCTTTAAATATTAGGGCTGGTAAAATAGTGCAACTACTTACGTAAAATACATTTAGTGTAATTGATGCATGCAGGGCGAACCCCCCCCTTCCTGTTATATGGCAGACAAATGAAGCGCCCCAACAGCGTTACACAGTCTGATGCTCTTTTATAACTTCAATCTGACCTGAACACATCACAGCAGTGCAGTTCCGACAACTGTTGCTCCTACTCGCAAACACGTCTGTTTGTCCTGGGAGCAACACTTCCTCATTCTTAACAGGCATTCAGGGACACACCACACCATCTTTATTATGCATGTATATGTGGTCAAATTAAAAACAAAGATAAAATATAAATATAACAAACAAAGAAGAGACAGAAAAAAATGAAGTGAATATTCTTATTAGCATTTAAGTGTGCTTGGAAATCCTAGAAATTACACAACAAGTTAATTTAACTTAAATTATATCATATCTTTGAATGCGTCACGCATTCCTCATACATTATAGTGTATGGTTGAAGTGTATTATTATGTCGTGTTATTATTAGGAATGTTATAGGCATTTTCAGACGTGTGGTATCTTTTAGCTTGATCTAAATGCTCAGTTCATTTGGAGCTGTTAATACATACGCATATAATCGTCTTCTGTCAATCTTTTTTTATTAAAATGCAGTCAAAATTGGTTTATTTCAGACATAATGCAAATGGTGATTAATCATGATGTAATTTGACAACTACATGTCACAAATGCCCATTCCGCCACTCTACAGACTAAAATATGAAATATTAAAGTAAATATTGCATTATTATGATTAGGGGTGTCAAATCATATGAGAATGTCATGTGATCAAGACTGTACCATTCTAATTACATTGGGGGTGCCCACTGCTAATGCTGAGCATAGGTTTTTACACAAAAAGTGTTTGTTTTGGTAATAAATAGTCTATTTCCTTACTAATTGGGCCTAATTTATTGTGTACATGTGGTGCATACACACAGCAAAGCCCAGCCTCGCTAATGTGTGGTATAGTGACTAAAATGGACAAGTTACGACTCCACATCACCCACAGTAAAATACTTTTAGACTACAATGTCGTCATTTTTAACGAGGCATGACTAAACAGCAGAGCACCAGTGCCAGAGTAGCCGACCACCACACACTTCGGGCTGATAGAACAGCGTCTGAAACCGGCAAGACCAAAAGCAAAAGGACAATCCATCTATCTAAAGGGCGGAAAATATTTGCACACATTAGAGGATTTTCCAGCATGAACCACCTTTTAAAGGTCATGCCACAGCATCAACAGGATTCAAGTCAGGACGTTGACTAAGCCACTCCAAAGACTTCATTTTTTTTTTCTTCAGCCATTGTTAGGTGGACGTATTGCTTATTTTGGTTCATTAAACTGCTGCAAAATCCAAGTTAGTTTCAGCTTGGGGTCTTCGTCAGGATTTTTTCATAGACATCAGTAAGACTTCTGGGTCCTTAAGGCACACAACAACCCCACCCATCCCACTACCACCACCATATTTTACTGCTGGTGAAATGCAACGTTACTTTTATGCTAAAGAGGGGGCGAGAGAGAACAAGATAGACAGACAGACAGCTAGACAGATATTTTTTTAATCTCCAAGAGAAATTTACGGGAAGCACACACCTTCCAAAAAGTGTAACTTTTGTCTCGTCAGACGGCATAATTTTTTCCAAAGGTCTTGGGGATCATCAAGATATTTTCAGACTAAATTGAGACGAGCCTTAATGTTAATTATTTTGAGCAGTGGTTTTCGTCATGCAGGGCATTTTTGCCCAGTGTCTTTCTGATGGTAGAGTCATGAACACTAACCTTAATTGAGGAAAGTGAGGCAGAAGAAGAAGGGTGGGGAACTCATTGGTGAGGTTTGCCATCTGAGTCCAGTCGGATCTGTGTGGGGGTGGGCTTTCGGGCGTGGAGTAGTTGGGCTGAGCGTACCATGCGCCGTGGCCTCCTATCCGCTCCCATGTTAAATAGGAAAAGAAAAGGAGCTTGGATGGCATGGCAGTAGATGGGGGTTGCGGGCTGTACGATTGTCCGTGCATCGGCTAAACACGATAAGCCAAGTGAATTAAAATACAGTATATTCCACAGACCCAAACATGTCTTTTTCTAAACAAATGTGGCTCAGCTATGTGAGAGGAAGCGCTGCCAGGTCCTTAGGAATAAAAAGTAGGCAAGAGAAGCCATTTTCAGAAAAAAACCAAAAAGGTTAGGGAACTGTACAATTTAACTGAAAACTGAAATGTATTACTGATTTAAATACTTATTAGTTCTTAATGTGTTTGTGTATTTGTTGATTGATTGCTTCATTAGTAGTTAATGAAGTAATGATAAAACAGTTATACAATTAACAGTACATTATGTTCCATACAAATTGACTACCAAAGAAGGGATGTACCCGAGGAAAGTTATACAACTTGTTTACACCATGCTCCTATTTCATTTCTTTTGTTAACGTTTGTTTTTTTATTCTTTGATTGATTGATTGAGATTTTTATGAGTAGTTTTTCACACAATTTGTTCACACCAGTGTCTTTGTCTATTGTATTTTGTGTTAAAAAATTAAAAAAGACATTTGAGAAGAATGGATTAAAAAATAAAAATAAATTGGGCGCACGTACATGTGCAGAGAGGCAGCGACCCCAAGGTAAATTGAGTTTGAGACCCCTGTTCTAAATAAACCTTTTTAACATTACTATGGGCCTCCAGACAAATGTGGCTCAGCTATGTGAGAGGATGCGCCGCCAGGTCCCTAGGAGTAAAAAGTCGGCAAGGAAACCCATTTTCAGAAAAAAACATCGACAGATCCCATGTCTACATGTTTGGTTTGGTTTGGTTTGGTTTAATTTGTTTCGAGCATGCATACATTGTACAAAGAATTATTCATGTTACATTCCTTAGTTCTACCTGTCCCAAAAGGAGTAGGAAGAAGCAGAGCTTGTTTAATCCTACCCCCTTCTCACATGATTTGCTAATACATACTCATACATACTGTGTATATACATGCATACACACATACATTCATATGTGTACCTACATACATACACATGCATATATCATATTTTTCTTTTTTTTTTAATTCTTCTTTTTTTCCCCTCCTCTTTCCTTCCCTCTTCTCCTGTTGAATTCCGGATCAACATCTTGCTGTCTTGATGTTGTACTGTGAGTGTCATTCAATGTAAGTACATGAGTTCCTGATTTTAATACTTTGTTGAGCGTGCTCTTTCAATGTTGATATCAATGTTCGTATTATTGAATGTAATCTTACTGTTTTGTGCGTTGTATTCTTTTTTATCCTTGTTGTCATGATTATATGATGTTTAGTATGTATCCAGATTGTTGATATCTTTGACAACCAGCACTCCTGCTTCTCCTGGATCTCCGTGTAGCTTGATGAATATTTTTCCGTTGGTGCTCCAAGTACTTTGTATCTTTCCCTGCTCCCTCAAGCCTCGTGCTGTCTTGGCAATGTCAGCGTTGCGTTTTGTCAGATGACGTTTGTGCCTTTCAAGTTCCCTGTGAGGATCACATCATTCATTTGTGAATTCTGATCCATCTCCTCTATTATAGTTTTCATTTGCGCAGTGATGTTATCCTTTGCTTTTTTCTTCCTCCAGAGTGGTGCGCCAGGCGGCATTATCCTTCAATAGTGTCCTGATATCATTCTGTAGAGCATTGATGTCGTTGCATAATGCATGATTTACTTCAATGGGGTTTTAACCTCCTTGAGAGCAGCGTGCAAGGCAGCATTTTCTTTCAATAGTGGCTTTATAATATCCTGCAAAGCCTTGATATCAGTGCGTAGTGCTTTATTATCTGCCATAGGGTTTTTAACCTGTTTAAGAGCAGCACACGACGCAACATTTTTATCTTACAACTTCTCGATTTCTCTTTTTAGAGCTTTAGTTTCTTTGCTCAGTGCTCTATTTTCCTCCATAGGGTTTATTACATCACTATGGAGCCCTACGATCTTTTTGATGAGACTGTCATTCTGCGATTGTACATATTGAATCTGTGACTGCAAATCATTTAAGGTCAATCCACCACCGAATCTCCTGCATCTCCATCTTCATCAGGTTTAACTTCTTAAAGTCTTGAATCCAGGTCTCCCAGAAATTTTCCTCCACCACATTTTGTTGTTGTTTTTGTTTTTCTGATGTACTCAACTCATGGCTGTAGTCGTCCTCCCCCTCCACATTTGGCAACAAGACTGGGGCTTGTGATTTTGAGTCCATGTATCCAGGTCCAGTATCCTTTACAATTGTAATAGAGGCTCCTTTTCTTTTATTTTTTCTTTTGTTTGGCATTGTTGCTAGGCAACTGCTTTAAACTTCCGTAATTAGCTTGGCTTCCTAGCAGCTTTCAGCACATGTAACTCATTGATTTTAAGGAATCTGTACCTCTCGCCAATCCAAGTTAAGGTTGAGGGAATCAGCAACCAGTAGTGATCTTGTGCTCATGAAATAGAAAAGCACCAAAATAGTTGTAGTTTATAGTATCCTCAGCAGAACTCTTGCCTTGCACATCGTCTCCAGTCAACAAGGAAAAAAAAAACGTAGCAGGGTATTTTTAAGAAAGCATATTTCTCCCTCGTCATTTATTTAAAAAATAGTGTTCACACAACCTCGTATTAAAAAAAAAACGCATTCACACATAACCGGATATATGCATTGGGAAAGCATGCCATGTTGGCCTCACGGTCAGAAGATCAGGATTCGAATTTCTGTTGGGCATTTCTGTGTGGAGTTTGCATGATCTCCCCGTGTGTGCGTGTGTTTTCTCAGAGTACTGCGGTTTCCTCCCACATTCCAAAAACATGCATGTTAGGTTAATTGGCGACTCTAAATTTTCCATAGTCTATATGTGCCCTGCGATTGACTGGCGACCAGTCAGGGGTGTACCCCGCCACGCGCCCGAAGTCAGCTAAGCTCCAGCATACCCACGACCCTAACGAGGATAAGCAGTATAGAAGATGGATGAATGGATGGAAAGCATGCCAAACTTGTAGGCGGCAACATTTACTAAAATTCTATCCAATCAGATTCTTCCTCTGTCATCCCGTCACATGGCGCCTGGCTCGTTGTGGGCTGACAAGGCGGTAGGATTATTTATAAATGTTCATTTAGAATACAAAGTTAACTAGACGCAAGAAAACATTGTCATTTCAGAGGGCATCCATGTTGTTGTTGATGTAAATACGGATGGGGTTTGTGACGTCACCGCTGGAAGTGACGGTTGGAAACGCAAACCTCCGGTTATTTGCGTCCATACGCAAGCGTATAACCAGAGTTTTCTGCAAATCCACACTTCGGCGGGAGGTTTTAAAAACCTTCGTTCATAGTGCCGTATATCTGCGGACACGTGTGTTTGATATGCAAAAGCGTGGAAAAATACTTCCTTTTATGAGATACCCGCCAACGTTTGGACAGGGCATGAGCTTACTGTGTGTATGTAATGTTGTTTGCATTTTTTTGTTATTTTATTTTTTTAATAACATGAATACTTCAAAGGAAATTTAAAAACATTGATTTATTTATTTATGTAACAGTATTATTGTGGTATTACGCAGTTGGAGGCGGGCCTCCCTATTTTGCAACCAACAGACCCGTGGTTGCCGGTTTCGCCAGAGGGGGTCCCTGAACCACTCTCGTATGGATCTCCATCAGTCTTGCAAGCTGCAGAACCCTCAGGAGTTGTTCCGTCTAGTTTTGTTGGCCCACCATCATTGCCAGAATCTACTGCAATGTCGGGTCCGAATGGGGGGACTTTGCGTAAGTCCACTCGTTCAACCGCTGGTCAGCATCAAAACCCTTACAATCTTCCTAGACCGGTAGCCCAGCAGCGATCTCGAGACACTTAAGCCGACCTGAGGGCCAACTACACTGGTTATGTGGGTCATCGACGGGCCGCCGATGCAAAATAGGGGGGATGGATGTGGCATTACGCAGTTGGAGGCGGGCCTTTCAATTAAGGGCTGAGCTCTCATTGGTCATCGCGTGGCAAACGAGTCTCTTAAAAGTGCCATTCTTTTGAACGTTTGTCCTTTGACCTCACGCATCTGCCCGCCTACTGGCATTACATTTCCGTGTTTAACTCCGACTCACGGCAGGTAAGAGTGGCTACGCTTTGGGCTGTTTGAAAGGCCAGTGCTTGAACGCTCAATGTAATTTGTATTTATAGCACGGACAATCACGCACTAACATGCAGACCGGCGCCTCCCGTTAAGACGACGTGGGTAAGATTGTTTTGTGTTGTGGATGTTTTCCTGCTGTATACACAGTATTGATGATGTCTATCTGTCCTAGGAGCTGACCGCCGATCCGGTGTTAGTGGTGGTGGTTACCCTGGTGCTGGTCTCCTTATGGTTTGTGGTGCACTATTTCCCCATTGTGTTGTGTCTGTGCTGGCTGTTTTTCTTTTGCTTCCTTTTGCCGTTTAGGTTATTGTCCCATTGGTTCTGCTCCCTGCACTGGTGAGGCCTAGTTCAGCTCCTAGTGGTATTGATAGTGTGTATGGTTGGACAAGTTATATTTTTAAGGAGTAAAAGCTAGTATTTTATGTTTTACAAAATAAGGTTCATCTCTATTGTAATAATAAACTTGTTAAAATTGAACAGTCACCTGCCTTTCAGTGATGCGTACCTGTGTGCCGGGAGGTTCCTAACTCCTCCGGGTGAAATTCCTGGGGTGGCATTGTTCGATTTCGGTACTGTAGCCACTGCTATGATTTTCCAGCGGGACGCAAGCTGTTAAAAGCGAGACCTCCCCATTCCGACACATTATGTTATACCAATTTTTATTGTCATTTTTATCCCTGAAGAGAACATTTTTTTTAATGTTATTGTTAGTAGTACTGGTAGTAGTAGTAGTGCTAGTAGTCTAGTAACTTGTCCGGTAATATCGAGGATCTTTGACTAGTATTTTTACGGAAGGTCCTGATACTGCAAAGCGTCCAAGTCATAGAGAGGATCTTTGACTCGCTCGTTTTCTTACAGTCGGTCCTCAAAGATAGCACCACGCTCGTGTTATTCAGAGGACCTTTGGACCGCATTTTTGCAGTAGGCTCTGAAAGAGCTCTCCTGTCATATACTGTAGATAAACTCTGATAAGTATTTTTGCAATAAAAACAGAGTTCACCTGTCAATTAAGAGCATTGTTGATTTGTGTTTTTGCAGTAGATTGTTAGAAAAACTGTCCTGTCACAAAGAGGATCTTTAATTAACATTTTTGCGGTAAAAACATGAGACCGCTCCTGTCATATAGAGGATCTTTGACTCGTGTTTAGCATACCAGCTGCCCCCATTTAATGGTATGTAGTTGTCGCTGTAAAGATGTAAAGTGAATGGAGTAGGAGGGTTGTGAAGTAAGCTATCTTTAGATTGCAGCACTAACCTCTCTCAGACCTTGCCTGGAGCCAAAAATGAGAGGAGAACCTGAGAGCTACATGAGCTGGCATGCTGGAAACAACACAAATCCCTCCAATACAGTATTGCTATTTTCCAGTCAGAAACAATTACAATAGACCTGAGTAGACCAGGTCCTTAGAGACCCTATCTGGACCAAGCTTGATGTACTGTAAATAGAGGGCTGCTTGTAAACTTGAAACTTGAGGTCTTTTGGACTCTTGAGGTGAATTTTTAATACCAGCACACTCACATATGCATCAAACTCTCTGATCGTTACAAAACAAAAAAAAGACATGAATGGATTTAAGAGAAGAGAATTGCGTACTGAAACCGCTTTTTCCCCCCACTTTGATTAGTTTATAATTAATCCCAAATGGGATTTTTTTTAAGTAATTAAATATGACTGCAGAATCTAATAGAAGGAAAAAGATGGAGCAAAAATTCTGCATTTAAAAAGAGTGAACAAAATCTATATTTCATCAAAGTACAACACTCATTGATTTTAACAAACAACAAAGCCTGTTCAGTCGACAGTCGGCTAATTTGCACAGTCGATAGTGGCCATTTTGTCCTTTAGGTTGCACTTGATGTTTGGGAGCCTTGATCCACTTATTGACACATTGAAGTCCTCCAGTGTTGGTCAATGTGGAATGAGCAGACACAAGTGTTTCAAACTATCCATTCATTCATTTTCTATACCCCTTATTCTCACTAGGGTCGCGGGTATGCTGGAGCCTATCCCAGCTGACTTTGGGCAGGAGAGGGAGGGGGGGACTGGACTGGTCGCCAGTCAATCGCAGGGCACATATAGACAAACAAACATTCACACTCCAATGGACAATTTAGTCGCCAATTACCCTAACATGCATGTTTTTGGAATGTGGGAGGAAACTAGAGTACCCGCAGAAAACCCACGCACGGGAAGAACATGCAAACTCCACACAGAGATGCCCAACGGATATTCAAACCCTGAACCTTCTGACTGTGAGGCCAACATGCTACCCATTCATCCACTGTGCAGCCTGTTTCAAATTATTCATTCATTCATTCATTCATTTTCTATACCGCTTATCCTCATTAGGGTCGTGGGGATGCTGGAGCCTATCCCAGCAGACTTTGGGCGAGAGGCGGGGTACACCCTGGACTGGTTGCCAGTCAATCGCAGGGCACATATAGACAAACAAAGACATAAAACCATTCACACCTATGGACAATTTAGAGTCGCCAATTAACCTAACATGTGTAACCGGTGGCGTTTATCTCTCTGCGTTGTGGATGACGTTGTTCGAGTGGCGACTGACACAGAGTTGCTGCAACTCCACTTTCTTTACTCTTGGGCTGATAAAAAGTTACAAAAAGAGAATACAGTCACAATGTGTAGAATGAGCGTGCCCCTAAAGATCACAATGACACATGACAAGAAGGAATCATTAAATAAAGTTTTAAATTAAAGAACACATTTTTGGAGCCATACGGACGCCTACCTCTCACATGGAGATCACGAATAAAAAGGGAAGTAGAAAGGCGTGGCTCAAACTTATAATGTGAGGTGTCACACTAATTAGAGCAGTAGGGGGTACACAGTGACAGATGTTGACGTTCCACGTTTATGTCATGACACTATGAACACATCAGGTATTATTTCCACATATATTAAGTGTAATTATATAATAGTAATAACATATTAACAAAAGCAAATTGACCCTGAGAGAACATGCAAACTCCACACAGAGATGCCCAACGAAGATTTGAACCCAGGTCTTGCAGATCTCCGGACTGTGTGGCCAATGTGCTAACCACTCAGCCACCGTGCGGCCCTGTTTCAAATTAAGTACACTAATTATGTACACTAGTCTTCAAAATAATAGCAGTCCAATGTGACTAACCACATTATTTAGAATATGTTTATTGCTACATGGCAAACATGTTACCAGTCGGTGGAGTAGATTCTCAGAAAACAAACAAGACCCAGCATTCATGATATGCACGCTCTTCAGGCTGTGCAACTGGGCAATTAGTTGAAAGGGGGGTGTTAAAAAAAATTGTGTCTGCTGTTGACTTTACAAACACAAAACTATTTTGTACAAACTTTTTTGTTTCTAGGATTTGGCAATCCTGTGAAACACTAAACTAATATTTAGTTGTATGAGCACAGTGTTTTATAACTGCTTCACATCTGTGTGGCCACAGGAGGTTCAGGGTTCGAATCTCCATTGGGCTCTCTGTGTGGAGTTTGCATGTTCTGCCCGTGCGTGTGTGGGTTTTCTCCGGGTACTCCGGTTTCCTCCCACATTCCAAAAACATGCATGTTAGATTAATTGGCGCCTCTAAATTGTCCATTAGATTGAGAATGTGAGTGTTGTCTGCCCTGCGATTGACTGGCGACCACCCCAAAGTCAGCTGGGATAGGCTCCAGCATACCCGCGACCCTAATGAGGATAAGCGGTATAGAAATGGATGGATGGATCTGAGTGGCATGGACTCAACCAGCTTGTGGAACATTTCAGCTGTTATTCCACTTCAAGATTATTTAACAACATTCCACAAGGCATTAACATTTCTTAGCTTTGCTTCAGAAACAGCATTTTTGATGTCACCCCGCGAGTTCTCCATTGGATTAAGGTCAGAGGTCAGGCAGGGTCAGAGACCACTCCATACTGTAACACCTTAAAAAGATGTTGCGGGTTTACTAGTGTGTTTGGGGTCACTGTCTTGTTAAAACACCCATTTCAAGGGCATGTCCTTTTCAGCCTAAGGCAACATGACCTCTACAAGTATTTTGATGCACAGTATCCAAACTGATCCATGATCCCTGCTATGTGATAAATAAATACAATACTTAAAGCATTTTCTTTTATTTTAAAGCAAAGTAAACCAGAATCAAATCAAATGACATAAAAGCAGGAGTCTATTGTGTAAATATTTGTATATGACACATTTCCCAAATCTGCTGACTAAAAACCCGACAAGGGAGTCCAAACTGAATGTTGAGGTGGACTAAAAACGTATTTTTTCCAGTATTCAATTACCAGTACATCATAAAAAACATGTAAAATAATAACTGTCCCGTATAACTGTTAATTTAAAATAGTGGCAAATAAAAGGCAAATAATGACTACCACTGCAAATCATTTTACAGGATGCAATTACACTTCATATCAGAGCCTCGCAATAAATCTATGATATTCCTGACAGGTATTTGTGTCTATTTTCTCCAAATATAATCAAAAGATTAAAATATCATTTAAGAAAAAAAAACATTATACAACGTTATCCAAGATTCATGTTTTTCATCACTATCCCTAACCCGATAACCTACTGCATTGTGTATTCTATCCACTTGTATAATTTGTATGCTGAGGTGGGAATCACTAACTCATCAGGAGCAAAGAGCACCACTCATCTCTTCTGCTTTTTACTTATTCATGCAGCACGTGTACACCAATTTGCCCACACAACGCTGGAGCCATTTTTCCATGGTGGTGGTGACTTCTTGGGCTCATATCCATCACACCAAAGTTGTACTATGACATAGTAGTACAAGTTGTAGTAGTACCACTTGGTAGTGCACACATGAATTCCACAAAAACATATTGCAGCCTGTCGAATAGTCCACCTGTTAGGTACCATGTCCCAACAAAAAATTGTACAAATTTTGGCACAGCTCAGTATACAATGCGCATTTAACCAGTTTGTTTTATAGATTACTCAAATGTGCAATCCTGGGTCACCTCTCTTTATTACATGCTGCTACATGCTACTTTCAGTTTTTCCCAACTTCCCGGAATATCCTCCTTTTTTTGTCTCATTTTCAAGGCCAAATCGCAGCTTGACATTTTTTGTCTCATTTCAGTGCCTGCATTATTCCCAAAGGGATCTATTAAGTCGCAGAGTGAGCTTCTCAGTGGATTAGCTAATCAATAAAGCAGGCAGGCATTAAAATACATGCTTTGAAACATGCATTGGCACCGTGTACCATTCATAACACATCAATGGTATCTTAAATCCTTATTCCTGAGAAATTAAATACATAATGTGTTTAGGAACAACTAAAAACACTGCTTTTTCACTTTCAAACACTTTTTTTTTTAAATGCCTATGTTTTTTTTCAGTATGATATGGAAGCCCATTCAAATCATTCTACGAAACTTGGTTGTAATAGCAAACCTATATATAAAGTTATGCATGTTGGAAAATGGTTTGCCCATGTTTTTACTAGCTCCTTTTTTGAGAGCTTGCAGATTTTCTATACATGCCAAGCCATAGAATTTACCAATGTATTTATTTTTTCTGTTTAGGTGTCAATGTGACAAGCAGTGTGCTCCACAAACATTGAGGACAATTTCATGGTGTTGGTCTGACTATACTCCAGTCATGGCAAAGGAGGAGGAATTTGAGCCGGGGTTGTGCAGAGATTTGCATGCCTGCCGAAAACTGCATGCAGGTGGCGCACGCTCAGTTTACACCAAAACTATGACAGGTCTAAAATCCATCCTGCCGAATATTGCATCCACCCCCTACTTGCTTTTGGGGACAAATTTAGGACAAATGCTGCAGACCAGACGGTAGGTGGGTGTCTTTTAAGTAAATCATGCATGTTGAAGTAATTTCAAGCCAAACAGGGGCGGATGCTTTTTTCGGCAAGGTGGGTTTTAGCCCTTAGGAATATCGCATGGCCATCGTTACAATAAGAGAGTGATCTTACCAATACCAACACATTTAGCGCGAATATATGTAAATGTTCAAATACTGTGTGCTTTGGGTGTTTATGGTTAAAAAAAGTCCCTTCACTTCATTAACATGAAGTATGTGGCGTAAAAAAAGTACGGCGTGTCATAGTTTTGGTGTAAACTTAGCGTGCGCGCTCCTGCGACCTGCATGCAGTTTTCGGCAGGCATGCAAATCTGTACTCCACTCATGGCTGTAGTCGCCCTTCCCCTCCACATTTGGCAACAAGACTGGGGCTTGTGATTTTGAGTTCATGTATCCNTCTCCCCGTGTGTGCGTGTGTTTTCTCAGAGTACTGCGGTTTCCTCCCACATTCCAAAAACATGCATGTTAGGTTAATTGGCGACTCTAAATTTTCCATAGTCTATATGTGCCCTGCGATTGACTGGCGACCAGTCAGGGGTGTACCCCGCCACGCGCCCGAAGTCAGCTAAGCTCCAGCATACCCACGACCCTAACGAGGATAAGCAGTATAGAAGATGGATGAATGGATGGAAAGCATGCCAAACTTGTAGGCGGCAACATTTACTAAAATTCTATCCAATCAGATTCTTCCTCTGTCATCCCGTCACATGGCGCCTGGCTCGTTGTGGGCTGACAAGGCGGTAGGATTATTTATAAATGTTCATTTAGAATACAAAGTTAACTAGACGCAAGAAAACATTGTCATTTCAGAGGGCATCCATGTTGTTGTTGATGTAAATACGGATGGGGTTTGTGACGTCACCGCTGGAAGTGACGGTTGGAAACGCAAACCTCCGGTTATTTGCGTCCATACGCAAGCGTATAACCAGAGTTTTCTGCAAATCCACACTTCGGCGGGAGGTTTTAAAAACCTTCGTTCATAGTGCCGTATATCTGCGGACACGTGTGTTTGATATGCAAAAGCGTGGAAAAATACTTCCTTTTATGAGATACCCGCCAACGTTTGGACAGGGCATGAGCTTACTGTGTGTATGTAATGTTGTTTGCATTTTTTTGTTATTTTATTTTTTTAATAACATGAATACTTCAAAGGAAATTTAAAAACATTGATTTATTTATTTATGTAACAGTATTATTGTGGTATTACGCAGTTGGAGGCGGGCCTCCCTATTTTGCAACCAACAGACCCGTGGTTGCCGGTTTCGCCAGAGGGGGTCCCTGAACCACTCTCGTATGGATCTCCATCAGTCTTGCAAGCTGCAGAACCCTCAGGAGTTGTTCCGTCTAGTTTTGTTGGCCCACCATCATTGCCAGAATCTACTGCAATGTCGGGTCCGAATGGGGGGACTTTGCGTAAGTCCACTCGTTCAACCGCTGGTCAGCATCAAAACCCTTACAATCTTCCTAGACCGGTAGCCCAGCAGCGATCTCGAGACACTTAAGCCGACCTGAGGGCCAACTACACTGGTTATGTGGGTCATCGACGGGCCGCCGATGCAAAATAGGGGGGATGGATGTGGCATTACGCAGTTGGAGGCGGGCCTTTCAATTAAGGGCTGAGCTCTCATTGGTCATCGCGTGGCAAACGAGTCTCTTAAAAGTGCCATTCTTTTGAACGTTTGTCCTTTGACCTCACGCATCTGCCCGCCTACTGGCATTACATTTCCGTGTTTAACTCCGACTCACGGCAGGTAAGAGTGGCTACGCTTTGGGCTGTTTGAAAGGCCAGTGCTTGAACGCTCAATGTAATTTGTATTTATAGCACGGACAATCACGCACTAACATGCAGACCGGCGCCTCCCGTTAAGACGACGTGGGTAAGATTGTTTTGTGTTGTGGATGTTTTCCTGCTGTATACACAGTATTGATGATGTCTATCTGTCCTAGGAGCTGACCGCCGATCCGGTGTTAGTGGTGGTGGTTACCCTGGTGCTGGTCTCCTTATGGTTTGTGGTGCACTATTTCCCCATTGTGTTGTGTCTGTGCTGGCTGTTTTTCTTTTGCTTCCTTTTGCCGTTTAGGTTATTGTCCCATTGGTTCTGCTCCCTGCACTGGTGAGGCCTAGTTCAGCTCCTAGTGGTATTGATAGTGTGTATGGTTGGACAAGTTATATTTTTAAGGAGTAAAAGCTAGTATTTTATGTTTTACAAAATAAGGTTCATCTCTATTGTAATAATAAACTTGTTAAAATTGAACAGTCACCTGCCTTTCAGTGATGCGTACCTGTGTGCCGGGAGGTTCCTAACTCCTCCGGGTGAAATTCCTGGGGTGGCATTGTTCGATTTCGGTACTGTAGCCACTGCTATGATTTTCTAGCAGGACGCAAGCTGTTAAAAGCGAGACCTCCCCATTCCGCCACATTATGTTATACCAATTTTTAGAGTCATTTTTATCCCTGAAGAGAACATTTTTTTTAATGTTATTGTTAGTAGTACTGGTAGTAGTAGTAGTGCTAGTAGTCTAGTAACTTGTCCGGTAATATCGAGGATCTTTGACTAGTATTTTTACGGAAGGTCCTGATACTGCAAAGCGTCCAAGTCATAGAGAGGATCTTTGACTCGCTCGTTTTCTTACAGTCGGTCCTCAAAGATAGCACCACGCTCGTGTTATTCAGAGGACCTTTGGACCGCATTTTTGCAGTAGGCTCTGAAAGAGCTCTCCTGTCATATACTGTAGATAAACTCTGATAAGTATTTTTGCAATAAAAACAGAGTTCACCTGTCAATTAAGAGCATTGTTGATTTGTGTTTTTGCAGTAGATTGTTAGAAAAACTGTCCTGTCACAAAGAGGATCTTTAATTAACATTTTTGCGGTAAAAACATGAGACCGCTCCTGTCATATAGAGGATCTTTGACTCGTGTTTAGCATACCAGCTGCCCCCATTTAATGGTATGTAGTTGTCTCTGTAAAGATGTAAAGTGAATGGAGTAGGAGTGTTGTGAAGTAAGCTATCTTTAGATTGCAGCACTAACCTCTCTCAGACCT
The DNA here is from genome assembly GCA_024372805.1 of Oostethus manadensis. Lineage (NCBI taxonomy): Eukaryota > Metazoa > Chordata > Actinopteri > Syngnathiformes > Syngnathidae > Oostethus > Oostethus manadensis. Next base: position 380,922 of record QODF01000142.1, on the reverse strand, counting down.
TGCCTGGAGCCAAAAATGAGAGGAGAACCTGAGAGCTACATGAGCTGGCATGCTGGAAACAACACAAATCCCTCCAATACAGTATTGCTATTTTCCAGTCAGAAACAATTACAATAGACCTGAGTAGACCAGGTCCTTAGAGACCCTATCTGGACCAAGCTTGATGTACTGTAAATAGAGGGCTGCTTGTAAACTTGAAACTTGAGGTCTTTTGGACTCTTGAGGTGAATTTTTAATACCAGCACACTCACATATGCATCAAACTCTCTGATCGTTACAAAACAAAAAAAAGACATGAATGGATTTAAGAGAAGAGAATTGCGTACTGAAACCGCTTTTTCCCCCCACTTTGATTAGTTTATAATTAATCCCAAATGGGATTTTTTTTAAGTAATTAAATATGACTGCAGAATCTAATAGAAGGAAAAAGATGGAGCAAAAATTCTGCATTTAAAAAGAGTCAACAAAATCTATATTTCATCAAAGTACAACACTCATTGATTTTAACAAACAACAAAGCCTGTTCAGTCGACAGTCGGCTAATTTGCACAGTCGATAGTGGCCATTTTGTCCTTTAGGTTGCACTTGATGTTGTTTGGGAGCCTTGATCCACTTATTGACACATTAAAGTCCTCCAGTGTTGGTCAATGTGGAATGAGGAGGCACAAGTGTTTCAAATTATCAATCCATTCATTTTCTATACCCCTTATCCTCCTCAGGGTCGCGGGTATGCTGGAGCCTATCCCAGCTGACTTTGGGCAGGAGAGGGTGGGGGGGGACCCTGGACTGGTCGCCAGTCAATCGCAGGGCACATATAGACAAACAAACATTCACACTCCAATGGAAAATTTAGAGTCGCCAATTAACCTAACATGCATGTTTTTGGAATGTGGGAGGAAACTAGAGTACCCGCAGAAAACCCACACACGCACGGGAAGAACATGCAAACTCCACACAGAGATGCCCAACGGAGATTCAAACCCTGAACCTTCTGACTGTGAGGCCAACATGCTACCCATTCATCCACCGTGCAGCCTGTTTCAAATTATTCATTCATTCATTAATTCATTTTCTATACCGCTTATCATCATTAGGGTCGTGGGGATGCTGGAGCCTATCCCAGCAGACTTTGGGCGAGAGGCGGGGTACACCCTGGACTGGTCGCCAGTCAATCGCAGGGCACATATAGACCAACAAAGACATAAAACCATTCACACCTATGGACAATTTAGAGTCGCCAATTAACCTAACATGTGTAACCGGTGGTGTTTATCTCTCTGCGTTGTGGATGACGTTGTTCGAGTGGCGACTGACAGAGTTGCTGCAGTTCCACTTTCTTTACGCTTGGGCTGATAAATGTTACAAAAAGACAATACAGTCACAATGTGTAGAATGAGCGTGCCCCTAAAGATCACAATGACAAATGACAAGAAAGAATAATTAAATAAAGTTTTAAATTAAAGAACACATTTTTGAAGCCATACGGACGCCTACCTCTCACATGGAGATCACGAACAAAAAGGGAAGTAGAAAGGCGTGGCTCAAACTTATAATGTGAGATGTCGCACTAATTAGAGCAGTAGGGGGTACACAGTGACAGATGTTGACGTTCCACGTTTATGTCATGACGCTATGAACACATCAGGTATTATTTCCACATATATTTTGTGTAATTATATAATAGTAATAACATTCATTCATTTTCTATACCGCTTATCCTCATTAGGGTCACGGGGATGCTGGAGCCTATCCCAGCAGACTTTGGACGAGAGGCGGGGTACACCCTGGACTGGTCGTCAGTCAATCGCAGGGCACATATAGACAAACAAACATTCACACTCACATTCATACCTTTGGACAATTTAGAGTCACCAATTAACCTAACATGCATGTTTTTGGAATGTAGGAGGAAACCGGAGTACCCGGAGAAAACCCACACACGCACGGGGAGAACATGCAAACTCCACACAGAGATGCCCAACGGAGATTTGAACCCAGGTCTTGCAGATCTCCTGACTGTGTGGCCAATGTGCTAACCACTCGTCCACCGTGCGGCCCTGTTTCAAATTAAGTACACTAATTATGTACACTAGTCTTCAAAATAATAGCAGTCCAATGTGACTAACCACATTATTTAGTATATGTTTATTGCTACATGGCAAACATGTTACCAGTCGGTGGAGTAGATTCTCAGAAAACAAACAAGACCCAGCATTCATGATATGCACGCTCTTCAGGCTGTGCAACTGGGCAATTAGTTGAAAGGGGGGTGTTAAAAAAAATTGTGTCTGCTGTTGACTTTACAAACACAAAACTATTTTGTACAAACTTTTTTGTTTCTAGGATTTGGCAATCCTGTGAAACACTAAACTAATATTTAGTTGTATGAGCACAGTGTTTTATAACTGCTTCACATCTGTGTGGCCACAGGAGGTTCAGGGTTCGAATCTCCATTGGGCTCTCTGTGTGGAGTTTGCATGTTCTGCCCGTGCGTGTGTGGGTTTTCTCCGGGTACTCCGGTTTCCTCCCACATTCCAAAAACATGCATGTTAGATTAATTGGCGCCTCTAAATTGTCCATTAGATTGAGAATTTGAGTGTTGTCTGCCCTGCGATTGACTGGCGACCAGCCCAAAGTCAGCTGGGATAGGCTCCAGCATACCCGCGACCCTAGTGAGGATTAGCGGTATAGAAATAGATGGATGGATCTGAGTGGCATGGACTCAACCAGCTTGTGGAACATTTCAGCTGTTATTCCACTTCAAGATTATTTAACAACATTCCACAAGGCATTAACATTTCTTAGCTTTGCTTCAGAAACAGCATTTTTGATGTCACCCCGCGAGTTCTCCATTGGATTAAGGTCAGAGGTCAGGCAGGGTCAGAGACCACTCCATACTGCTGTAACACCTCGAAAAGATGTTGCGGGTTTACTAGTGTGTTTGGGGTCACTGTCTTGTTAAAACACCCATTTCAAGGGCATGTCCTTTTCAGCCTAAGGCAACATGACCTCTACAAGTATTTTGATGCACAGTATCCAAACTGATCCATGATTCCTGCTATGTGATAAATAAATACAATACTTAAAGCATTTTCTTTTATTTTAAAGCAAAGTAAACCAGAATCAAATCAAATGACATAAAAGCAGGAGTCTATTGTGTAAATATTTGTATATGACACATTTCCCAAATCTGCTGACTAAAAACCCGACAAGGGAGTCCAAACTGAATGTTGAGGTGGACTAAAAACGTATTTTTTCCAGTATTCAATTACCAGTACATCATAAAAAACATGTAAAATAATAACTGTCCCGTATAACTGTTAATTTAAAATAGTGGCAAATAAAAGGCAAATAATGACTACCACTGCAAATCATTTTACAGGATGCAATTACACTTCATATCAGAGCCTCGCAATAAATCTATGATATTCCTGACAGGTATTTGTGTCTATTTTCTCCAAATATAATCAAAAGATTAAAATATCATTTAAGAAAAAAAAACATTATACAACGTTATCCAAGATTCATGTTTTTCATCACTATCCCTAACCCGATAACCTACTGCATTGTGTATTCTATCCACTTGTATAATTTGTATGCTGAGGTGGGAATCACTAACTCATCAGGAGCAAAGAGCACCACTCATCTCTTCTGCTTTTTACTTATTCATGCAGCACGTGTACACCAATTTGCCCACACAACGCTGGAGCCATTTTTCCATGGTGGTGGTGACTTCTTGGGCTCATATCCATCACACCAAAGTTGTACTATGACATAGTAGTACAAGTTGTAGTAGTACCACTTGGTAGTGCACACATGAATTCCACAAAAACATATTGCAGCCTGTCGAATAGTCCACCTGTTAGGTACCATGTCCCAACAAAAAATTGTACAAATTTTGGCACAGCTCAGTATACAATGCGCATTTAACCAGTTTGTTTTATAGATTACTCAAATGTGCAATCCTGGGTCACCTCTCTTTATTACATGCTGCTACATGCTACTTTCAGTTTTTCCCAAATTCCTGGAATATCCTCCTTTTTTTGTCTCATTTTCAAGGCCAAATCGCAGCTTGACATTTTTTGTCTCAGTTCAGCGCCTGCATTATTCCCTAAAGGGATCTATTAAGTCGCAGAGTGAGCTTCTCAGTGGATTAGCTAATCAATAAAGCAGGCAGGCATTAATATACATGCTTTGAAACATGCATTGGCACCGTGTACCATTCATAACACATCAATGGTATCTTAAATCCTTATTCCTGAGAAATTAAATACATAATGTGTTTAGGAACAACTAAAAACACTGCTTTTTCACTTTCAAACACTTTTTTTTTTAAATGCCTATGTTTTTTTTCTGTATGATATGGAAGCCCATTCAAATCATTCTACGAAACTTGGTTGTAATAGCAAACCTATATATAAAGTTATGCATGTTGGAAAATGGTTTGCCCATGTTTTTACTAGCTCCTTTTTTGAGAGCTTGCAGATTTTCTATACATGCCAAGCCATAGAATTTACCAATGTATTTATTTTTTCTTTTTAGGTGTCAATGTGACAAGCAGTGTGCTCCACAAACATTGAGGACAATTTCATGGTGTTGGTCTGACTATTCTCCAGTCATGGCAAAGGAGGAGGAATTTGAGCCGGGGTTGTGCAGAGATTTGCATGCCTGCCGAAAACTGTATGCAGGTGGCGGGAGCGCGCACGCTCAGTTTACACCAAAACTATGACAGGTCTAAAATCCATCCTGCCGAATATTGCATCCACCCCCTACTTGCTTTTGGGGACAAATTTAGGACAAATGCTGCAGACCAGACGGTAGGTGGGTGTCTTTTAAGTAAATCATGCATGTTGAAGTAATTTCAAGCCAAACAGGGGCGGATGCTTTTTTCGGCAAGGTGCGTTTTAGCCCTTAGGAATATCGCATGGCCATCGTTACAATAAGAGAGTGATCTTACCAATACCAACACATTTAGCGTGAATATATGTAAATGTTCAAATACTGTGTGCTTTGGGTGTTTATGGTTAAAAAAAGTCCCTTCACTTCATTAACATGAAGTATGTGGCGTAAAAAAAGTACGGCGTGTCATAGTTTTGGTGTAAACTTAGCGTGCGCGCTCCTGCGACCTGCATGCAGTTTTCGGCAGGCATGCAAATCTGTACTCCACTCATGGCTGTAGTCGTCCTTCCCCTCCACATTTGGCAACAAGACTGGGGCTTGTGATTTTGAGTTCATGTATCCAGGGCCTGCATCCTTTACAATTGTAACAGAGGCTCGCTTTCTTTGATATTTTTCTTTTGTTTGGCATTGTTGCTAGGCAACTTCTTTAAACTTCCATAAATAGCCTGTTAGCTTGGCTTCCTAGCAGCTTTCAGCACACCTAACTCGTTGATTTCGAGGAATCTGTACCTCTCGCCAATCCAAGTTAAGGTTGAGGGTATCAGCAAACAGTTCATGAAATGTTTTCATGAAAGCACCAAAATAGTTGTAGTTTATAGTATCCTCAGCAGAGCTAAAAATTACAGGTAAAAAATAGCAGGTAAAAAATTACCTTATTATTTTTCACATATACAGATCTTGCAACTTAGCTCTTCACACATTTTAACTGCTCCTTTTTTCCGTTTCTGTCTCCCTTGATTTGAAAAACAGAATGAAAATTAAAAACAAAAACACTACATTTGATGGTGCTTTTTGAAGATGGTAAGCCACAGACTGTGTTCCCAAGGTGTGTATATGTGCGAATGCGTGCTTTCTCATGTGTGAACTAAATTATAAATGTCTAATATCATCTCAGACTGCAGGCCAGAAAGCCTCTAGGTGAATGGCATGGATATTTTATTCCAAATGACAAAATAAATTTAAAAAAAAAACAATGGCCTGTAGACCTAACAGAATTTGGGGGGCAAAATGAGGGCAATCTAACATTAAATACTGTACATACAATTAAAACATAATACATAACATTTTCTATAGCACCTCGATAGGTAGGAAACTAAATAAGAATAAATAAATACATGTGTAAATATATACAATGGTCAGCATGTTGGCCACACAGGAGATTTGGAAGAGCTGGGTTCCAATTGGCGTTAGATATCTGTGTGGACTTTGCATGTTCAACCCCATCAGTGTGCGGATTTTCTCCTGGTACTCCGTTTCCTCCCACATTACAAAAACATGTGGGTGGATGGATAGATAGTTACTATTCATCTTCCAAGATCATTTTTTCTCTCCCTCAAAGTCAGCTGGGATGGACTCCAGCATACCCCAGCGATGCTAGTGAGGATTAAGTGGCATAGAAAATGGACGAATGAATAAATAAATACAATAATAATAAAATAAGAAAGGAGCCCTAAAATAGCATTAAATAAATATTTATGTCATTAAATAATTAAAGGCAAGCAAACATATATTAACATTATATAAATATGTACGCTACAAAATAAAAAATTTCTAAATAGTTTCAGTACAACCATTTAATATTATATTTCATGTTTTTGAAATAAGCAATATCACAGAGCAATAGAAAGTTAATAGAGTCTGGTTCCCCAAGGCTGGCTGAGTCAGTGCCTCAATAATGGAAATTATGTGAATGTTAATGGTTGGATTTATTTTGAACATGCATACAGGGTTACATCAGTGCACATTTGTACTTTGCAAACACCATATACTTGGACTGTTTCTTAAACTGAATCCTGTTCCAAAATTGAATTCCACATACTGATATGCTTAAGGTTGTCTGTGTTAGGCACGCATTGAAGTCTTTTAAGTTTAGTTCATCCCTAAGGTCATACTCTTCCTCTTTTGTTGGAAAGAATTCTTTTACATTATTGGGTAGCAGGGTATCGACTGCTTAATGTACAGTTATAGCTGTTTGAAAATGTACCTGATTAATGAACTTTTTTTTTTAATTTAATGAATAAAAGCTTTGTATACCCTCTGCAACCAGTAATGTGGATTATCCTAACTGATCATTTTGTGGTAGTTAGTGAGTGAAATGTACTTGGTTATCTATGGTTATCTACCCATATTTCCACACAATAACAATAATAGTAGTAATAATAATACATAACACTTGTATGGTAACACCAGAGAACAAGAGATGAAGTTATTTTTGGTCCAGAAGGACTTGGATAAAGGTACTCACCAATGAAGGCAATCGTTTGAAAATTTGTTTTATAAGGTGCCAGTGAAGCAGCTCTTGGCAATGTCTTGCCACTCCACCCACACGCACCTTGGAACAGACGTGACAACAAGTTGTCTCCAAACTCCCATACCAAAAGTCTTGCCATTTTTCTTCTTAATGTTCTGCATGCCATAATTCGGTTCAGAAAATATTGACCATCGTTGCACAAAATCCCTGAAATTGCCACAAACGTGTTAAGGAGTGCATGCTAGTAATGTGCGGAGCAATACTTAAATGTCCCTGTCTCTGATACCAAAGTCAGAAATCAAAATACTGATAGTTTTGATACTTTTTGATTTTGTCCTTTGTTTTTTCTGATGTTGTGTATTAGCTTGGCTATATAGTAAATCACCCCACTACCTCGATATACTTCACAGTTTCAAATAAATCCAAAAAATGACTATAATGTCTTGTATTCTTTATGCGATGATTTAAAATACTGTACACTACGTTTTAAAATTGACCAGACACACTAGGTGAATTTGCACATAGTATCAAATTGTTATCGCCAATAGCAGCCTAATTGTTACCCAGTATCGAATCAGAAATGAAATCAATGGTATTGCATACCACCAGAGCACACACCGCAGCAGCCTTTACCTCCGTAAACACACGGAAATGTGAATGATGTCTTGCTTCTGCGCATGCACGTCACTTTCCAGATGCATTGCGTTCACATTACAAGTTGCATTTGTTTGGAAATGTGAACAACCGCATAGATTTAAAAAATCTGATTTTAAACCAAAAATCCAGATTGAAAATCCTACCCTGCAGAGTGAACGTGGCCTAAGTCTTACCTGACTTTACAGAACTGGTTTATAGATAAAATAAACAGTTTAGTGCTATTGAAGTTAAAATGGAAGCTCTGTATCCATATTGGCTGTCCTCGAGTAGTTTATTTTTATTCATGCATTTGCCTAACCTTTTATTGAAATTTTTTTCTGATTTTGGAAACTTGTCTATAGTTTAGAAATTGGTGTTTGTCTCCATTTAGTTTCATATGGTTTGGAAATGTACCTGTTTGAGTCTCTGACGTAGATTAATGGTTCGACAATCTCTTTAATGTTGGATGTTTTTTGATTTACACGTATATATAACAAATTATTTTTTCTTGTGCTACTACATTAAACCGGAATTCATCATATTCATTATATTTCTCATCTAACGAGGAATTCGGAATGCTTTCTTTCGGGTCCAATATTAACAGTATTAACTGAAGTTTTCAACTACTTTGTTCTTATTATGTTATTTTGCACGATCATCTATAAAGAATGACATCTTATAATCATTACTGATGATGCTTTTTAGTATGCCTACAAATGATCACTGCTGTCATTGATAAATAATATGTCTGGAAATTGTGGAAAAGCGCATTACTATTGTAATTATTCATATTAGCTGCCGGAACAGTTTGCAGAGCTAAGCAAAAGTGACGCAGTTGAAAAAACGTGTATGGAGCTTAGACTGGCTACGTTAGTGCACAAATAAGTCTTCAAGTTCCCCAAAAACATGTTGTTTTTTGGTGTAGTGTGCATATATTCCTCCATAAGATACCCGAAGGCAGGTTATTTATTCGATGGGGGAAAAGACGGCGTATTAGCACGCCGGGCATCACTGCTTCTGGATTGTTTCACTCAATTATTTTCCTTGTGAGAACACTAGCGCTTGTTAGACGTACCCACCTTTACTCAGGCAGCAAATTAGCATTAGTCATTACCATACAAATATTTGAACTCGCTTTGGCGCCCCTACTTATGATTCTAAGTGGAAAATTAAGGAAAACATGGAAAGGACGACATAACATTCATTCATTCATTTTCTATACCGCTTATCCTCATTAGGGTCACGGGGATGCTGGAGCCTATCCCAGCAGACTTTGGGCGAGAGGCGGGGTACACCCTGGACTGGTCACCAGTCAATCGCAGGGCACATATAGACAAACAAACAGATACAACCATTCACACCTATGGACAATTTAGAGTGGCCAATTAACCTAACATGCATGTTTTTTGGAATGTGGGAGGAAACCGGAGTATCCGGAGAAAACCTACGCATGCACAGGGAGAACATGCAAACACAAAGATGCCCAACGGAGATTCAAACCCTGAACCTCATGACTGTGAGGCCAATGTGCTACCCACTTGACCACCGTGCGGCCAGATGTAGAACATATATACTGTATATATATCGCAATGCAAAGTATAGGAGTAAAGTATGGAGTAAAGCATAGTGCACTATTAGTCTGGTTTTGCTATGATATGCTGTGATGCATTAGTCTGCATTATAGTCTACAAAGGTATTTTTAAACTTATGAGTGTTTTTCCCTAGAGACATTTTAAAAACAATTACAGAGTGATAAAAGCAAACTATTACGCATTGCAATGTAAAAGTAGTCACAATAACACTAAATAAGTGCAGTCATTAGTGAAAGTGGGATTGAAAGCCACCGGCAAAAACAGCACAGGTCGTCAGACATGCTTCGTTTCGTCGCCGCTATCCGCCGTTGTTCAAACAGAAGTCTGCTTGTGAATTATTTAGGCACGTTTTGAAAAATAAAGTAGGTCATGTTGCACTCTTACAAAAATGAAACTTCTTAATTGTGAATACATGAGCCATCATCTTACACAACCGCAGCATGGCTATTTTTAACATTTTCATCTGCCGTCCTTTTCATTTAGTCTGACAATGCATCCAGAATTTGTAGATTTATCTGTGTGGTACAAAACGATGACGTAACACGCTCATTAGCCGAGGGACTGACTGCGTTGTCAGTAAAGTTGTCTATTATGTGTGTTTATTGGCCCTAGAGAGACGAGCACGGGGAGGGCGGGCTTATTCTGGGAACGTATCAGCATCACCAGGGAAGTCATCATTTCCCTCATCATTATCAGCACTGTGCTGTCATCTCCCGATATATAATAGGGTTTATTTTTTAATCCCCCCTGGATGGGAACGCGCTTATCTGCGTGACAAGATGCTTAGCATGAAGGTTTTCTATGCGTCTTGTGAACTCGAGTCCTTTCAAAAGGCACCCGATGCGTTAAAAACGTCAAAGAAATGATCAAACTGTTAGGTGGATCTGCTAGCTTTTATTGTATAACAATGAGGTTCCTACTTCACGTACAGCAACAGTGGAAAAGTGGGACACGCTTGGTCATACAATTGAATGAGAAAGTCTTCAATCTTTTGACTGGGAGTGTGCATATGATAGGATGACCAAACGTCTAATTTCGTAGACCAGCCGCAGGCGACGCACCTTGTCTGACGCACCTTTGCTTGCGCCTCACCAATGGGCGTGTTTTAGGCGCATTTTGCAATTCCGTACACCTCCATCCCTCCTACCGGTGCAAGTGGCAAAGAGCGAGGAGAGAAGGTGTGACTGGGTTTAACACAGCCGGGTCAAATCTTCACAATGAGCTCCTCTCCTCACTTTAAATGCGCCGCTGGCGAAGCGAATTGCAAGTTTGGTTGAATATGGATGAAGACAGCGGAAAACAGCCAAACGGAAAGTGTTGTTTTGGTCCGGGAGGTCCAAACTCGCAGTGGCCGAATATGTGGTCACGCGAGCAGACCTCCACGGGCTGATGTTGCAAAAGTGGCCCGGGAGGAAATTACAAGTATCGTAAATCAGGTTTGCCCTGGCGTACTGAGAACCACTGCCCAGTGTAAAAAAGGGTTCAATGATGTCAGAAGAAGGCAACACAATAACTATCAGAGCACCGCAGGCACACGGTGGCCACCGGGGCGGCCCCTCAAGCAGTGTGACACAGAACCATTGCGTTCTCCACCCTCTTTGGTGGGGTTGAGGTTGGCATTACAGGTAAGGTAGCATTTTTCCCCACTAATAAAGACTCGCATTTGGTAACCTATATTTGTAATATAAATATGTAATATGTATATGTAATATGAATAAACAAAAGCTATGCATAACGGGGGTGAAATCCGAAGCAACTGTGTGTAAAAGACGCATTGCCAAGCTCGCGGTCTGGCCCTTGTCACTTGTGTTTGCGTGGGAGATGAACTTCTATTACTTAATTCATTATCATCATTTTTACTATTCTGGGTTACACAATCAAAGATGTCAATATGTTTGATTAACCGTCTATTTTCAATTAGCCATATCCATATTAGATCCACTGGCCACCAATGAGGAGGATGATGCGGGGGGGGGCAACGATTCGGGGACAGATGAGGTTGAGTCAATATAGATCAAAATGTATGTGCTGATCCAGATAGTTACTTTAAACAGTGTTTGTTGTGATTATTAAATTCATTCAAATGTGCCTGACATTGTGTAATCCAGCCTGTGGGGTTTTGGTGACGTGTGGCCAGTCAGCCAAATTACCACTAGACCGGCTGCGGTTAGCTTTGTGCCGAGAGTAGACCAGGTTGAAGAAGGCGAGCTTTCACCGCACCTTCAGCGAAGCCTTTTGGCACGAAAGTACGCCAGGCTGTATCAGTCGCCACCTTCACCTGCTGCGCTGGCACACCCATCACTGCGCGCCTCGATCTACCAAATTCCCAAATTGGCTGCGCACTGTGTTACGGCGGATAAAATTACCACTGTGCAGCCTGCGCCAAGCTGCGCAACCCAGAAAATTATAGCCCCTAGAATCTCTTCATATGTTTGAACCAAACAGAGATTCGAACATTGTGGCTTTTACAAATGCAAAAGTTCCCCCGGTTTTTCAGAATGTGTACCACACCAATATACACATAAGCACTCAATAAGGTCATTCAAGCAAAAATAGCAAAAACTCTGGGATTTCTAACTGTATGTTATTTTTTAATAAAATAATGGCCTATATTTCAAAAATTGAAAACCCTTTAAGAAAAATTTGATGTAGCAGGATGTCCAATATTTGCCGATATTAGATATGCCAATATTGTCCAACTTTCAATGTCTGATTGTTAAAAGGTGTAACATCTCATATCGCCTGTCGTGGAATTAACACATTGTGGTGACCCACCATATGGTTTTGCACATGTTCACCAAGTGTACTTCCATTTCCGGGTCATGAGGTTGTTGTAGTCACGTAAACTGATTGGTGCCACCCCTCTCGAACCGCCACTACCCCCAGCTCCGTTGCTCCTCAATGATGGCATCAACAGTTGACTCTGTAGTTCTTTGCCAACACCATTACACCACAAGCGTCTACATTTTATTGTGTACAGCGGCAAAAGTATTACTCTATGTCATTCAAAAAGGAACAGTTACCACGTACAAAGGAGAAGAGCCCTGAACTACTGCGAACTACACAATGTTGTCTTGCACTTACTATTAGCTGACTCACTCATCATCTAACAATGTTTCTGTTGACTATTAACCTTTGCTTCTTCCTACTCCTTTTTGGACATGTTGAACTGTGAATTTGTGAACGTGTCTGCATGTTCATGCATGTATGGATGTTCAAAATAAGATCGGTCAGTACCATATTGTACAACAATCAAGAAGTGTCACCTGAAGCAAGCATATTTTGATTACATTTTTAAAAAAATACACTATACGGGGCATTTACTAACCGACGTTTTGCATGTAAAACTATGATTATGCTCTATAAAATGTGGTTTGTGTTAATATATTGGTTGTCTTCACAAACGTGACGTAGCCAATGGAATCGATTAAGAATAAAAAGCGAGGTCCAATTGTGCTTTAAAAATATGTTATTGATTGCATGATGGTGACAGCTTGACCCTGGAACAGATAATTTCTCTTTCTATTAATCTCCATGGGAATTTCCATAAGTGCACTTTACTCAAATCATTGATGAGTAAAAAGCCTGATGTTTTATCGACACCCCGATTGGTGCCATCATGTAGCTATCCCACCGTCCTTAATATCGCCAGAAGTAATTTGCAGAGTCGAAATAGAATACAATGTAGGCCCCACCACCCCCATCCCAATCAATACTCGACACCTTAGAGGCTTCGAGAAAGTAGCTACGTTGCATTACGGGGTCTGGAACTGAAGCTCCCAAAGGAAGCCACAGCATTTCACAGCAGAGCGCCTGGTGGTACCTCCTGGGCTGGAACTAATTGGTGCGAGATTAACTTTGCAGGGGAATATAATGACCCCGAGCGCTCACACTCACACACACACACATCAGTGTAAGAGGTAGTTTTCCCTGCTGGTGAGGTCGGTGATTATTTGGCATTATTTTGTCCTGGCTGCCAATTCGGACCAATGGGAGCAAAAATAGCTCATGACAATGCTTCCCGGGGCTGTGATATCTGTTTGAGTGTCTGAGAGGACACTGGAGCTACTGGTTGGTGGTAAGAAAAAAAATCTGTAAATTATCAATAAAAGGTGTAGCTTCTGGCTTATTCACACTTTTGTTAAACCCTTAGGCAACAATAATACTTGTAATATTGGTAAATATCAATATTGTGTTTTATTCCCTATAATGTACCGTAGGCCCATGGGCTCCCGTACGACGGAACTGGTGCGCAAATGATGACCTCATCAAACCGCGTTGTGAAGAGTGTACACAAGCGTTGGTGCCTGATTAACGTTGTCTATGGTTTGGAATTATTTCCAAATCTCTCCTTTGGGTATTAAACTTGGAGTTTGCAATGACAGTGAAGCAGTGGTTAAGTGAGGCGTAGCCAAGACTTCCTTCTTCAATACTTCCAATTTCCAGGACAAACGCCATCAATCAAGTTTATCGCACTGGATAACCAGCCCTTTTCTATCATGCAAGACTTTGGAAACTTATGGAGTTCCTCGAGCGACGCTTTTCCATGCCCAATCGCGAGTATTTCTCAGATGTTTGCTTACCGCAGCCATGTTTAGAAGCGATTTGCTGATGCCGTATCCATTAGCTTCACCACAGATATCTCTTTTTCAAGGATTGGCCAAGTTAGCAGGCTGAGCTTGAAGGCTCAGCGGCTAGATAAAGACTTTGTGTTAATTCCATTACAGAAGACATGTGATGTTACACATATATTGGTTGATATCAGAATCGGGAATTGAGAGTTGGAATATATCGGCATATCAGCAGAAAAGTACATGTTGGCCCTCCCTGTTCTTAGGAGATTATGTGGGAACAGTTTAAATTTTTGATTTTCAAGCAATTTTGGCTGTGTTGATTGAATATAGGTGAAATTTAATCGGGAATATTCATTTGTAAAAAAAAATGTTAGAAATGAAATCGCACAATGCAAATCAAAATAAAACCTACAACTTAAAGTGAAGAAAAATTGGTAGTGCCAACGCTGCATTTTTTTCCACCCTGAGGGGAACTTTGTTAAAATCCAATGCTTTTCTCTGTGTCAAACACAAAGTACGTGTGGACATGGTGATCCTATACCGGCGATCAATGTAGCTTCTCTTTGACTGATATTGGATTGTAGCTTGTTTTAGCAGGTTTAGCACTCACAACCAATACAGCTTCACCCACTGACCCCCTCAAGTGACAACACATTTTGCAAAAATGGTGTCTATACACAGCTTCCATTCAGGAGTCCTGTGTACAAAATAAGATGTTAAAAGTACTTTTTCTTGCACTTGCAGAAAAAAGTGCTTGATATGGATTAGTAGTAGCGCAACAAAACCGAAAAAAGACACTTTTAGGGTCCTCTTGGTGGTGCTGGTGGTTAATCAATTGCAGTTGGCTGATAACGTGACCTTGTGCCCGTGGCACCCAGGAGTTGAGGTGGCTTAAGTTACAGCTGCTAACTACTGTAATGATGCTCTGCTCCTTCCAAACAGAGGCCATCCTGCAGCTCCTTATTGTCACTGTTGGGTCGGTTTGGTTATTTAACTCTGTTTTACACGCTACCACCCACATTTTAACGTTTCCACTCATCAGTGGTGATTGCTCTAAGACTGCAAGAGAAGCTCAGCTTCCCCTAAAATGTCCAAAAAAAGTGGTCAAATATGTACTGCTGTGTGTAGATTTTATTGTCTAAATATCAGAACAGTTTTACTGCCATTGTCAGTGTAGGTTACACAAACTAGGATCTTTTTTGGTGTAGTGGTGCAATATAAAACAGGCTAGTAATAAAGGAAATAAGTAAATATAGTAATAAAACTAAAAGGACATACAGAGTAAAATGGACTAAGTTAAAAATAATTCAACAATATACACAAGATAAGATAAATACACTTAACTTTGTATGTGCAAAATGTACATTCCTGCATGCAGAGCAAAACAAATCAGGGCAACACCAACTTTATATGTGTGTTTAAAATAATGGCAGTGTTATTTGGTGTTCAAGAGTCTGATAGCCAAGGGGAAGAAGCTGTTTTTACGGGAGGTTTTACTCCGAATAGAGAGTAGCCTCCTGCCTGAGGGGATAGGGACAAACAGTTTGTGTCCAAGGTGAGAAAGGTCAGCTGTGATCCGGCCTGCACGTCTGAGAGTCCTATAGTTGTAGAGGTGTTGAGAAATGGGAGACTGCAGCCGCTCACCTTCTCAGCAGCATGCACGATGTGCTGCAGTCTGTGCCGGTCCCTGACAGTGGCCTCAGAGCACCACGCGGTGATGGAGGTGAGGATGTACTCAATGGTTATGGTGATGGCCAGGTAGGGACCCAGACGCTCAGCTTCTGCATGATGATTGGATGATCTGTCTGAGGCGGAATCACTTTTTGATTGACAGTGAAAGGAGCGAATCAGCGATCTTGAAGTATGACATTTTTGCAGAGCTGCGGGGAAACATGAATTTCTTTTAGAGATGAATAAAGTATCTCTATAACCCTCCACCGAAGTATTTTCCAAGTATTTAATTCCGTCGTTCAGAACTTATCCGGAGACTTTACCGATCCCGAGCGGCTTTGTCTTTGTTAAAAACGACTAGGAACGGAGGGTAGAATACACATACGTGTCTGGATCAATATAATCTATATGTCTGAAGCAAATAAACCATCCCATTTTATATAATTTTTTGTGAAATTCTAAATGGAAAAATGTTATACTTTCACGCTGGTCAGAAAGACCACAAAAAGCCAAAGAAAAGACAAAACAAATTTAGCTAATCTGTTTGTGTGTGCTAAATGGGGGTCTCTGGAGGGAGTTCCAAGTTATTACGTAACTTCAGAGGTGTAATTTGTCCATTGTTCAATCTATTCCGACATAGCTCTTAACAGTGTAAAGCAAAAGCAGGGAATCGCTAAAATATAGAAATAGGCATGAACACAACGACACCCTTGGTAAATTAATAATTTTATGTGGCGTTACACAACCATGATCGTTCCCTGCTTCCCGTTTTTCCTGTGTTTTGTTCCCTTGTTTACTTCCCCTCCTTTCCCCTACCTTCATTTCTTTCATTCTATCCACCGCCGAGTTCTGACTCTCGTCGTATCATTTTCTTTTTGCAAAAATGTTCACGCAGCTGCGTGAACATGACCGCAGGGCTGGTAGACACGTTTTTGACACATGCAGATGAGTGGCTGACATTTTTATGAACGCCACCCTCAAACATACAGGTCTATCAGGCCGTGTTTTGCTCGTTTATTTGTGGAAAGTGTTGTTTCCGCTCAACTCAACAAGAGTGACAAACTTGTCTCTGGATCTTGACGCTTCTATATTTTGGAATTCTGGATGTATCCTTCAAATTGTTTTGAACAGCCTAACCAATGGAATTTGGAAACTTTCCAGTGGAGTAAATAAGGAAATGAGCTACAAAAGTAGAGTGATTAGTATGTTGTTCAGGAGATCTGGAAGACTTAGGTTCGTTTTCCACAAACATGCATGTTATCTGAATTGGCAACTTTAAATTGTCCATATTTGTGAGTGTAAATGGCTGTTTGTCTACCCTGCAACTGGCTGGCGACCAGTCCAGTGTGTACCCTGCATCTCAACCAATGTGGGATAGGCTCCAGCATACCATAATGAGGATAAGTGGCTAAAAAAATGGAGTAGCTATAAAGCTAATATTTTTAAATATTTTTTATATTTGCTTTTCCAGCCAAGCTTGAGCATGCGTGATTCTTTTTTGCTGGCCACGGACCCTCCTCGTCCAAAGGACAGCCATTAACTAAAGACCCAGAATTATCCGTCATCCATAAAGATTTCATAGCATTTCTATTTTTGCATTGCAGTCCAGACAGGGGATGCATTCAATACAAAAAAGTGTGATGCAAAAACAAAGTACCGGCGGCCATATTGGGCTGTCAGATGTTATCTTGTGATACAATCAAAACAGAAGTCAGTACAGCACTTTCATAAATATGCCAACACCGGCTGTTTCAATATTTAGCAGCTACAGGGAGAGCCTGTCCTAAATAAAGTGTGGCGTGTGTAACGCAGGGTTGGTGTCGCAGGAATTTTTAATAAGGAAAGTAAACTTTTAAAAACAAGTATTGTGTGTTTTTACACTCTAAAGTGAGTTCCTCATCTGGGTTAGCTTTATTTTTTTAAACCAAGAAGTTTTAAAATAATAATCACATAAAATGCAGGAAGATCACAAATCTAGTGGCACTGTGCAGCTCATAAAATGTAAACATACCTTGGTTTAATTGTGTTAACTGCTAAGTATGTTGCATACTTCCGTTACAGTTTGCTACAATAGATTTAGAATTATACACTAATGCACTGAGATTTCTCTGTCTGAAATGTTTATTCATAATTGGGGGGAACATCTTTGAACCTGCAGTGCAATGCTTTTTTGTGTGAATTAAAAATCAAAAATACGCACAAACAAGGTTGTGCATGAAGGTATGCATTTTCATCCCATCAGAGGATGTCTCAGTAGACAACATCACAGAACCCCGACTCCCTATCACCCCCCCACATGACAGGCGTCTCCATGGTACTCCTCAGATCACAGTGGCGTCTCAGCAGCATCTCTTTACATTTCAATCCACCAACCCACCCCCGCCCGGCCCCGACTCTCTTGCCTTCCCCCGCACTCGCAAGCCTCTATGCAGGCACTCCTAGCTAACAAACTTTGAGCAAAAGCTCAAACGGGATGACGTCAGTTGGATCAGAAAACATTACCTCACATAAGGTCACGTTGAAACGTATTAAAAGCTTGCATTCAGAAATGTTGCATTTACAGGACATTTGTAAAATTTGTGACAAGTCAGTGGGAATCAGTGGGTCAGTAGGTACCTGTCAAAACCCAAACTTGCTCTAGAAAGGTCGGGGGCTGACAGATTGACAGGTTTGCCATCCCTGTATGTTTACATGAATCACCAACTTCACACAGATAAAGGTAAATTAAGGGTTTTCAAAAAACAAATATAGCAACTTCTGATCAATCCATGTCACTTTTAGTCTTAAAATAATGTACCAATTTAAGCCCCACCTATTTTCCAGCTATAGCACGCCCACTTTCCGTTTATGCCACACCTACTCCCAGTACAGATATGAATACAGATAGTTTAGATGGGTGAACAGATACAGCTGTACCCGCTCATCACTATTAAAGTGGTCTGAACCTTTGACTAATCGGCTGATACACTCCCAAACATTTTGGGGGGGAAAAACACTAAAAATATTTGTCCCTGTGTTTCGTTTTAAGAATAAATCACGACCCGTCGAGATACATGCTTTTTATTGCAAACTGAGTTAATGTTGTGAAATTGTACTGAATATTTGTTAAACACACAAAAATGTGTAGATGTATTTGTGTTTAACAAAGTACATGTATGTTCTACTCTGCTGTACTATAATTGCACTCCAAAGAATGAAAGAGCTACTGCACTGTATTTACAATGCATTATTTTGTATTTGTTTCTATGTATATGAATGCTCTATGAATGCACATTTACTACACTTGTTAATTGTTCTTTATTGCTGCAATCAGAAACAAGAGTTAAGGAGGTCGGCTAAAACAATACATAATGGATTTTGTTTTCATTACAGTGCAGTAAACATATCGCAACTCCTCCCTTTGTCTTCTCTGGGGGTTTCAAGCATGTTATTGATTTAAGTGTGCAGTCAGGTAGCACTAGTGGTGCTGGTCTCTCAGGGGCACTGCCAAGTGAAGGCCAAACATGGCCTCTTATGTTTCTGGCTGAACAAGGGAAGAGTTCTCGTATGTGGCTTCCATGTTGATGACCTTCAGCTGTGCCGCTTTTGAATTAACTGTACAGATACATTTTTTACTTTAAGAGAAGTCTTAATAACTTTAGCTTACTAAAACTGAAATGGTTGAATGATGACACATTATGAGGGCCACATATGTAACATTACGGCATCACTTGTGTTGTGGCCAAGGGATGCCAAGGCATGCACTTCTTTGCCGGAGGACAGGAAGTCTTTGGGGTATGTCTTTGACTGTCATGTTCGCTGCTGCAGAAGCGGCAGATTTAAAG
Organism: Oostethus manadensis; assembly: GCA_024372805.1. Lineage (NCBI taxonomy): Eukaryota > Metazoa > Chordata > Actinopteri > Syngnathiformes > Syngnathidae > Oostethus > Oostethus manadensis. Next base: position 361,475 of record QODF01000142.1, on the reverse strand, counting down.
CACACTCAGATGGATTTCATTCAATAATGAAGCGTCCGAGCCGACAGCGAAACAGATAATTATTTCAGAGGACTTAATTGTTAAGATAATATAATGCGGCAAGAACACTGCAGGCTAGCGATAATTGCATTTTGTAAACCTTAAGATGTGTCTATTAATTAAACACGTGTTAATGACACCAATGGGATTTATTAGAGGTTAAATAACCTACGGGGCAGGATCCAAATATACATAAAAAACAGCAGTATTGCAGTATGACCATTTAAAACATGGCTGCCTTGACTTTGTAATGAGATGAAATACTTCCACAACTGCTCTGAAAAAACATTCAACATTTACGCTGGTTATATTTAGATGCCTCATGACTAATGGATAAAGCACCCGGGCTCAGCCATGCCTTACATGCAAAAACCACTGCAGGGTGTCAGGCCTGATGAAAAATACATCCAATTGTGGCATACGGTCACATGCTGTATGGTTGCAGAGTCACAACACTATGACATGCTGCAAAGCGTTGTCTAGCACGTGTTGGATTGCTTCAGATAATTGAGTTATGTGAGCAATCAGTCTCTGTGCATTCGTGGACATATTGGCGACAAGGGAGGGTGCTTCCTTTCTCATTGTTACTCACTTTGCCATCAAGCCTGTGGTCTTGCTCGCATAGATCATTTGGGATGTTTACAGCGGGTATTGAGCTAACTAATGCTAGAGCGTTTGGTTAGGTGCCATGCTGATTTACCGCCAGGGCTACGAGGAACCACGCATTTTCGACACCCTCGGACCTCCGCAGAGGTACGCAACCTGTGTTACCCTGCTGGCTAGACTAGTCGCTGCTCCACAGAGTAGATTCAGTGAATGATTGCTTCTTTATTGTTTATTTCCAGCCACACAATGAAGTTCCGCCAGCGCTGACTAAAAGCGGTCAAGTCGGTCCACCGTGTCACCGACCTCCGCTGTCTGGTGAGTCTGTAAGTTCAGCCGCTTGGAAGAGAAGATGATTTGTGACAGAGCACATAACACTTCCAAAGCTGCAGGAGAAGCTGTTTATGTCACCAGATGATTAACCTTTGTGAAAGGTTGTGGAAATGGCCTTTCAAGTAGAGTCTGCCGCTCTGTTAACATTGCAGCTAACCAGATCGGCCTCACGCCCTCACACGCTACCCAGTCAGCTCAAAGGGTGGCCCACTTCTCCGACCTTGAGGTGGACGTTAGACCTGTAATTCCCACAGGGTTGTACTGTGGGAATTGTGGCTCCCCTCTACCCATGCACCAATCTGCCCAGCCGCCAGACAAAGGTGCCAGCCCTGTAGTAAACGAAAACATTTTTCTGAAGTGTGCTGCTCTGCCCCTGACTCCTCTAATTCCAGTCTCGCTCATCCCAGCTGCCAAATTCTACCAACGTCTACTCAGTGAGCTCTTGTGCCAAGCCATTTAGGTGGTGTACTGTGGAGCTAGACAGTGGTGCTTGCCACTGCTGCCTCTAGGTTCATGCTGAATGAGTTCAGTCAGGCGACTCTTTCCTCAACACGCAATCATAGCAGGAGCTGTACATCTATGGACACACTAAAATCGGAATGGTTGGCACAGTGACATCATGGTGCACAATGCATGATGAGTACCCGCCCACAAAAACCTTACCTTGAATGAGGACATATTATGCACATATCATGAAGTTTGGGATCTTCCATGTGACCTCAGATGATTTGAGCCCCTCCATCCATTTTCTGTGCCACTTATCCTCACTAGGGTTGCAAGAGTATGCTGGAGCATGCTGGTGCTGATTTCATCCGAGAGGAGGGGTACAACCTGGACTGGTCACCAGTCAATCGCAAGGCAAATCCGTTGTCCCACAGGCTGCTCTCATTCTGGTCTACGCTGAGTAAGATCGCTGAATAACTGGGGCCACCTACTTTCCACATAGCTCATGGTTTGCACTGGCACGCCAACCGCCTTAGACCAGCGCCACCGCTGTCCACTTCAGACCAGGTTGCTGCAGTGGAGCCACCCCAGATAGATGGGGACTGGAATTTCCCTGCTGCCCAGCTAACTGGACCACCAGGGCTATGCTGTGCAGACTGAGCCTCTGCAGCCTGGGCTCCATCCTGAAGAACCATTCAATAATTGCATTCTAAGCTAGTGACTAGCTTGTCATGTGGCACAATATGTGGCTGTAATCAGGTACAATTTTGTTCTGTTTTGCAGGCTTGTGTAATGCCTTGTTGTTCTTGTTTTTGTTATTCATTGTAGCATTGGGTCGTAGGCTTTGGGGCTGCAAAGTCCAAACGTGTGACGTGTTCTAGGGCTTGTGTGTAATTGCATTAGATAATGTAAACTAAGTTATTTGAGCACATAAAAAAAAACTGATGGTCATTCCACTCACAGAAACAATAGACTTGTCTGACCTGTGGCTAATGCGCAGGTAAACTGTCAACTCCCACACTTAGTCTAATTCAGGGGGCGCGGTGAACTGTCAGGGAGTACTTTCAGTCAGTGTTAACCTGGCAATATGTCCAAATTTATTATACTCAACATGCCATTTGACTCTTGAATACACTTCACAGCCCTCCATTTTGTTGCATTTTCCTGGTTTCAGTTTCAAATTCAGTTTATACAGTACAGAGGGCGGGACAGAAAATAACTGAGAACCACTGGTCTAAATAGTCCTGAAACTGTGACTAATCAACAGTCCTGTTATTTCCAATACTCCTTCCAGAAAGATCAGAATCAGCAGCTAATCAGCAGATACACTCAGTTGACAATTCCTTTTGATGCAATACAGATATTGCAGTCTTGAATATCGGCAGATACCAAAAACAGCATGAGTCACACCAGTAGGTGCAGTAGATTCTCAGAAAACAAGACCCAGCATTCATGATATGCACGCTCTTAGGGCTGTGCATTCGGCAATTAGTTGAAAGGTTTGAGTTTAAATGTCTGCTGTTGACTTTACAAACTCAAAACTATTTTGTACAAACTTTTTTGTTTCTAGGATTTCACAATGCTGTGAATCACTAAACTAATATTTAGTTGTATGAGCACAGTTTTTTACAACTGCTTCACATCTGTGTGGCATGGAATCAACCAACTTGTGGCACATTTCAGCTGTTATTCTACTCCAACATTATTTGACAACATTCCACAATTCATTAACATTTTTTGGTTTTGCTTCGGAAACAGCATTTTTGATGTCACCCCACATGTTCTCGATTGAGGATTGAGCTGGCCACACCATAACATTAATTTTGTTGATTTGGAACCAAGATTTTGCCGTTTAGTAGTGTGTTTGGGGTCATTGTCTTGTTGGACAATGATTTGCTGGGATTTTTTGTTAATAGATTAGCTTCACATGTATGTCTTCTAACTGTCACAGTACTAACAGGTAACTCCAGATGTCTTTGATCATCCTGGGGCTGATTATTGGCTGAGCCTTTGCCATTCTTGTTATTCTTCTATCCATTTTGAGAGGTGTCTTCCGTTTTCTGCCACGTGTCTCTGGTTTTTCTCTCCATTTTAAGTAATTGGAGATCATTTTAGCTGAACAGCCAAAATTCTTATGCATCTCTTCATAGGTTTTTCCCTCTGCAATCAACGTTTTAATCAAAGTACGCTGTTTTTCTGAACAATGTCTTGAACGACCCATTTTCCTCAGGCTTTCAAAGAGAAATGCATGTTCAACAAGTGCAGGTTTCATCCTTAAGTAGAGGCCACCTGATTCACACCTGCCTTTTCAAAAGATTGATCACTGATTAAATGCTACACTGCTGTTTTTTTAACACCCCCCTTTCAACTACAGTAATTGCCCAATTGCACAGCCTTAACAGCGTGCATATCAAGAATGCTGGGTTTTGATGGTTTTCTGAGAATCGACTGCACCTACTGGTAACTTGTTTGCCATGTAGCAATAAAAATATACTAATAATAGTGATTCATCTGTTTAGTCACATTGGACTACTAGGATTTTTAACACTACTGTACTTGTATTACTTATTTTGTAGTGTTAGAAAAAGCTTTATCACGTGGTAATAAGATGCAAATTATCATCGACGGCACTTATGACTAAAACAGACCCAATTACTTTTTTAAGCACCTGGGTTATAGTTTTCCCCCCAGTGTAGTGGGAGCTAAACATAATATAGCAAGGTTCAACGTTCAATTAAGTGTTTAAACCCAACTTTTCTCACCACCGACACACAATCTTTTATGTTATAGGTCATGACCTTGTTATTTCGTTTGGCTTCAAACTGATTTTGTTCATAACAAACCTTTCTGGTTCTGATCCACCACAAGCAACTTAAACATGACGAGTTTTGCAGTCAGCTGCCACGTCTTTTTCAAGACACCCCCATCTGTCAACTGTCAACTCCCAAATTTGGTCCAGAAAGAAACGATATGTCCAATTAATGTGCGATAATTGCGCATTGACACAAGTGTACCAGCTAATCTTAGTCCAAAAAGATTTTAACCTGCCACTTATCAGATATTACACTGTCAACTCTCAATTTTTATCTAGAAAAGTTAAAAACTGGAACCCTTCAGCAGGCTCTTCAGCAACACTGCTCTCAACTCCCAAATTTAGTCACAGCTGCCATTGTGGTGGTGCCAACACTCAGGGGTTGAGGTTCATTGAAGAAACAAATTTCAATACACATTTCTTTAGAAAAATGTTTTCCAATGCCAAAAGGACTCCCAATGACAACACAAATCCATCATTAGCGCCGCATTATTATCCACAAGATGTAATTGAAGCACAGCATTTCTCATGAACAACTAAATCTGCTTGTAATGATTTATGGATTAGCCTGTTCAAAATCATTAAAAATGCCATCATCCTAAACTAATCGGTTTATCCGTGCATCATAACAAAAACAATAAACAAGAATTTGTAGCCTAGAATCACAATTATATTGTGTAATCTGCAAAACAGGCAAGTAGCGCCACTTTTCCTGCATGAGCTAATGAGGGAGTTATCTCAATCCTCCTGATTGACATGCTGCTGTCACGTTCCCTAATGTCTGAGCCTTTGGGGAAAAAAATAGATCTCTTCTCCTCCCCGTTTACTAGTCAGAAACGATCCTTGCTTTTAGTACAACTAATTAGTTTCATACTGGCATCTGTCTGCATTTACATATCAGTGTTTCTGTACATCTACAGCCATATGGATAAGGCCTGTTCATTGAAAGACCTACAGGGTTTCTCTTATGCTAATTTTTTTAACTGTGCTGGCGGGCTGCATGGGACTGCTGCCGTTGTGTTGTGCCAATGCTGAAGTTTTTTTTAATGACAAATAGCAATTTTTTATGACTTATTAACTTATTCAGCTTTTTTCAACAACCAGTAAAACATGAACCGAGACTACTGCAAAACTGTTAATTTAAAAGCAAAGTTGGTGAGAACTCTAAGTGAGAGTCTGAAATGTCATGATTATTTATTTATTTTACTCTGGCTCATACTATTGCAGCCGGTAGTGATCATCCCCCGCCCACTTTCTTTTGTACTGCACAGTGAACTCACGACAGGTTTGTCAACCCACCAGAATTCGCAGCGTGTCATTACTCTCAGTCTCAAACAGTCTGACTCACGGTGTCATCTTACACATAATGCTAAACCCATAGCACAGCAATTTAACACTCAAAAGGTTGTAAGAAATATACAATTCCTAGTAAGTCCCAATGACTGCCATTGGCTAATAAACTGCTCTGCTAAGACAAAATGCATATTGGGAAGAAGTTCGAATAGCTGTTTAACTCCTCCACCCTCTCGTTCACCGGATCATTCCACGGAACATGGATGCAACGAGCCGAGGTGCCTCCATAAGCCCACACTAGCTCGCCACCTCTCCCCTACACCAACAGCCTCTCCCTCTCATTTCGTTTCAGAACACAAACTGTGGGTCGATGTGAGTCCAAGCTCACGCCCCTACCCCACCAGAGAAGTATTGTTCCATCTCCCAAGAACCAGATTTGGCTGCCAAAAACCAGGTCGCCCAGGCGCCCGCCCTCGAGCGCTAACCAAATCACATTGCATTGGACCGTGGGTCTACGAGGGGGAGAGACGTGTGGCTTCTTTGAGTTTGGCCCGGCCAGGCCCCGCATAAAATAATGTTGTGGACCATATGTGGCCCTCAGACCTTGAGTTTGACACCAGTGCCCTACAGCAGAAACACTAGTCAAAACATAAATTGACAATTTTCTTTTAACAATACGGATTGAAAAAAAAATCCTCTAAAATGTCTTCATACATGTACATTTGCTTGATTGTCCTTCAGTCATGGCTTCTTGGACATGGTTCCTTCCATTATGATTCATGCTGTTGCGCCAATTCAAGCCAAATGTAGCCTAGCAAGGCGAGATGGACATGGCCGCTGACTCAGAAGAGGACATTAGCATACAGCTGCCATCACCAGCCAAGGCTGCAGCTGCACACACAGGAAGTGGGGATGAGAACGTCAACAAAAAGGTCCACTGAGACCTTTCTCTGTCTCCTCATGACTGATGCTGTGTTCGAACATGAAGCTGAAACATGACGTCCCCAGAATGGATTCCCATCTTGTCCTCAATTCACAGTGGCAGATTGCTTATCGGTCAGCATGGCAGAAAACAGGTCTGTCTCAAATCTGTCCCTGCCTCCTGTGATATATCGGTAGTATTTGTCCGCTTCCCCTCAACCCCGCCCCACCCGTCTTACCCCTTTCTCCAATTTCTGACCAATCCGGTGCTGCGGTTCATCATAAAGAGCATCATAAAGAATGTATGACAGGACCTAAGAGCGATGAGGGACGACTCCTGCAGACGGAATAAATGCATGGCAAAATGACTCGCAGACTTCAGTCAGTGACGCCTTGAAAGTTGAAGGGCGTCCAGGAAAGTCACTGTTGTCACGGTTACAGTAATAAAGGCAACTTGAACTTTGACGTCACCATGTAATTGTAGATGCACGTCGACCCAATAATACCCGGGATTCCCATTTTTTGTGTGCGAAAATTTGACATTATTCCTGCAACAGTTCATTGTTTTGCCTATAAAAAATTTGACTTAATCTTTGTGTTTTGTTCCTCATGAAATTGACATCAGGTTGTAGTTTTTTTTTGGAGTTTTACTCTTTTTTTCTTGAGAAATACAACTTCATTCTGGCAAAATGACATGTTGTTTCTTATAAAGTAGCCTTGCATCTTTTACTTCTGGCATTACAGTTTTTTTTTTGAAAAAGTGAGATGTTTTCTCAATCCATTTTTGACAAAAGTGCTTTATTGAAAGACTGCAACTTCATATTGACAAACAAAACTTTCTCATCTTTTTTCAAAACTTTTTTCTTGAATAGTGCAACTTTATTTTCATAAATGTTACGACTTTTTTTCCCATGACATTCATGGACATTTTTTTCTGGCCAAATGAGGTCTTGTTTGTTGAAGTTTTATTTCTCTAAATGTATGATTTTAACCCATATGCCTGTATTCTTGTTAGACTACTATATACTGTACTAACGTACAGTATATACATACAGTATATAACGTACAGTATATAGTAAAGGTCTCACTAAAAGTATGACCTTTTTTCATAATCATAACTCTTATATTTTTTTCTTATAATCCTTTTTCTTATAACATTTTTTGTTAAAATATGGCTTTATTCTTGTAAGACCATGAAATTTATGACCTTTTCTTGAGGAGTACAACTATTTTTGGCAAAATAAAATTCTGTTAGTAATCACTATCTGACAAGTGTTTTACTTGCAGTTTTATTCTGAAAAGACTGCAATTCTTTTCTTGAAAAATATAACCTTTTTTCTAAAACTTTGACTTTTTGCAACAATATGCAAGATGTAAGATTATGACTTTTACCAGAAAACTACAACTTATTTTCATCTTTTAGACTTAAATGTCCACACATCTAAACCTGAAAAGTCTAAGTTGAATAAGGACTTCCATGAAAGTCAGTAATGGCAGTAACTAATTTATTCCACATTTTTTCAGCATTTTAGCGTAATTAATGCATGCACATCATGTCAGGCCACACCTCTGTTACGACGGCAGACGGGACCATAGTGTAGCACCCCCACACGGTCTCCTCAGAGTGTTCATTCCTATAGCAAGTATTGTAATATAAGACGACTAACGGGCTCGCCTAAGTTCTGTTGGCCTAAATATTATTTCATCTTGCATTTTAATCCTGGTACAAAAAGTGTCCAAATTTAGCGTATTCGCTCAGCTGAAAATCGATATAATTTATAGATGGATAATACCATCGAGGAATGCGATTTTTTCAATTTTTTTCTCCATGTTCCCTCAGCATCTCCTCCTCCCTCTGTAGGTTCTCAATAAATGGTGACGCCATTTCCAAATTACTTAAAACAGTGAAACAGTAGCACTTCCCTAGTTGATCTATGGCTAAAGTCTCGACCAGGTTATCAGTTTAACCTAAGTTACCATGGTGATACAGCTGCTTTAAAAGAGAGCTATCTTTGTGCAGCATCCAAGCTTTCCACTTAACACAGCTTGCTTACCCACTAAACTTGCTTCGCAGATACCCCCGTTTTACAATAACACAACCTTTTTCCCAGAATCTTAACTTTTTATCTGTAACATTATTCTCTTAAAACTACAGAATTTCAGAATAATAGTAACTTTCATCTTGCAAGATTATGAATTTTAAAATTGTTAGCCTGCATCTTATATTTCGTAATAACACAATTTAAATGCTGTAAGATTATGTATTTCTAATTTTTTTAAACATATTTACATAGAACACTGACCATGTCATGTTATGACTTTTTGTAACATTGACTTTCATATTTTAAAATAACTTCAAATAACTCAATAAACCTATATGAACATGCATAATAGTTTTTATAGGATGTATTATATTCTATTTTATTGTTTTTGTTGAACCGAAATATAATGATCTGAAAAAAAAAAATCCCCTAAAAGTGGTGGTTGGTTGGGGATGCCAAGTTTTCTTAAGCCTTGGTAGCTGCACAAAAGCCAAATGAATACAATGTCACCAAAACAAATTAAAATGGTCAGCGTGGCACAATGGTGCCAATCTGTGTTGGGTGGTCCTGGTGTCATGACGGGTTTTTTTTTCCTTTGTTTGCAGCTTACAGGACCCCTCAGGAGGATGCCTGCAGCCGAGACACCATTAACTGTCTCAGATTTGGGACAATCACAATGTGACTCTCACATTTAGTCAAAAGGTCCGTTTTTCAATTAATCTTGGAGTCTTTTTCACGTCTCCAAAGAAGCTTTCTTTGTGGACCGACCATGAAAAGGCCTTCATAGAGACTTATCTACACTGTCTCTGCAATACGTCATGGGACTTCTTTAAGTCTGCAGATAGGTTTGAGATACAGTCCTCCTGGATTTAATTCTAAAAATATCTTTAAATCTAAATAGTAACATTCGAAATACATGTTTCATTCCATTTGACTCTTATCATAACAAAAGAGCGTTTCCTCACTGCAAAATATGACTTTTAGATAGCTCGGATGACAACGTTTTATTGAGAAAAATGCTACAAATATTACTACGCAACATTTTTCACATGTTGTTACCTTTTTATTCTCATAAAAATACAAATGATTTCTCAACAAAAAACAACTATATTTTCTTTTACTTCTTCCTTATGGATTCCATATGTGTGGATTTCTTCTTGTAGGATCAGGACTTTTTTTCTCAACAAAATGCGACTATTTTCCAGCGACTAATTATTTTCTCATGAAATTTCTTTTTCCTTATAATACTGCGATTTTCTAACATTACAGCTTCATTTTCATAAGATTATAAACCTAATGACTGTATTCTCCTGAGACTGACTTTTTCTTCCATGAAATGTAACGCAACTTTTCCACCATTCCACTTTATTATTGTAAGAATACAACATTTTACTGTAACTGCACAACTTTATCATAACATTATGGTTATATTTGTCATAAGGTCATGTCTTTTCTTCTCGATTACGACAAGATTACAATCTTGTTTGACAAAATACAACTATATTCCTAACATTTTTTTCTCATTAAATGGTAATTTTTCTCATTTTCACAACATCACAGCTTAGTCATTGTAAAAATACAACTTATTCTCCTGACTCTAGGACTCTTATCGTAACATTATGCTTTCAGACTTGTTTCTTGTAGGGTTAGAGCCGTTTCCTCAACAAAATACAAATTTCCCTAACGTCACAACTTTTGTCTCAAAAGATGGCAATTTATTTGTGAAGAAAATACAACCTTTTAATGTCAAACATTGCAGCTTTACTCTCATAATATTGCAACTTTTTTCTCGACAAATTATTATGTAGCTATGTAGACTACAAGAATGCAGCTGTTTTATCATATGTTTGTACTTTTCTACGGTAACATTATAGCTTTATTTATCATAAATAGATTTTTATGCGCAATCTTAGTTTTGTAATATTACAACTTCATTTTTGCAAGATTATGCAGGAAGACCTCTTTGGTGCACCCCAGATGCATAGCAACAAGTAAATATTCGTTAATGCAGTCCTAAAAGGTTTTAAGTAACACATCAAAGAGGGAAAAAAAATAAAATAATAGGGACATCAGGTGTACAAAAAGAGAACGCAACATTTTTTTTCTATAAAATATGACTTTATTCCAATATTGCAATTGGAACGTTGTTTCTCGTAACATGACGAGTTTTTAAATTGGGAGAATGTGACCTTTGTATATAAAGCTTGTTTTATTCTCTTAAAATTTGGATTATTTGCGCTATATTGTCATACCATCACAGCTTTTCTATTAGGAAAACACAGTTTAACGCAATTAATTGGTTCCAGGCTCAACCGCATCAAGTGAATACCAATATTAATTACTTGTCAATACATTTTTTAATATATTGTGATTATAACATATAAGTGTTGTTTTTCATGTATCTTTTAGTCCAGATACTACACTGGTGCATAAGTGTTTGTGATAAATGACAAATGATATCCATCAGTGTCATGTAAAATAACACAGTGTAACACAGCGCACATAAAATAGAAATAACATGGCTTAAAAAACAACAACTTGCCAAAATTCTTAGTTAGCTGCCTAATGTTTTGCATTGCAATCACCGTCGAGATATCAAATAAAATTGGTGAAACAGTCTTACCTGCTGTTGGTTGATGCCCTGTAATATTTAGGAAGCTGCTGACACAAATTGCTGCAAACCGCTCCAGTAAACGCTGAAGGTCACAGCCTGATAAGGACATAAGGACCACATTGTCTGCAAATAGCAGAGAAGAGACCCTAAGGTCAATTTCTAAGGTATTTCTGATTTTATATTGGGTAAAATTCAGGTTGGTATCGGTGATACCAATTCAAATTCATCTAATGTGTCCAGCAAATTTAAAAACGTAGTGCACAGTATTGCAAATCATAGCATAAATAATTCAACAGATCATAGTCATTTATTGATTTATATTAAAGAGTTAAGTATATTGAGGTATTGGGATAAATTAACAATATAGCCAGGCTAATATACATCAGAAAAAAAGTCCAAATCAAAGTCAAACGGTATCTGAAGTATCAAAAGTATCACTATTTTGATTTCAGAATCGACTTCAGTGTCACGATCGGTGTGTTGTACTTGTGACAGTTTTGGTTTTGTTCTAGTTGGTTTTCCTGTGTTGTTGTTGTTTTCCTAGTTCCACATGTTTTCTTTGCCTACTAGTTTTCTCCGTTAATTACACGCACCTGTTCCTCCTTTGTTTGCCGTGCTATTTATGTTCAGGTGTGTGCACCAGTCCGTGTTGGCTCATTGTCATTTGTGCTTTTCTTTCGCGTTGTGTACTTCCTTGTGTTTTCCGCTGCTTCGCAGCATCCTCAATTAAAGATTCCTGCAACCTTACCTGCCTGACGTCCAGCTCGCTTCATCCCCGGGGTCGTTTCACCATGCCGCGACAACGAGCTCATAACATTCAGCGCATGAAGAGCTGTTATCTTAGATAGACATTTCAGTATGGATCCACACATTACTAGCATGCTGTCCTTTGCGCGTTTGTGGCAGTTTCAAAGATTTTGTGCAACGGCAGTCAATATTTTCTGAACCAAATTAATTTTGGTATGATACTTTTTATCCAAGTCTTGCATAATAAAGCACGCCCTTCCATGATTGCCTACAAGGGAGAGTACATTTAAAGTCTCGGTAAACACGGCAATACACGCCTTTCCGTGACGTATATGTCAGATATATGACCTGAGCGTTCATACTGCAGTCGCATCGTATACATGTCCGATTTATATTCACATACAAATGAGACCTGCATTGCATTTGAAAAAAACGGAATAGTGCTGTTCACACTGACATGGAAAAAAATCAGATACCGGTCTCACATGAGCAAAGAAATCGGAATTCCCTGCAGTGTGAACATAGCCATAATGTTCTTTATTAAATTAAAAAAACATGTTGATTATCACAATTATGCTGTGAAGTAATGTTTTCCCTCTGCTGTGAAGCTGTCATTACTGCAATAAACCTGTGTATGGGTAGTCCTTGGTAAATTGCCTCCGTGACAATAGTTATGTAGCACAAAACATATATAACAGGGATCACTTCATGCGAGGGTGAAGCAGTTCAGTCAAACTCAATGTCCTTGCCTTCCGAACAGTTTCATGCCCATCCATCCATCCATTTTGTCTCATTAGGGTCCATTCTTTCAAAATAACAACATGCCTGTCAAAGTTGTCCCACCAGATGTCCAATCGGGTTTCATCAGGTTTGTCGTCGTTGGCGGGAGCTTCAAAGCAGTATTGTAGAGCAAAGCAGCAGCGTCCTTCGATACCTATAATGACGCTTTGTTCTGCAATGTAAAGCAAAAGCAGGAGTATGCTTACTCTTAAAACACACAGTCATTCCAATACGTTTAAAAACAGCAATGTATGTAAACGATAATTATCTAGTGTGGAAATGACGGCACATAACTGCTATGTCATCTGTTGGATAAAAGCCAACAATTCAGTCAAAATCTTCACTGTGGCCGTAGTTTTCCTCATTTTAATTGGATGGTTCTGATTTTTTTACATAAAATTCTATGACAACTGCATTATTAATGCAGTACATCAACAGTGACTAACCGCCAATTCATCCATTGAGTCGAGTTCTTGTCAAATTTTGGTGATGAATAACATCATAATAATAATAATTGTAGATCGGGTTAGTTTATCACACAAGTAAAGCATTCTGCTTCTCAAAACAACGCATTCAATAGAGTAAAACATTTGCATAATGAACATCAACACAATTATCACAAATTGCTCGGCTTTACTTCTCTCTTCCGTCTAATTATTGCTCGCTAACGATTGTCCATTGTTGTACAGCATATGTGAATGGCTGAGACGTGACCGCTGAGATTGGCTCATCTTCATCTGCTGTGGCAGCGACGCTCGCGTTACAGCCATGCCGCAGCCATCTTCATCACATACAACAATGGAGAAATGATAGTGCGCATTAATACGTGGGTCACTGTTGATGTACTACACTAATGATGGGGATGTCATACAACTTCATGTCAAAATTTCTGAACTACGCCTTTCAAGACAAAAACATCAATTTGTTTGTGGAAGAGTGTGCTACGGTGTGTTCAGTGCAAACCCCGGAATGCAGAGCCAGAAAGCAGATGAAGCATTTAACAACATTTAATGTCTCTTCAATGTAGTCCAAAAAACAAAGGTCAAAATGTTAAATAAGGGTGCTGGCAGCAGCAGATTGATGCACACCATAAATAAGGAGAATCAACAAAAAATCCTGGCAGAAAAGAGACCACGGACAACTGGGCTATACCAAGACGATGAGATGCCAGCAATGGCTTTTAGTGATGCAAATTCCATCTGCTTTTAAAAAGCTGGTTCTTTCGGCTCGGTTTATTAAAAATCTCAGGGCGGGAGATCCACCCAGGTGGCATCGCGGTTGCTTGATTCATGGATGCATGGAGTGCCACTGAGCTGATTGCACACTGACTCCTTGTGACTGCTTTGGAGCGGGGAGGACCATCAAAGCAGTATGTGCTGCTGCTCGGAAAATACATGCTTTCACTTTTAAGTCCCAAGAAAATGCTCCAATGATGCCAGAAAAAGTTGCTAGATTTGTCGCTAGTCGCTTTTGAGAAAATCTGTTGCCAGTGGGGTTTGGAGTGTGGACAGATTTAGCGCCACTTTGGCAATACCAGTTGTGTGTTTCACCCCGCCCCGCCTCTGCTCAGCGTGGACAAAAAGACGCCTCCAAAAGATCAAGAAAAAACATCAGCTCCCAATGATTGTCCCATTTTGAATGCTTCTTGTTCATAGCCTAATTACATTAAGTTTGAATATTAATTGCTGTATCACTGACTGCACGCTGATTTCTGTTTGGGGGCTAGTTTAAAAATAGATTGCACACATAAGCAGTTGATCCAATCCAAATGACGCTAACGCCTGTTACTGTTTGTTAATCTACATAAAGACAACTATTTGCTTTCATTTCTGCAGAGCGAGAGCGATGGAGTGGGGGGAGAAGAATTATTTCTGCTGCTGCATGACACTTTTGGGTTGCGTCCCGGTGGAGATCCTTTTGGAAAACTGGGTCGAATGTTAAATCGGTTGTTGAATCAGGACCAGAGCAGCAAAGTCTGAAAAGGATGGAAACAGCATTTTCCTTTTGTTTTGACGCAGTGTAGTCATCCTACAGTACGTCCAGAAAAGGACTATTAAACGTCTCCGCATTGCAGAACACTATTAAGTACACTATTATCTTTCTTTCTGTACTGGATCTCATTAGACGGTGCAGGTGAATAGCAATTAGGCTAGTCTAGCTCACAACTCTTGATGTTTATATATAATAACTCAGCAGGGAAAGCCATCTGTCGTCTTATCGTGCAGATACCACCTTCAAAGCGTAAAAAGTTGACTGGGAAAGTGAGAACAAGAGCTTTACACATACTTTGGAAGCTGAAGTCGTTTTGACGCCTTCTTGGCGTAAACAACAGTAAGGGGGTGAAAAATAGCATTTTGGCTGCATGTCGCTGACGCAAAGACAACACCTATTCATTTGACAAACTCTGAATTTAAGTGCATGCAAATTGTGTATTAAATTTATAACCAGAGTGCACTTTAACATTACTGACCATATATGTGTATACAGTGGGGAAACAAGAATTTGATCCCCTGCTGATTGTGTAAGTTTATGCTTTTGCAAACATGAAATAAAGTTCAGAAATTAATTTGTATCAGACTGAGTGATATACGTATTTGAAGTATTTATACAAACGAGCACACGTTATGTGTCCATGAAGCACACAAGTTAGCACTGTCCCTTTAAGAAAGTAGTCCTAAACTCACCCCATTACGTGAATAAAAGACATCTGAAAAGTCACTACTGGGCCTGTCATGATGATACATTTTGCTGGACGATAATTGTCCTACAAATTATTGGCAATAATCAATATTGACAAAATTTTTTGAATTTTTTTTTTATGAAATATGGCATATGCATGTAGCTCAAAAGCAATCAACTTGAATTTCTCAATAGTATTTCCAACGTAAGTGGATTGTCAAGAGCTAATAAATAAAATTGCAGTTGTAATTGTGATAGCGTTATTAAGTAAGCTATTTTTATGACTCGTATTTTGTTACCACTATTAGACAGGATGTGCGCCACGCTTATTTTGAAGGCCAAAAAAGTGAACTGTAATGTGTGCTGAAAGTGTGTTTTGGCAATGGCTTACTGAAAGAGCTATGGAGTGCCTCTTGAAGCCGTGGCTGTCTCTATTTCATACAGCTTGCACATTTCAGCGGCCAACCTAAAATGCTGGGTTACATTAATAGGCCCCTATAAAATCTTATTTTTCCAAAAATGTTGTTTTATTTTTTTCCAAGTTATTTTATTTTATTTTCTTTTTTTTTTTCTTTTACATTATACACATATTTTTTTTACCAAAATCACACACACTGTGTGTGATTTTTGGGTTAGGTCAGTTAATTGTAAAAAACCTGACGCAAACTGATGCAATCCCTCAATGGACAATTTAGCTCAGTAATTGAGAACTGGATGCAGTCTGTCTAACTTTTCTAATGGGATGTCAGCCTCTGCAGACATTGCTACAAAATCGTCAACAAACCGTTAAGTCCGTGCTTGTGATTTAGGAAGATGTAGTCACCATGCAATTCCAACTTCATATGTAAGATATTTTTATGACACGCTTATTTGGTTTAGATTTCATCACGTGTCAAACAGCTCTCTTATTTTGAAGGCCGGAAGGATGTTGTGTGTGTGAGAAAATTTCCGTGAGATTTCTCGTTTAAGAGTAAATTCTGTTTTTATTGGCCAATTCCACGATTCCGAAATCATAGGGCCCTACATTAACAAGCACTAAAGCACAACTCATACTGGCCCACACATGCACACAGTTGCATTAGCATGCGCCACTAAACCAAGCTGACTTAAAATGGCTATTGCAGTCATGTTTGGTTGCTAGTCTGTGTCAAGCCCGCCTCCGAGACTCAACAAAACCAACGAGGCAGGAAGGATTCCAATGCAAAATTTCCATTTATTTAAATATAAAAATGAAGTGGAACCTTAATACATAATCGGTGTCATCTGCGTTGCGTGTGAGTGTTGGATGCCTGTGTGTGGGATGTAAGCTTAAGTGAAACGGTGAGAGCAGCGTGAGCAGGCAAGAGGTGCAGGCCAAGAGAGCGAGAGATTGAAGGGCAGCGCTTTTAACCACGTGGGCCACACCCCCACAGGTAACGAGCAGAGCAGCTACACCTGCGAGCTAGAAGACAAAGAGAGACGAGCAGAAGCAGCACTAAAGATAAAGGGCAAAACCCCACACACACAGAGGGAGGCACCACTAGCCTGCTCTGGGGTTGTCACATATGACTATCAAAGTTTTTCGACAACTTAACCAATGTTACCGGTTGCTGCCTCCACGTGCACAGCTCAGGAGAGGGCTGGTTAGTGTTTGTGAGGACATGCGCTGCACCATGAGAGACACCATCCATTTTCCTCCGCTTATCCGGGTCCGGGTCGCGGGGGCAGCAGCTTCAGTAGGGAAGTCCAGACTTCCCGGTCCCCAGCGACCTCTTCCAGCTCCATCGGGAGGACACCAAGGCGTTTCCAGGCCAGCTGTGAGACATAGTCCCTCCAGCGTGTCCTAGGTCTTCCCGGGGGCCTTCTTCCGACCGGTCATGCCCGAAACACCTCACCAGGGAGGCGCCCGGGAGGCATCCGGACTAGATGCCCGAGCCACCTCAACTGGCTCCTCTCGATGTGAAAGAGCAGCGACTCTACTCTGAGCTCCTCCCGGATGGCCGAGCTCCTCACCCTATCTCTTAGGGTGAGTCGAATGTAACAGCATTAGCTTGTAAACAAGGTGATATGCGGCATAGTAACTAGTCCTTACTCGGGGTGCTAGAACAGCAGACATTTTCAAAAGATGCTCTTCCTCTGTCTTGGGTATGTAGGAACGTAATCATCCTAGCTGAAGTGTGCACAAAGCTGTTTCATACTGTCCATTTTGGTTGCCGCATTAAACCCAATATGGCAAGAAACTATGGAAACGATGGAATATAGACACTTCATATAGAGCAATTCAGACACATTGTTGTTAATTACCACTCAAGTCTAGCTCTTTAACATTCTTGCATCACAGCGGTCGTCATCTGCGCACGTAAACACCGTGGAACACATACGCAGGCGGCAGCACGCAGTGACACAAAGGGAGAGGGCAGTGATGAGCACCCTCCAGCTCACGCACGACCAGGCCCCTTCAAGATGAGGCAATTACTGCAGCAGCTCAAGTGCCATAAATAAATATCTTCCCCACTGTACATGCAATACATTTAATCATGAATATGAATTTAAGTGAACGTAAAAGGTTCAAGCTAACCCCAAGAGAGACCACCAGCTGCACAAGCTCGTCTTAGCACACATTGCATCAACCCTGATGTCAATGCCCTCCCTCCATCATGAGAATCCATTTTCAAAAATGCGCTGCCTTCCTGCCGCACTGCCAGACTATTTGATATTTGTTAGTCATTATTGGCAAGTGTACGCTCCTGTTGGCACAAGTCACGCACCATACATTACTCATTGATATGGCAGGTTGGCCTCAAATGTCTTTTTTTTCCAGACAATGACTCATGGCACTGATAGTCTTCATGTACTTACATTCAATTTCCATACAATAAGTTTACTGTACAACAATGATTTAAGTTTAGTCTGCAGCATTTAGTCTGCAGCACAAGATTTTGCCTTTTTATTGGTTTTATTCTTTATTGCATTATTATGGCTTTGATTGTTTTTACACAGTTACAATGTTATATTTGTATACTTTTTTCCCCTGTATTATATAATTATATACTGTAAATGTTATATTTCAAAAAGTGCTATGCAAATAAAGTTGGCTTGGCTTGCACTTGTAGGTACGTTTTACTGAATAAAATATGACTATTCGCATAAAATTGCACCTTTTCTCTGATCAGATATTAATGTCACACTTGTTTCGCTCCAAAAAGTAAAATTTTATGTTTGTTGTTTTAAGACTTTTTTTGTAACATTTTGTAGAATTGTTTTGTTTTACTATTTTCATGACATTGTAGCTCAATTCTTATGAGAAAAATACGAACTTTAAACATCAACATGTTTTTTTTCCCCAAAAAATTCTGACTATTTTATGGAAACTATGACCTTTTATATCACATCATGGTTTTATTATTGGATATAGCATTCAAAAGAAAAAACCTATAATAATACGACCTTTTTCTATATAATTACAACTTTTTTTTATGTGACCTTATTACTTCATTCTCACATAATTGCATCTATTTTTTTTGAAAAAAGTAACTTCTATAGTAACATTATGGTTAGTCTGCAAGTCAGTCATCATTTATGAAATCGGTCACAATCCAACTCATTTTTGTATGATCAGTCTACTATTTGTGCCCCCCCTTTGGTTTGTGGTTAGATGAATTAGAAGACATGCTATTGCATACAGGTATACAATAGAGATGTCCTGAAAATGCCATAATCATTAGACAAACCATGCAAGCAAAACAATAATTTAGTCTGCAGCACAAGATGCTGACTTGTCTCGAGTTGAATGCAAAAGCACGCCAGAAAAACAGAGGGGAAAAGTCAATAATTACAATGGAAAGGCTCTCAGGTATGTTGGAAATGATTAATAATGGCCATTATTTCCCCTCTGGCCACATTGCACAATGTTCGGCAGTAGAAGGAAACATTAGGTTGTTGAACAACTTTAATAGCAAGGTGGGTATTGAAAACAAACTAAATCCTGTTGAAGTACAATTTCTTCATGATGTACACTTTTTTTTTTTAGTTAAACTACATGTAGCCCACTCACTCGATTCAGTTGTGATACACACTGATACCTGATTGACAAAATTGCACGGAAGGTGAATTGGTGGGCGTTATTAAAATATAGCCCTGGGATCTACACGCACTTACCGTCACAGGCATATGACCAACTAGGATGCAGAAAGGCGGGGCAAGCTGGATAAATAACTGTGTACTGTTACCATGAGCTACAACCCTCATGCCCACATTTAAAAGCAAGTCTTAAAGCCCATTATAGTCACATGTACCAAGAAAGTAACATGAACCTGTTCAAGACAAATTGTTATACAATGTTCACGTTTATTAAACAGATGCAGTAAAGAAAAATATCCCGGGGTTTTAAGGTTCATGTTGCGGTACCATACGTTGGCACACTGTTGAAGCTCTTTCATAATCCACAAGGAAACTTGCGTATTCACTGTTCCTCCTGAGATGCAGTCAGTTCAGCTCTTAGCTGAGCAGTAATGGCGGACATCCTTGTGTGGTCCATGTGCAGAGGTAGGTCTCCCGTTTACCCTTTTCTGCTGTAGCGACCATTGGTGTTGGTGCTGGATTGCTTGCGGCTGGGTGAAACCGGAGTTGCTTGCGAACTGATTCCACACCAGTTCCATTTTCCATTGTCCTGAGCAGCTGTGTCTATACATCAAAGTAGTTACGCCTCTGATGAGGAAATTTCAAATGTTGACCTTTTTTTTTTAATCAAAACATAGAACTCACTATAGTCCTTGCCAATGCACACTATTTACAGTTAAAAATATGAATATAAAAAAGTGCAAAATGCAAAACATTTTAACAAAGCTTGCACAATGCGGGCTTCGGGATTGCGGGGAGCTCGTGGGGACTGGGGAATGACTTATCTCATGACCATTGTTTTCTGACAGACAGCTAAAAAATTTGCAGAGTAAATGTCACGTATTACATGACTACAGGTTTACGATGAAACTAGTTTGCTGCCGGGGCAATGGGAGGATCCCTTTCTGTTATCAGCATAGATTCATTGCACAACAGCACGTTAGCATTCTAACATTATCTGCAGGCACCCACAACAGTGCTGAGAACATTAAATTAAACAAATACAACTTACGGGAGGGCTGCACGGTGGCTGAGTGGTTAGCACATTGGCCACACAGTCAGGAGATCTGGAAGACCTGGGTTCAAATCTCCGTTGGGCGTCTCTGTGTGGAGTTTGCATGTTCTCCCCGTGCGTGCGTGTGTTTTCTCCGGGTACTCCGGTTTCCTCCCACATTCCAAAAACATGCATGTTAGGTTAATTGGTGACTCTAAATTGTCCATCGGTGTGAATGGTTGTTTGTCTATATGTGCCCTGCGATTGACTGGCGACCAGTCCAGGGTGTACCCCGCCTCTCGCCCAAAGTCTGCTGGGATAGGCTCCAGCATCCCCGTGACCCTAATGAGGATAAGCGGTATAGAAAATGGATGGATGGGATGGACAACTTACGGGAATCCAGGCAGGTCTTACTTGTTCGTGGGTCTTCTTCTGTGATGGCCTCCTGGTTGTTGTTGGAAGTTATTTGGCAGTAAGTCCTTTGATTTGTTGAGTTTGGTATTATTTGTTCAAAAGTCCGAACAACCGTAGAGCATGCCAATACTGGCCGGGTTCTTGTCGCCGTTTCAAATTTCTTCAGTACTTCTTCTGACATCCAAATGGACAAGAGACAGCAGGTTGGTGTCTAAGTTTTCGGAGTGTTTTCTGTTGTTAGCGTTTGCAATGCCATGTAACGAGAAAAAAGTATATTTTTAATACATCATAAGAAAAAATAAATTTTTAGAATATGAATCATTTAGTTATAAAAATACATATTTTGAGCTTAACCTGTATATAAAATTAAAAAGTAAACAATTTTGGAAGGACAATTTAAAGTAGTTCTGCAATGCAGTGGAACCTTGGTTAGTGACATTAATCCATTCCATAAGGTCTGACTCTAGCCAAATCCATTTAATCTGGTCCAAAAAGCCAATAATGTTAACACAAAACACGTTTTTATAGCTTCTATATTATAATTTTACAGGCATAAACATTTTTAAATGCACTTAAATACATACATTGTCAAATGATGCATGAAGGGAACAATTTTAAGGTTGCCAAAGACACAATGTGCACCAAGATCAACACGGACACCACCTTCCTGTTTTGCAATGAGTTATTTCTGAATTCGACAGTGTTTCTCATTCAACCCAAATACTGACTTTATACAATTTATAATGTCTCTCATTTATTTACATCATAACTAAATACTGTATATGCACTGTGCTGAAACAATACTTTAAATCTTTTTGTGACCCCCACCACACACCCCTCCCCCACCCTCCAAAGTGAATTTAAATATTCACTTTGCTTGCTTACCCCATTGGAGACAAACCAAACAGTTATCAGTAATTGTAAATCATCCTTGCATGTTGGTCACAAAATGACCTTGGGAAAAGAGGCGAAGGCGTGCATGTGATTAATTCATTTATGTGCCCGACTGCATGTGATACATTCGTTTTTTTACGGGGATGAGAGTGGGCTTTATACGTTTTGCCGTAGAGATCTTGCAGTGCAGACAAAACATGTTTGTAATATTTATACTTTTATTTAAAAAAAAATATATGTCATCTTATGGCAATTAAGTTGTTGTAAGTTTTTATGTAAAAGTTGCAATCTAACAATCAATAAAGTCATAACCTTGCAAGATAGAAGAATGTGAAAAAAGTTGGAACTCAATGAAACTTTTTTGGGATTAATTTGTTCCAAAAGCTCAAACAAAACCCGAAACGCACAAAAAACAAATACATTTTTTCACCATAAGAAATAATGCAAATTCAATTAATTCATTTCAGACACCAGAAATAGTAGCAGAAAACACATTTTACTGGGAATAATTATAGTTTTAACTGCAAAAATATGTTCAAAATACATATAATTGACGAATGAACTGGATAACTTTTACTCTCACTGACAGCTGTCGGTGAAGGCTGTAATTAGTGGAGGGAGGAGGCGACAGATGAGCCAATTGTTTGTTTTAGACGGAAAGAAGTCCATAATTATAACTGAAAAAAAATACTTTAAATAATCTACTTCAATTAGTGTAGCCACAGAACCTGTTTCTTCCTGTCAAGGTTGAGTTCAAGTCAATGGGGATTGTAATCCTGCAATGTCCAACGCCCAAGGATTAGGTAGTAACGTACAAAAGACACGATGAATAATTTATAAGTGGTTTCCTTGTGGTTACTTTGCAGGTCTCTCTTAGCGTACTTGCAGAGGCTTATTATGTGTCACAACTGCAGTGAAACACCATCTTGTCTCCATGTCTAACCTCCATTGTGTTCTTCTTGGTCCTGTAACAGAGACTTCATGTTTTCTTCTTCTTTTTGGGACTATTCTATAAAAGGTTCCATTCACTGGGGTCCCAGTGGTCCCCATTACAGTAGCCTGGTAGTCATTAATCAAAGACCAGTAAGTATTTCAACACCCTGAGTTTCCAATAGCCATTCATTAGCACTTTTCTTTGCCGATTCTTTTCTTAGCATCCCTGCCTTTCTCTCCTTCCTCTTTTCTCGATCCCACCTGGGGTTTTCTTGCTGACATACCTGATTTTTATTCCCTGTCTTATGTAGAACAGGCCACGGCACATTTTGTCACTTATTTTACCTTGCTTTGTGATATGATACTTTTTGAAAACCTGTGTGTTGGTGAAGAAGCAAGACCAGTATATGGTTAAAAATGTCTCCATAAGCTTATTATTTCACAGTTTGATTTTCTTTTACCCCCAAATATGCACAAATCAGCAGTGAAAAGGTATTACTGAACGTAATATTGCAAGATGTGGCTGCTTTATGTATGTGTGCTGGCAAAAAAAAGTTAAATCCCGTCGCATTTTGGATGCCCTGCACTATATTTTGCGAGATGCGTCTAAGAAAACCATCTCTACAGGCTTATTTATTTGCATATTGTTGATTTTAAATCCGCCAAGAAATATGGCCATAAAATCACCAGGCTGGTCACACACAGCTGTGGGATGGCATTGTACTCAAATGGAAGTCATTGTGTTGTTCCGCTCATCCCGCAAATGCATGTTTCTTGCAAAATGGACATCTTTTATTTTAAAAGTCTTTCCTTAAAGGCCTTATCCAACGACGCTGCTTCTACAGTGCTGAAAGAATAGTCCAAAAATGTCCATTTGAGGAGAAAATAAAGCACCCAGCCCAACCCCTCACTGATGAAACATGTGTGACAGGCTCCGAGCAGACACTAATTTAGCATTTCAAAGCCATTCTGCAGTTTACATCTGACTTGATACCTGTAATCGCCTCTCTCTCTATCACATATATTTTTGGGCTCACGGATTGCGGCTGCGTCCCCAGGGGAAATAAGCATTCCGGGTGCTGACATCCCACACTGCATTCTCTATAGATCAAACAGGCCTAGGTCCTCAATTGACAAAGCCCCCCCCCACGACCCCAAGGGGGTCCAAGCTGCCAAATACATGAAGCGCCTGTGCTGCTAGTCAGCTCACGGAGGTGCAGATAATTGTTGGAAACAATCTCATCTAACTCTCCTGCGAGTTATTCGAACAGAGAGTCGAAGATGGTCCACTTAGAGAAGAACGAAATGATTTGAGACTACGGCATTTGACATCACTGTTGTTGAATGGATTCCAACTCAGTCATAGTCAGTTGTGTGGAACGAGTGCGCTGTTATTTGTCTCAGCCCAAGCACAATATTTGTCTCAGCCCAAGCACAATATTGTCCGCTTTATCAACTTGCTATCTTTTCCCATGCATTACGGTGAAAGATGAAACAATGTTCGCCTCCTTTGTTATTATTCATTTGTTGTTGTTTTTTCCTCCAAGTGGCCTTCTCGTTAATCTAGGCTAATTATGGCCGTAACACATGGAGGAGACTGGATGGAGGGTGTAGAAATCACGAAAACAACAACAAAGCAAGCGATTTACAGCGAAGTTGGCCTACATAAAAAAGAGGCTCATACTTTGGAGACACGCGTATTACTGGGGAAGAAATTCAATCATACAGTATCAACAAACCGGAAATACCCCCCAAAAAGTTTGAGTTCTTTAAAAATGTCTCCAGACAGGTCTGACCTTAAAGAATGACATCCTGAAGGACAGCCCTAATGTCTTTAATTTGCTAAAGTGGACAGACGAGACATTGGTAAATCAAGAGACAGTGTCTTCTGAGAGTTAAAAGTGCCTGAAAGGCTCCCAAACAGCCACAGACAAGTGACCTCAGGAAGACCCAGGCTGTCCATTTGGGACCTGCTATCAATTACTGCTAAAAGAACAGAGCTAAGAGAAGAATCCAGGTTGATCCTTTTCAACAATATGGACTTTATAGAAGATGATAGAAAATGTCAAAAAACTTGCCGATGTTAAAAAAGCTAAAACTTTGTCTAGCCTAATGATCATCAAGATCAACATTTTTTTTTTAGCTCTACCTTTATCCCGTCACATCACAGCTTTATTCTTGTGGGTTTACGACCTTATTCTCAGCAAAATACAACATTATTTTTGTAACATTACTCTGAATTCTTGGAAGATTGCAACTTTTTTCTCTACAAACTTGTAAAAATGTATAGAATTGTGACTTTAATCAAATTTACTTCTGTCTTTCTTTGAAGCTATAGTTTTCTAAGTTACCAGTTTGAAAAGGTTTTTTTTTTGTCTTGACAAAATGCAACTATTTTTTGTGACATCATGCCTGTTAAAATAAAGATTAAGATGTTTTTATAGGAAGACGATTGATTGAAATGTCCAAACGGGATTTTAAAATCTCTCAAACTTCACTTTCTTTTAAGATCTCCTCCATGGCCTCTCAAGAAAGACTACTACAGTCTGTCTTTTCTTTTCAGTCATTCTTCAATCACTCATTGGCCAGTCGACATGTCAGTCATGATATTGTGCATGTAATGGATCTAAAAGATCATCTTCATGCTGCGGAATGATTGTATTAAAACTTCATGTTAGCCACCTTGCAGACCAGGCAACAGGCTCACATTCTTGATCCCAGTCATGTCACAGGACACTTGTTGCTAGGCGGAATTCATAAGGGTTCAGTCCTAGTCCGGAAAAAAAAAAAAAAACTAATCAAAAATTGCTGATTAGCGGCAATAGGAACAGAAAGCAAGAAACTACACATTAATGTGGAAAATAAACATTAAATACAAACTGGGGGAAAACAAGATAACCCAGGCTACAAAAAAACTGTTCAAGTTCCCTGAGTCTCCAGGTCATGTCTGTCGGGGCAGAGTATTGTCCAAAGAGTAAATACGAATTTTCCTCTTTTGGTTTGTAAGATGTAAGGTGTCAGGTTGGTGCAATGAATGTAGAGAGGCAGAAGGAGCAATCAGCCAACCTTCTCAGCGAGATGGAGGGCCCACCGCTACCTGCCTGCCTCGCACACAAACAACCAATCATGTCAAGACAGTGATTGATGCCTTCTTTCAAATCTATCACCCCCCCAACCCCCAGCCCCAATCTCAGCGCTCCCTGAGCGAACGGTTGACACGCGAATGGTTGAAACTTAACATAAAACATGGCAAAAAAAATAATTATGATGGTTTCAATTTAATCCTGTCACATAGAGGATCTTGTGTTTGCTTGTGTTTTAATTTAAGGGGCTATCCACACAGAAATGTTCCGACGACAAAACGATGACATCACCAACCCAACGCTGAGAATAGGCGGCAGAGAAGACGGATGGATGGATATTCCATGATGACTCGCAGAAGTAATTCCACTTCTCGTATATCTGTAGGAGCCTTTGTGTGTCACATGGTTTTGTCTGCGTGTCTGTTCACAACGCCACATGTAGGCGTGCCTTGCGTATTAATTTCAGTCAGTGATCCGTTCCGATCTGGATGCATTTATTTACTAATCCGGCACGGTTTTGGCCTGAATTTTTTCAATTTCAATTTCAATTTATTTGCTTCATGCTGCTTGGTGGAGGTAACACACCCTCCCGCTCCTTCTGTCTTCATTTGCAATCGTTGTCTTTTATTGGTGCACTCGCAAACACAGCAGGGTTGCTAATGCTCACAGCCGTGTGACTAATCCTCCGAAGGCTACTGCAACACACACTTAAAAATATATACGCTCTACACATACAGTATAAGTGTAGAGCGCCTGCACACCCACATGCTTTCTTTTTTGTTGTGTTTGAGAAATAATAGCTTTAAGATGACAGAAGGCCAGCTGGAGGTATTATAGCAGATTTTCTACCAGTAACAATAGAATGTGCATTGTGTCTGAACTACAGGAAGAACTGAATTCAATGCAATTCAGATAAATTCAACCTTATCACATATCAGTGGGAATAAGATAATTTAACGTACATTTTTCTTCCAACATTAAGCATTCTCCTTAATGTTGGAAAGTTTAGCAATTTAGCTTTATTTCAAAGTGATCGAATGAAACAATGTTTTGGTAAATGTTGCATCTAATGCTCAACAGTTCCTCAAATGTTTTGTTATCAAAGCAGCATCGGCAGCTGCACAAAACTAGGAGAAGGGATTAAGCCGGGATAGCTTGATTATCCTGGCTCGACTTATTTATGATCCGGTTGGACAAAAGTGGCATTGTGGGATGTGTTCTGACATAAGTTACCTTGGAAATGTATTCTGTATTGTCAGCCTGCTCCAGACCAGGATCTATTTCATCTCACCGCTTATCTCAATAAGTAGTCACTGTAAAAGGAAACCAATAATTGTTCCACTGCCCACTACACATTGTTATCACATTCAGCTACACCCACATTCATTTCAATGATTGTGCATACAAAAATTAATTGATGATGATTTGATGATGATGTTGCAAACTTGAATAAAATGCACATCTCATCGAAATAATGAGTAGAATGGTTGATGTGGATGTGTACTACATTACCCAAAAGGGTTAGCGCTCAAGGGGAGAACAGAAGTTTAGTGGCGCAGTGAGTGTATATTTGTGTAGCACTCACGCACAAAGTATTGCAACTCTTCCCTGCAATACCTAGCCACACTTTCTGTCTTTGTCTTATAATTGTGGTGTGGCGTTGCCCTTCTTTTTTATTTGCATCGTTGAAAGCCCATATGAGGATTTCCACTTCCTTCGGGGGGAAATTGCTGCTCTCGTTGCAATGGTGAATCTGTGATTTTGTGACCAAAACAGGATCTATTTAAGGAAGCCGCGTACGCGCACTGATTTGGGATTGGTTTCACCTGGCTTGATTAATCTTGTCAACTCATCTTGGCTTGGGCTTTGCATGAACAATTAAGCCTAGACACTCTTGTTTTGGGTTGATTGAGTTTGTCTCAGTCATTTAGCCTGGATGTCTCAATCCTACATTTTTGCAACAAGGCCCTGGTCTGAATATCAAAGTACTGTTTACATAACTGGAGTTTGTATGCACAGGTGTGTGAACTGGAGCACTGCAGTGGTGCGTGGTGGTTTCCATTTGTTAATTGTGGGAATTGGTTTGCCAAAATGAATGAAGACAGATGTCCTTTTATTATCATTTTGAATATTACTGTTACAAAAGTCAAAAGTAAAAACCAGCTCTGCGCTGAATTTTTTATTTATCATTAATTGATTTCATTAGTGTACTGCAAAAAATGTTTGGGCAGCCTTTTTAAAGATTTGGATGAAGATAAAGATAAAGGTATTCTGGGAGAGGAAGTCCTGTTCTATTCCTCCTAACAATTTGAAAGTTTTTGCATTTTTAATGATCTGTATTATCTGAGTAGGTTTTCCATGTTAGCTTCTGTAGCCCAGGATTGGACTGCCAAGACCTCCACCTTCTGCAGCCACCCAGCTCTCTTTGCAACCCACACTTTTGGCCCCTCCCACGTGAGGTGAGCTCATGAGAGGAGAGACTTACATTACCCCGGACGCCTCCCTGGAGGGGGTGTTCATAGCACATCCAACTGGTAGGACGACTCGGGAAAGACCCAGGACACATTGGAGAGACCGTGTTTCTGAACTGGCCTGGGAACGCCTCAGAATCTGCCAGGTGGAGCTGGACAAAGTGGCCGGGAAGTCTGAGCTTCCCTGCGGAGGCTGCTTCCCCCGCGACCCGACCTCAAAAGTGGAAGAAAATGCATGCATAGGAAGGATGGTTTTAAATTTTAATTTGTGATTTTACAAAACAAATATATATAAAAGTCTTTGAATTTCAATTCTACATCCTGTAACTTGAATTTCAATTGCAATTCTGCTTCCAGTTTGCAACCACAGTTCAAAATAAAATTTAATAATTTATTTGGAATTTAGAGGTCAAAATTTAATTCTGAACTTTGTAAAGCTCTGCCATGCAACTAACAGCCAGCATTGTTTAGTTGTATTTTTACTTCACCAAAATACCAATTATGTGAAGGGAAATAAAGGACAGGAGTAGTAGTGCTGTTCAAAAGTTGTGAATCAAATCTCTTCTGTATGAGAAGAGTGCTTTGTTGTTTTTAAGGATGTACTGCAAAAATGGAATTCATTTATCCTCTTGGAGGGCCCTGCTGTTTTTAAGGACTTGCTGCTATTATTGATCCTCTAGATAACAGGAGGGCAATGCTGTTTTAAGGAGCCTCTGTTAATTAATGATTCTGCTGTTTTTAGGAATGAGAAGGCCAAATGCTTGCCATGAATCATCAAGATTGTAGGAGCACTCTGCTGTTTTTGAGGACAGTGTCTCTTTAATTATTTACTCTTTGTTCTGAGATTTTAAAAAAAGAGTGCATGCATGGCATTCGTTGCATCTCATTTTTTTCTCGCCTTGATCTAGTTCCGAGCAGGCAGAGAATGGGGGAATGTGATCTCATGATGTGCTCTAGATCCGACCTACTTTAGAATATTCTATATAATGTAGACCTACATAAGGACTGCTGTGTTGTCATGGATGCATTACACAGAAAACCAAGTCACTGATATTAAATTCAAGTGAGCTTGTAGAAGGGTTTTTGTTGGTTTTTCTTCTTCTTCCAAATGTGATGTGACTGACAGGAAATGCAGCAGCCAAGTGTCCTCAAATCATTTTCTATTTGCCTTTAAAAATGCAGATTTTAATAGGGTGGTTATGTAACGTGAATCCTCAAAGGGAAAAAGCCTGTATCATGTCTTGTTTTTGAACATTAAGAAGTGACCTACAAACCGCATGGATTTAACCGTCTAAAAAATAAGGACCATAAAAAAGTATGATTCACACCCCCTACTGGAATGTAGTGTGAAAAACCTGATGACGTCCTAGTTCTCCGTCATGCTGTGCTCAAGTGCGTAACTCCATGACCTCCAATTCCTCGTTGAATGTATTATTCATGGACAGATTTTTTCTGTTAAGACACAAAAAATGTTTTTTGGTAGAGTTTGACCTTTTTCACAGGGTTAGCTCATTTACCAATGTATCTATCCTAAATGGTAGAACATAAGGCCTCCACACGATGTGTCCACGGCGTCCTGTCCATGGGCGTTGCCCTCGCTTTGTTCCATCTTCTCCAACCAACAGACCCCCTTTATTTCTCTACCGTTCACTTCTAGGTGGTCTTAAGACGTCGTCTCTTCCCCTCAGGAGTCCTTGTCATAGCGGTGGCGCAGTCATTGTCATCTTCCATGTCTGTACAAAATACTTAAGTGAAATGAGAGTGAGCTCTAAATTCCAATTAAGTTCTTAGAATTTGAATTGCAGTTGCAAAACAAGAAGAAAAACTGCAAATTAAAGGTCTTTGTATTTATTTATAAACATTAATTTTACAAAAATGCATTTAATGTGCACAATTCTTTATTATAGTTTATAGTTAAGTGTAGTAATTGTTTTGTTTTTTTAATCACAAATTAAAATTGACCTATTCAGGTAAAACAGATCATTACAATTATAAAAACTTTAAAAACTGGATAGGATAAAAATTGGATAGGAGGATAGAACAGCACTTAATCTCCAAGAATACCTTGTTTTATCCAAGTCTTTCAAATGGCTGCCCAAATGTTTTGGACATTTTTAGAGTGAAATAAATAGATGATGATGATAACACATGATGATGATGATAAAAAAAAGCTACATGTGAACTGAAAAAAATCATCCAGGAATTTTGTGGCGTAGGAGAACGTTTTGAAGAAGTCAAGAAATGCTGGCAAAGAAAGCTGTAACATCAAGCCCTGTTATTCCTTGTGTAAAAGGGCTGAGACTTGCAATCAAAAATGCAAAGATGACTGGGAACAAGAAGTTTGTGTCCAACTTACAAACGTCACATGAGAGACGACTAGTGAACAACTTACAGATGGCTGCATTGCTTGATGCAAGATTTAGATTAGACTGCCGCAACGGTTAAAAGCAGATCTTTAGCAAAAATCTTCTTTCTGCAAAAGCTGACTCTGTCTGTCCAAAAGTCCATGCCATTTCTGACATTAGTACTCAACCAAGAAAAGACCTCAGACTCTT
Organism: Oostethus manadensis; assembly: GCA_024372805.1. Taxonomy (NCBI): domain Eukaryota; kingdom Metazoa; phylum Chordata; class Actinopteri; order Syngnathiformes; family Syngnathidae; genus Oostethus; species Oostethus manadensis. Next base: position 330,726 of record QODF01000142.1, on the reverse strand, counting down.
TTCCTATATGGAGTCTCAAAACAGCTGCAGCCCCAATTGCCACAGTCTCACACGAGCTCCCAGTTTACTTGAGCACACCATATTTGCCTGATGATTCCAATTCTTTATTGTTGCGGAAAAAGAAAACCAAAACAATTTCCCAAACCTAGCTGTACTTGCAAATCTCTGGTCGTACCAGCTTCGTCTGGACCTGTTGAAAGGATCTTTAGTACTGCAGAAAAGATATTCACAGCAGAATGATGCTTCCTCAATGACAAAACTTTTGAGGAACTTTACCCTGTAAAGCACTTAAATAAATGATTACTGCATTTACCAAAACATTGTTTCACTTGATCACACTGAAATGAAGATAAATTGCTCAACTTTCCAACATTAAAGAATATGCGTAATGGTTTTGTGATGTCTGTATTTCCATTTGGAGAAAAAAATGAATGTTAAAAGTATTTAATTGATCACTGAAATGAATTTCAGCATCCTGTGCCGTGGAGTCAATTCAAATCTTTCCTTGAATTGAATTTTGAACTCCTCAATTTTGCACAGGCCTGCTTTCCTCAGGATGTGGTGAAGCTCAGCCTCTGCATTCCGTCTCATTCCAGTAGCACCGTGTTACTGATGTGATCTTGCCATTGCATCTTCAGTATCTGCTGGAGGCAATTGGATTTAAAAAACATCCAGCTTCTGGTTATCGGCCCTTGTCCTATTCCATGTCTCAGAACCGAATAACAATACAGTCATCACCAACGTCTTGAACAGTCTCAGTGAGATGTTCTTCAGCTTGATGAAAGTTGACTTTGCCGTGGCCAGCCTATTGTTTATGGCCAGCTTATTACCATGTTCAGTCAATACACTGGAAATTTGCACTGGAAATGCTTGACCTTTGTGGTGAATTCCCATCTGATGCAATTCTCGCAGTTCTGCGCTGTCCTTCTCATGACCCAATTGATGATATGCAGGGATAGGAAGTCAGACTTGTTACCCCTCAGCTTGACGCCTGTCTTGGTCTTGAACCATTTAATGATGAAGCCATTATCATTCATTCATTCTCTATACCGCTTATCCTCATTAGGGTCACGGGGATGCTGGAGCCTATCCCAGCAGACTTTGGGCGAGAGGTGGGGTACACCCTGGACTGGTCGCCAGTCAATCGCAGGGCACATATAGACAAACAAACATTCACACTCACATTCATACCTATGGACAATTTAGAGTCGCCAATTAACCTAACATGCATGTTTTTGGAATGTGGGAGGAAACCGGAGTACCCGGAGAAAACCATTGCATGCATGGGGAGAACATGCAAACTCCACACAGAGATGCCCAACGGAGATTTGAACCCTGGTTTTCCAGATCTCCTGACTGTGTGGCCAATGTGCTAACCACTCAGCCACCGTGCGGCCCAAGCCATTATCAACAAAAGTGAATTCATAGCTGTCATATGAAGCCGTAACCACACTGATGTTGGTCCAGTATGTAGTTGCATGCTTTTTTTTGCAGAATCAATGAAGATGATGTATAAAGATGACAGCCATTCAATCGCGTGCTTGACAAGGTAGTGCAGGATGAAGAATTGTACTGTTGTGCTCCTCCCTGGTCTCTATCCAGCTTAGTGAGTAACAGCCTGTTGTTGACGCCACTCCTAAACCTGTCGACAGTTATTCTCCCCAAGATTTTGTTGACGACTGGGAAGAGTAATTTTTTTTAATCGTGCTTCCATTTTACTTTTGACTTTCTCCTTTGCAGCATCCTGTTCTGGCACTATTTTAACATGCAAATGTTCTTGAAATTGATGGCATATTTGTCGTTATTTGGTCAATTTTCTTTTCCTTTCTCAGTCAAAGGTTCTGTAACCAGGAAAGTCCGGCCTTCAGAATAAAAGCACAGAGGTAAAACATACGCGATTATGCCACACATTCTGTCCACATGTTTATTTCTGAAAAGGGGCTTGCTACTTTGGCTTCACAGCGTGTTTTTCAGATCACCCCTTTCTCACGTAAAAAGTGACAATCAGCGACCCAAAAGTCAACTTTCATTGCATGGTACTGTAGCATGAAAGCCAATAGCACTTAATAGTACTTTAATTAGATTAAGATTAAGGAACATTTATGTTTTAGATCCTGCTCTGTAAAATAGTAAAAGATCCACCCCGATGGCAACGCGCCTTGAACATGCGTGATGCATGGATCCATGGCGCTTTGCTATGAGCTGACACTGCAGGCTTGTGACTGCATTGTTGCAGGGAGTGCTGCTCGGTGTGTACACAAACCTCAGATCAATACGTGCTTTCACTTTTAAGTCTCCAAATACCAGACGCCACAAAAAGTAGCTAAATCTGCTGCTCGTGGCTTTTGAGAAAATATATTGCCAAGGCAGTTTGGAATGTCACTACATTCAGTAACAAAGTGGCAAAGTTGGCAACACTGTTCACAACCAGCAAAGTCTTCAAAAACAGGCCTAGTTTTACTTAAAGTGTTATTTAGTTTCACTTTATAGCAACATCAAATTTAATGAATAATGACCGGCATTAAAATTTTCCAACAAAACGTTACTTTACTAAAACTCTACTAGGTGACAGCATTGTTCCAATTTGCAGGAAAGGCAGAGTAGTTTATTTGTTTCATTTTAATTTGCATTTACAGGATAAGCGGCATAGAAGATCGATTGATGGAGTTGCATTTACCACCATTATAAATTGTTTATAATGGAGGGGTATTTAATTGGAGGGGTTTGAGTGCCCGAGTGATCCTAGTAGCTATGTTGTCGGGGGCTTTATGCCCCTGGTAGGGTCTCCTAAGGCAAACAGGTTCTAGGTGATGGGCCAGACTAAGAGTTATTCAGAAGACCCCTATGAAGAAGATCAAGAGGAGTGACCGCACCTTGCCCGGACGTGGGATACCGGGGTCTCACCCTGAAACCAGGCCTGGGGGTGGGGCTCGCAGGCGAGCACCTTGTTTTCAGGCCTTCACCCGTGGGGCCTGGCCGGGCCTAGCCCGAAGAAGCCACACGGGAACTCCCCCCCGCAGACCCACCACCTGCAGGGGCAGGCATAAGGTTCTGGTGCATTGTGATTTGGGCAGTGGTCGAGGGAGGGTGTCCGGGCGACCTGGTCTTCGGCGGCCAAATCTGGTTCTTGGGACATTCTTGGGAATGTCACTTCTCTGGTGGGGAAGGAGCCCAAGCTTGTGGAAAAGGCAGAGACTAGATATAGTCGGACTCACCTCAACCCACAGTTTGGGCTCTGGAACCAAATTCCTTGAGAGGGGCTGGACCTTGTTCTTCTCTGGAGTTGCTGCAGGGGAGAGGCGGCGAGCTGGTGTGGGCTTATTTGTGCCCCCCTGCTTGGTGCCTCTGTGCTGGAGTCATCCCCAGTAAACGAGAGGGTAATTTCCCCACGCCTTAGGGCTGGGGAAAGGGTCCTGACTGTGGTTTGTGCGTACGCGCCGAACGGCAGTTCAGAGTACCCAGCCTTCTTGGAGTCTATCAGAGGGGTTCTGGGGAGCACCCCAGCTGGTGACTTCATAGTTTTACTGGAAGACTTCAACGCCCATGTAGGCAATGACAATGTGACTTGGTGGGACGTGGTACAGTTTGTCCACAACAAACACCATTTTCGAACATAAGGATGTCCATAAGTGCACTTGGCACCAGGACACCCTAGGTCGCAGGTCTCTGGTCGACTTTGTGGTCGTATCATCAGACCACAAAGTCTGCATGTTCTGAACACGCGGGTGAAGAGAGGGGCGGAGCTGTCAACTGAGCACCACCTGGTGATGAGTTGGATTAGATGGCGGGGAAAGATGCCGGACAGACCTGGTAGACGCAAACGCGTAGTGAGGGTGTGCTGGGAACGTTTGGCAGAGTCTCCCATTTGTCGAGTCTTCAACTCTCATCTCCGGCAGAGCTTCGCCTGCAGGTCGAGGACCGGGATATTGAGTCCAAATGGGCCGTATTCCGTGCCTCCATTGCTGAGGCAGCCAGTTGTAGTTGCGGCCGCAAGGTGGTTGGTGCCAGTCCTGGTGTCAAGCCCCGAACTTGATGGTGGACACCGGGGGTTAGGGCTGCTGTCTAGCTGAAGAAGGAGTGCTATCAAGCATGGATGGCTTGCAGGACTCCCAAAAAAGCTGACAGGTACCGGCAGGCCAAGCGGCACGCGGTTTCGGCCGTGGTCAAGGCGACCAAGGGTGACCGGAGGGTGTGTTCCAACTATAGGGGGATCACACTCTTCAGCCTCCCTGGGAAAGTCTACTCGAGGGTGCTGGAGAGAAGGGTACGACCGTTAGTCGAACCTCGGTTACAGGAGCTGCAATGTGGTTTTCGTCCCGGTCGCGGAACACTGGACCAGCTCTACACCCTTGCAAGGGTACTCGAGGGTATGTGGGAGTTTGCCCAACCAGTCTACATGTGCTTTGTGGACCTGGAAAAGGCATTCGACCGTGTCCCTCGTGGTGTCCTGTGGGGGGTGCTCCGGGAGTACGGGATTGATGGTCCGCTTCTACGTGCCATTCGGTCCTTGTACAATCGAAGCAGGAGCCTGGTTCGCATTGCCAGCAGTAAGTCGAGCTTGTTTCCGGTGAACGTTGGCCTCCGCCAAGGCTGCCCTTTGTCACCGATTCTGTTCATAATCTTCATGGACAGAATTTCTAGGCGCAGTCAAGGTGTTGAGGGAGTCCAGCTTGGTGACCTTAGGATCTCGTCTCTGCTATTTGCAGACGATGTGGTCCTTATGGCCTCATCAGGCTGTGACCTTCAGCGTTTACTGGAGCGGTTTGCAGCTGAGTGTGAAGCTTCTGGGATGAGACTCAGCACCTCCAAATCCGAGGCCATGGTTCTCAGTCGGAAACGGGTGGACTGTACCCTCCGGGTTGGGAGTGAGGTCTTGCCTCAGGTGGAGGAGTTCAAGTATCTCGGGTTCTTGTTCACGAGTGAGGGAAGGTTGGAGCGTGAGATCGACAGACGGATCGGTGCAGCATCTGCAGTAATGCGGTCGCTGTACCGGACCGTCGTGGTGAAGAGAGAGCTGAGCCGGAAGGCAAAGCTCTCTGTTTACCGATCGATCTACGTTCCCACCCTCACCTATGGTCATGAGTTATGGGTCATGACCGAAAGAATGAGATCGCGGATACAAGCGGCGGAAATGAGTTTCCTTCGTAGGGTGGCTGGACTCACCCTAAGAGATAGGGTGAGGAGCTCGGCCATCCGGGAGGAGCTCAGAGTAGAGCCGCTGCTCCTTCACATCAAGAGGAGCAAGTTGAGGTGGCTCGGGCATCTAGTCTGGATGCCTCCCGGGCGCCTCCCTGGTGAGATGTTTCGGGCATGCCCAGTCGGGAGAAGGCCACGGGGAAGACCTAGGACACGCTGGAGGGATTATGTCTCACAGCTGGCCTGGGAACGCCTTGGTGTCCTCCCGGTGGAGCTGGAAGAGGTCGCCGGGGACGGGGAAGTCTGGACTTCCCTACTGAAACCGCTGCCCCTGCGACCCGGACCCGGATAAGCGGAGGAAAATAGAATGGTATGGAATAAATTGTTTAACTTCACTTTTTGCAGTCAGGAACGTTAAAATGTTAGGACACTAGGTGGCAGTGTTGCCCTTCATTGCAAGCACATTCAAAGGCGGAGTATTTTTCTAAAATGATGCAAATGTAAAGGTGACTATAGGAGTGTTACTTCATGGCTACAGGGCTCTAATGTTAACTGTATTTAGAAGATTGTAAACAAAAATATCTGTTATTTATATATTATATATTTATTAATGTTTTAGTTGGTCAAACAATACCCATGAGTAAGCTATGTTTATGACACTCTTTTTTATTACCACTATTAGATACATAAGAGGGCTGTCAGGAAGGGCATCCGACGTAAAACTTTTGCCAAATCAAAACATGCGGAAATGATTCGCTGTGGCGACCCCTGATGGGATAAGCCGAAAGGACAAGAAGAAGAGTTGAATTGCACTTTGTATGGTTTTGTGATAGTTAGGAATGTTAAAACGTTACACCAGTAGGTGACAGTCCATCCATCCATCCATCCATTTTCTTCCGCTTATCCGAGGTCGGGTCACGGGGGCAGCAGCCTAAGCAGGGAAGCCCAGACGTCCCTCTCCTCGGCCAATTCGTCTAGCTCTTCCTGGCAGATGCTGAGGCGTTCCCAGGCCAGCTGAAAGACAGTTTCTCCAGCGTGTCCTTGGTCTTCCTTGAGGCCTCCTACCAGTTGGACGTGCCCTGAACACCTCCCCAGGGAGGCGTCCAGGAGGCAGATGCCCGAGCCACCTCATCTGACTCCTCCTAGGTGACAGTATGGCTCTCAATTGCATCTTCAAAGACGTGGGTAGTTTTACTTTATTCTACTTTAGGATACTTTCATTATACCGTGTTTAACTACATTTTTTACACTTATGTGACTGTAAGCGAAAGTAACTTTGCTTAAAATGTCACCTGCAAAGTTAATAAAGGTTTCATGATGGAAAAATTAATTACTTGGCATGATTTCCTATGGGAAATTAAAAGTAGAACAACTTAGAAGTGAACCGGGGTCATATATGGATGGTATTCTGCTGTGTGGTCAAGGTCAGCTAAAGAAATGTGAGCTATAACCAAGCATATGTGAGCAATGTGCTGAAGTGTAGCCCCACATGTATAATTGGCCTCCTGGCATCTTCACATAGTGTTCCATTAACATGTCTTTGAAGCATACCCCCGCATGCATTTATGAACAAAGACAACCAGAGAATGAGCAGCCATCAGTATTTTTGCCCCGTTCTGTGATGGACGAGACGAGATCATCAAACGACATATGACTGATACGTGCGCTCGTCTTGCTTTAAAAGAAACGTTTATCTTCAAAAAGCCAGGCAGGAGTAACATTTATGTTAAAGGTTGAGTCACGCAAGGATTTTGTTTCTTTTCTAGGCATGATATCGGCAAATATCATGAGAAGTTTGCTCACTTATTATATTGATTTGTGCGTTAGGAACACATTGACACAAATAAGAGGGTATGTAAGTAATACAATAAATTTTTTATAATTACTTTTTTTCATGTAATAAAAATTAATATGCTTAATTGTTGTTGGTTTCGTGTTTTCTTTAAATACATGCATTCTCCAATTAAGAGTCGAAACGCCAACTGTACTGTATTTTTAAGGCTAAGAGAAAGTCAATTTTATCAAAACACTTGATGGCAATAAAAAAGTAGTACATATCACTATGACCAAAATAAAAGTTATCTTCATACCTAAATACAGTGGCACGCCGATTTACCAAAACCTTATACGAAAAATTGCCAACACGAATTAGGCTTCGAAGACATTTCTGACCCATTAAAAAAAAAAAAAAATTCAATGGAAAGTGGCGCCCAGATTTTTTGCATCACCGTACAAGCTGCCCTCCCCTGGGGCGGTAATGCACAAAAGTAATGGATGCCAACCGTCATAAAACCCAAGAAGAAGCTGCCCTCCCATTGGTTATCTCCCATCATCCTCTTCCTCCCGGAATCCCCAATGATGCTACGTCACGGTGTCCCTTTGCTCACCGTACCGAAAAGCTCCCGTCCATGGTTTTGTTCAGCCCTTGGGATTTCTCGGGCATGTAGCGCCATGTGTCTCCTTTCGAGTGAATCCAACAACACCGTAACAGGTGTGTATGCCAGTCAGGTGGAAGCACCACTGGTTCTTAATGCAAGAGGACTGGGATTCAAAACCCCTTCAGGCCAAATACTGTCTTCACCTGATCAACTCTGCTGGTGTCAACACTGATTCATGATGCAAGGGGGATTTAAAACCTAGCCATGGCTGATGGTACCATGAGCTATCCACCTTCTTGTTGTTTTTTTTGAAAAAGACTATCTATATCGATAGTCATCATCACCATCAATGCTGGCTAGCTCTGCTGGTAGAAACAGCGGATCTTGTGTTTAAAACCTGGTCAGAATGCCTGATAAGATTGGGAGTCCAACCACTTGTATCTTTTTATGTCTAGCAAAGGACAGACAGCTTACTTGCTATTTTTCCAAGTCATCACCACCACCAGGACAATACAATGAGTGTTTGCCGGCTAGATAACTCATCTGGTAGCACTTCTGGGTTATGGTACAAGGTAGTTTGGGTTCAAAACCCGATCGGGGCAGATGGTAATGTTGGACATCCAACTCTGGACAACTTTTATTTTGGTCATAGTGATACGTACTACTATATTGAAGACATTTTTATTGCCATCAAGTGTTTTAATAAAATTGACTTTCTCCAAGCCTTAAAAATACAGTCGCCGTTTCAACTTCCAAGCAATCAGTTCTTAGGCAGGATGCGAGGTCGCTATGCTTGCCCTGCCTGCATTCTATTCATTCTATCAGACCTTTATTTTATTAAGATGTGTCTTCTTCTTGAAGGAAAAATAATAATAATAATAAAGATTTGTGTTACAGTGTGCAATCATAGCATCAGTTAGCATGTCCTTCCATGAATACTCAGCATGTTGCCAGGCTGGCTTTCTTCAACTGAACAGTACTTCCACAAGCTTGGTATGATACCGCATGCCTTTTGGAGTCCAGCGTGCTGGTCTCATCACCATCACCATCATCTGCTGTTGCTGCTGCAGCATTGGTGCCTTCACATTTAAAAGAATTCATATTGAAGCCCGCAGACCAGACATGCCGGGCCGACAGAGAACTCACTGGATCAGCACAGTCTACCATTGGCTCCGGGTTCACAGTGCAGCTGGAAACTGACTCTCTTACCTCTCTGATGTGATATTTTAATTTGTAAAAGGGGGAGTAAATATATATCAATATAGAAGTTTTTAACTGATTTTGTCTTAAACTAATTTTCACAAACCTGTCATATTAGGTGTTGTTTGATATTCAGGGTAGTCTTGAAAAAGAAGTGCATTCTTATATTTAAGGGTTGTCTTATATTCAAGTAAATACAATAACTTTAATGAAATAAATATTTTTCCAAAAACAAGTCATGGAAAAGTGTTATGCTAGTGTCGTCATATACCCGAATCAGTATGCTTATTGCTTTTGGTTTTGTCTTTAAACATTTTTTCATAAGAGCAATCTTATGTTGCAGGTGGCCTTATTTTCATTAATTATTTCCATTTTGTTTTTCAGCAGTACGTTCCATTTGGCTTCGTATTTACGGCAGAGGCCCTTCCTTAAGCAACGCTCCCATTGATGCGTCATCTGCAGAAGAAGCAGCGTGTACCATTACACCAACAGGGTTAAAAATTAAGACTATAACCAAAGCAAATAGGTAAACAGATACAATATATTGTAATTAAAAAATATTTGGGAGTCCCAAATTCATTCCTACAATACAGTACATAATAAGACCGTGAAGGACGGAAATTGGTGTCCATTTTACCTAAAAATGGGGAGTTATATAACATGTCAAGCCATGAAATAAATGGCAAGGGATGTCATGCACAGAGACAAGGAACATCAACTGAAGAGACAAGTCTTCCAAAGTAGAAACTAATTGGCCTGAGGTCCACTATGGCCTACAAGACCATAATGCGCCTTCAATAATAGCCAGCCAAGGTGAATGGCTCTATCTGCTGGTGAAGGGTTTCCCTACATCTTTTAAAATTCCCACGAGTGACTTATAGCTGCACCAAGGCCATTGAATGTTTTACAACCCACTCCTCTCTATTTATTTTAGCCTGGGGTTATGACATGATGGGCCACTCTGCTATTGTTGATGGACCTGATGATTTATCTGCACAAGTCAGGACACACCATTAATTTAAGGCTCCTCCACGGGATCAGTATACTATCACACCGTTGTTTACGACAAGGTGCCCACAGAATTTTCCACAAAGTGACAACGTAATAACATTTGGTACACCAACATGTTATAATGAAAGCAGTATCTAATGTTTTGCCCTTTGAGTTTAGCTGAAAAACATGACTATTATTTAAATTTTCTGTTAGTATATAAAAATATGAAGCAAAAAAAGAGAACTTCACAATAAATAAAAACAAATTCGCTAAATTTGCCGGCCTTGATATATTGACATGTGCATGTGTGTTTGTTTTCCTTCTTGTTCTCCACTAAACAGGCTGGATGACAAGAGGGTTCACTCTGTGCATCCGTTTCAACACCTGGGAACTTCGGTTCTATAGCAAAATGAGTCAACCCTCCTGTCAGTCATTCTGTCTCTTTGTCCTAGTGGGCGGGGCTGCTAGCGAATGCACACACAGAGAGTACTGCAGCCTGCGAGTGAGCAAACGCAGATATGAATGAAGGCACGAAAGTGATAGTTTCTAAGGCAAATGTGACAGCACCAGTGTGTGAATATTTTGCTTTTAAACTAAATGAACAAGGTGAGCCCACAAACACTGACGAGCCGATGAAGAAAAGGAATACAACCAACTTGCATCCGCACCTCAAACACAACCGTCCTGTCCAGTTTTCCCAACAAGGAAAAAAACTGAGGTGCAGTGGAGTCTTCATCCTAGCTGTTAACGCTTGCGGAGGTGAAAATATAAACAAAACAGCGCAAAATGGTGCACACTCACGCACGCTTAGTGTTGTTCGCTACATTTTATGGGTTTCTGTTAAGGAACTAATTCCCAATGTTCATTTCTCTTGAAGTGTAATTTTGTTTACTTGATAGTCAATTTTATTTGTTTTTATTGTCTTTTTTATGTCCATTTGTGTTCGTTTTTTTTAACAGATGAGGTCTATTTTTGGGTTATGATTTATGGTCGTTTTTAGGTATGATTTTTATTTAACTGCAATTTTCATTGTCTTTTTTGTTTTTTAATTCATGTTGTTTAATTTTTCATTTAAAAACTGTTGACAGTCCAGTTGCAATAAAATTACAATAAAAATTTGCTGGAGAAATTAAAGTTTATTTCTTTTGAAACAGTGTACTCACATTATTATGCTGTATATTACCATTATATTCATAAAAACATGGCCTTAAAATCCCGTTGACAATAATATCGTTTATTGGCAATAATTTGTAGAACAGTTATCGTCCAGCAAAATGTGTTATCGCGACAGGCCTACCAATTTATCACACAACGTTCTCCCATCACACGTTCTGGCATACTGACAGGTAAGTGACCGAGTCCGAATGATGCTTGAGTGTAATGAGTAGTAATTTAATCAATTGAGAAACACTTAAGTTTAAAACAGGGCAAGAGCCACCCCGGTGGCATTTTACCTCGTGCACACGTGATTCATTTGTACTTTGGCAGCATAGAGCCGCAGGTGCTGACTGTGCACTAGCTGCTTGGGAATGCTTTGGCGCGAGGCGGGCCTCTCAGTAGCACACAATGCTTATCAGTGAGAACAGAAACTGCAGAACAATACATGCCTTTACTATGAGGTCTCCAAATATGAGGCCGTGAGTGGGGGGTATGAGCTGTCACGCATGTGTGTGTGGGTTTTCTCCGTGTACTCTGGTTTCCTCCCATACTCCAAAAACATGCATGTTAGGTTAATTGGCGACTCTAATTGTCCATAGGTGTGAATGCTTGTTTGTCTTCCCTGGGATTGACTGGCGACCAGTCCAGTTGGGATAGGCTCCAGCATATCCCGTGACCCTCATCAGGATAAGCAGCATTGAAAACAGAAGGAAATTCAGTATACTTTTCAATTTTATGTATAATTTTAATAATTGTTTACTATGCCAGCTGAAATACTTTACCTGTGTACTGTTTGTACTATATTAAATATAACCTTTAAATGTTATTATTACTGTATAACTGTAAACATTTACAAGATTTTGCTCTTATCTTACCATTATAGTATACTAAACTCAAGTTTAAGTTCTGTACCCTATTACGTAAATGCCAACAACGAGTGTAGACTCGTCCTATGACATTGATGACATTATCCTTTTAGCACTCTTGAGCATGTGACCATCCTTTTCCCGATGTCAAGAAACTTTTTTCTTTCCTCGCTTGTTAATATCAAAGTAACAAACCAACTTTAGTTTTCACAAGGGGGTGTGCGTGATTTTTTCAGGGCTCATAGCAAAAACGCATAAATGTCCACTTGTAGTTGCTTCAAAAAGAAGGGCATGTTTAAAAATGAATAACAAGAGTGCATCTTATATAATTCATAGTTTATTACGTAAGCTGCCCAAATGTGAGCTTGTCTTGTCCAAATCAGTATTGGTTATTATTGCTATTATTATTGTCGTGTATTGAGCACATTGCGTGTATTGATCAGGAATGAGCACATCACAGGGACAGCACATTATCATGGTGGAGGGGTTTGAGTGCCCGAGAGATCCTAGGAGCTGTATGACCTTAGTTGGGTCTCCCAGGGCAAACAGCTCCAAGGTGACGGGTCAAACAAAGAGTGATTTAGAAGACCCGATGGAAAAAGCAGGCCCAGCACAAAGAAGCCACACAGTCGAGAGGGGCTGAATCTTGTTCTACTCTGGAGTTGTTGCAAGGGAGAGGTGCCCGGCTCGGTGCCTTTGTGTTGGATTTATTCCCAGTGATTGAAATTGTCACTTCCCTACGCCTTCTGGTTCGGGAAAGGGTCCTGATTGGTGTTTGTGTGTACGCACCAAGCAGCAGCTCATAGTACCCAGCTAGTACCTTAGTGCCCAATCTGAGGGGTGCTGGAGAACATCCCTGCTAGTGACTCCGTAGTGTAACTGGGAAACTTCAAAGCCCATGTAGGCAATGACAGTGTGACCTGACAGGACGTAATTGGGAGGAACAGCCTCACTGATCGGAACCAGTGCGGTTACAGGACTTACTGTATGTGCTAACAACAAAGTTTTTCCATAACAAACGCCATTATCAAACATAATAATGTCCATAACGGTACCTGGCACCAGGGCACCCTGGGCCACATTGTCTATGATCGACTTCATAGTCATAATCATCAGACCTGCGTCTACTTTTTTGGATATACAGGTGAATAGAGGGGCTCAGCTGTCAACTCATCGTCTCTTGATGAGTTGGATTAAACAGCAGGGGAGGATGCCGTTTATTTTTATAGTCAGATTTTCTAGGCAATGCCAAGGTATTTGAATTAGGGCGCCTTAGGTTCTCATCTCTGATATCTGCAAATGATACTGGGGCAATTTACAGCAAAGGGTGAAGCTTTTGGGATAAGATTCAGCACCTCCAAATCTGAGGCCATGGGTCTCAGAAGCAAAAGGGTGGTTTGCACAATTCGGGTTGGGAATGAGGTTTTGTACCCGGTGGAGAAGTTCGAATATCTCAGAATCTTTTCATGAGTGAGGGGAGGCTGAAGCGTGAGATCGACAGGCAAATTGGCATATGGTCTGCAGTTGCTGTACCGGACCGTCGTGGTGAAGACAGAGCTGAGCCCTAAATCAAACCTCTTGTTTTACCAGTCAAACTACGTTCCTACCCTTGCCTTGGTCACAAGCTATGGGTAGTGACAAAAAGATCAAATGAGTTTTCTCCATTAGTGGCTGGACTCACCCTAAAAGATAGGGTGAAAAGCTTGGCCCTTCATGAGGAGCTCAAAGTAGAGCCACTGCTCCTTCACATCAAGTAGATTGAGGTGACTCAGGCATCTAGTCCAGATGCTTTCGGGTGAGGTGTTCCGGGTATGCCCAGTCAGGAGGAGGCCCAGTGGTAGACCTACAACACCCTGGTGGGACAGACGGAAGAAAATAGATGGATGGAATTGTAACATTAAAATAACAAGACTTGACAGAAGAAACTTAATTTGTAGTTCTAAACATACCTGTATATATTTTGTATGTTTTTTTTTTAATCTCTTTTGGTCTTTCCCCGCTATGTTATTCCTGTTTGCTACAGCGTTCATTACAAATGCGCCATTGTCAACTAAGCAAATTATATGATAACATAATTTACCAACTTTTAGGACAGCCAATAGCTACTTTCCTTACTGGCAAACACAAGGTTCCCCTCTAGTGTTTCCTGGTGTGCATTGCTACCATAAGCCCACCAACCATATATGACCATATGACAATTATTTATTTGAGAAAAAGAAGAAAATTTAGGTGCAGATTTTGAAACTGTTCACTAAAACAACAGAAAATAGTGCAAACTATGTATTAAATAGACTATGCAGTAATTATGGAGAACCTGTGCCTTTTCGAGAGAATTGGCTGGGTCATTGAATGACTGTGATTTTGTGATTTTGTTTTGAATTTGTTCATCGTGATTATAACTCCAAATGAAAAACAATTCAATTCAACAATTTTATTTCCTGAGATTTAATCAATATAACAATACATACAAGTGACAACACTTTAACAATATGAACAACGCACCCAGAAAGCATATTTGTGAAAACAAACTTAAAAGAAAAACGAAAAACATAAATCTCTTCACGCTACTATTGATACATCCTTGCTATCGGGTCTCACCATTTCATACAACCAAGTGATTTCTGTGTTGTCAAAGCAGTGTCAGAGTTCTTCTGCCATTCTCGATTGCAATGCATGATAAAGAATGGTCTGATAATTTTGTTTACATATCCAGCTCCATTCTTGAATAAATCAGCTGTTTAAGTGGAAAGTGCATAGCGCATGTGTTTAAATGCATTATGTTTATGTTCAATGTCACAGAGAAATGATTTGTATCTTACATGAATTATAATTCATATGCTTTAATTCTGTGTGTAGAATTTGGCAGTGCTTCAAAGTAAAGACTATGAAATGGAACTCAAGAGGATTCTTTATTGTGAACCTGTTTTCAGGATACTGGGACAGCAAGTAGCGGGAGCAAAATAGAAAACCTTCACAGACACTTATTGGTAAAATAATTTACTGTTTGTGATTAAAAACATATAGATCCTAAAATCCGATCTGTTTTGTTCTTGTGCACTGATGTTTTAAACTACCTCAAACTCAAACTGCACTTCTCTCTTTTCATGAAAGTAATGTAGTAATTTTTATAATTTGGTCATTTAGGGATGATGGTGGGTCCTGCAGCCAAAGGCGATGAGAACGCCATAGAGTTGAGAACACTAGGTGAATGGCTCTATCTGCTGGTGAGTTGTGTCCCTGCATCTTCTGATTTATGGAGGCACCACGTCTATTGAATATTTTAGATCAGAACACACTCCTCCTCTCTACTTACTTTGGCCCGAGATTATGCCATGATAGGCTGTGGCTCTATTGGTGATGGACTTGGTGATTCATAAATCAGGACAGGCCATCAACTTAAGGTTCCTCCACAGGACCAACGCACTGCCACGCGGCTGTTTACGACAAGGTGTCCACAGAATTGTTCATAGTGACATTTGAATCTTTCAGACAAATTGTTTACTGGCCACATCATTAGGTACACCTGCATCTTCTAATGAGAGCATGTTCAAATGAGAGTTCTAATGAGAGCTGTTTCTAATAATTTGCATTTAGAACTGAGCTCATTCCCAAAAGTATGATGAAATTATTTTTATTTTTTATATATCAAATGTGTTATTTCTTATAGAATACATAAATGTATATTAAACATTGTACATATGTATAATGCAGTGGTTCCCAAAAAATGTTTGCCATGCTTTGGAGATCAATTTGTAAATGTGTAAATTCACACGCAAAATTTTCTTCTTTCACCTCTTCCAGTTCCACCGGGAGGACCCCAAGACGTTACCAGGCCAACTGTGAGACAGAATCCCTCCAGCATGTTTTAGATCTGCCCCGGGGCCTTCTCCCAGCTGGGCATGCCCAGAACACCGCCCTAGCGAGGCGTCCTGGAGGCATCCGGACTAGATGCCTGAGCAACCACAATTGGCTCCTCTCAATGTGAAGGAGCAGTGGCTCTACTTTGAGCTCCTCCCGGATGACCGAGCTCCTCACCCTATCTCTTAGGGTGAGCAAACAAACTATTAATGTAATAAAGTATAGCAGACGATAATAACATAAGTAAAGTGAGGCAGAACAGCACACCCCAACATCACCGAACATGCCCAGTGGTGTGAAAAAGTGTTGCTCCCTTGATGATTTCTTTTAATACATGTTTGTTACGTATATGTTTCAGATCAAACTAAAACTATAAATACAATATTACAATAATATTCTATTATAAAATAGTAATTGGGCTTGAGGACGATGGGGGACAGATGATAAGGTGCTGGAGCGACAGGCCCCTATATATCAAGAAGTCCTACCAGTGGCTTGAAAGAGCTGGACTGAAGGACAGCACAGAGGCACTGATCATAGCAGTACAAGGGCAGGTCTTGAGCACCAGAGCAATGGAAGCTCAGATTTACCACACCAGACAAGGCCCATGGTGAAGGTTGTGCAAAGAGGCCCCTGAGACAATCCACATAACTGCAGGGTGTAAGATGCTGGCAGGGAAAGAATACATCTTATTTTCGGCTTATCCCTGCTTATCCCATCTGGGGTCGCCATAGGCGAATCATTTTCCAACTCCATAACTAAGTGGCTGGCATAGTGTACAGAAACATCTGTGCATAGTATGGCCTGGAGACCCCAAGGTCAAACTGGGAAACACCTCCACAGGTGGTAGAGAATAACTGAGCCAAGATCCAATGGGATTTCCAGATACAGACTGACAGAATGGTAATGGCGAACCAACCGGACATGGTGGTGGTGAACAAACCGCAGAGGAAGCCTGTTGTGGTTGACATATTAATACCAAGGGATTGTAACGCCAGGAAAAAGGAACATGACAACTGGAGAAATAGCCAAGGGCTCAGGGAGGAACTAGAGAGGGCCTGGAGGGTAAAGGCGACAGTAGTGCCTGTGGTCATCGGAGCACTCGGGGCAGTAACCCCCAAACTGGAAGAGTGGCTACAGCAAATACCAGGAAAAACGTCAGAAATCTCGGCCCAGAAAAGTTCATTTCTACGAACAGCAAAGATACTGTGCAGAACCCTCAAGCTCCCAGGACTCTGGTATAGGACCCGACCTCGGAGGAATTAAAAAGAGACCGTCCGTGGTGGGCAAGGAAGAGGTGTTTTTTTTAATTAAAAGTTAAGGCGTTAATGGACGTTTCCTTTAACTGCACTTTTTTTCTTTTTACGAGCAATTAACGTGCATACATCCAGTTTGACCCTCAGACGACGCCGTAGTTTGACTTTTGGAACATTCAAAAACTCTCTGTATATTTTTTTTATAACATGATGGCCCATATTAATCCAAAATTGATATTCCTTTACATAAACTTTGAAATCATTATTTTTGTAGTTCCATATGGAATTGTTTACCACAAAGTGATTTACGTCCCTACTTTTTACCTATTACAGATATATAAAAATAGGTGGTGATGGGTTCACCAAAACACGTGTCATGGTACCAAGTTGCTCTTCACCTGTGCCGCATGGGTGCATGCCCGGCCGCCAGATGCTTGCCCTCATGCCCCACCTCTAGACCTGGCTCTTAAAGGGGGACCTCTGTGACCAGTGTCCAGGCGGGGGAAATTTTGGTTCATGTTTGTCGGTTTGTCTTGGGTGACCTTATCAGTAGCATTGGATTATTGGGATTTGCCTCCTCAACCAAAGAGGAGTGGTAGCTCAAAGAGAGCGTTTGATTAATGTTTGATGAATGATTGATTATACACTCATCCCTTACTACATCGCACTTTGAACATTGTTCTCTCGCTCTATTGTGTAGTGTAATCTGCGGTACCTTCCTGCAGCAAACTGCTAAGTGAATCAATTTGTGAAACACCTTAGCAAAAAGTAGTATACATAAAGTTAATTTTATTAAGTATATTTCAATACAAGTATAGCAAGTATACTACAGACCATGGACTTTTAGTGTACTAGAAAGTATACTAATTTAATACTTGTTCTGATTAAATTAGAACATTTTAAGTTTATAAAAGTTAAGAATAAGAAAGACAGAATGTTGAAAACAAGTTAGATATATATTCAACATTTCAAAAACAAAAACATATGAAATCCAGTCATTTACAGCAGAAAATGTATATGATATATAAATTAAATGTTAAGCACAAGTCAATGACTTGACTTTATTATGCTCTTGGAGCAAGATAAACTAAGTATAGTAGTGCTTTGTGGCAAAAAGATGTAAAAAGATGTACGAAAGTATAGTAAAAAAAAAGTAACAAGTATACTAAAGTATAAGTTTTGGTATTAGAGTATAAGTGTAAGTCTTGTATTTACTTAATATGCACTTAGACTTATACTTTTCAGTATTAGCCAAGTATACTTCACTGTACTATTCTTAAGTATATAAAATGTTGTTTAGAAAAAGTGCAGTTGAAGTATACTTCCTCAGTTTTAGTATAAAATAAGTATACTCATAGTACACTTGAATAAACTTTTTTTTGCTAATAATATCTGCAGTACTCTTTTTTCACAACCCCATTTTATTTAAGTTACTGTCTAAAAAATAAATGATTTACATTTTAAAGCAGAGAAAAAAAACCTGCAAATAGGGGGAAGGGGGGGGTAAATGTCAAATTGCAACTAGGCAGGAATCTACCGTACATACAGTGAGGGAAAAAACTATTTGAACCCCAGCTGATTTTGTAAGTTTGTCCACTAACAAAGAAATGATCAGTCTATAATTTCAATGGTAGGTTTATTTGAACACTGAGACAACAATGACCAAAGAAAATCCAGAAAAATGCGTTTTAAAAAGAGTTATAAATTAGTTTGCATTTCCATGAAGGAAATAAGTATTTGATCCCTTTGAAAAACGTGCTTCAGTACTTGGTGGCAAAACCTTTGTTGGCAATCACAGAGGTCAGCCGTTTCTTGTAGTTGGCCACAAGGTTTGCACACATCTCAGGGGGGATTTTGGCCCACTCCTCTTTGCAGATCCTCTCCAAGTCATTAATGTTTCATGGCTGATGTTTGGCAACTCAAACCTTCAGCTCCCTCCACAGATTTTCTATGGGATTAAGGTCTGGAGACTGACTAGGCCACTCCATGACCTTAATATGCTTCTTCTTGAGCCAATCTTTTGTTGCCTTGGCCGTGTGTTTTGGATCATTGTCATGCTGGAATACCCAACCACGACCCATCTCACCCAACACTTGACGGTACATGGCCCCATCCATCCTCCCTTTGATGCGGTGCAATTGTCCTGTCCCCTTGGCAGAAAAACACCCCCAAAGCATAATGTTTCCACCTCCATATTTGACGGTGGGGACAGTGTTTTTGGAGTCATAGGCAGCATTCCTCCTCCTCCAAACACGGCGAGTTGAGTTGATGCCAAAGAGCTCAATTTTGGTCTCATCTGACCACAACACTTTCACCCAGTCTTCCTCTGAATCAGTCAGATGTTCAGTGGCAAACTTCAAACGGGCCTGTAGATGGACTTTCTTGAGCAGGGGGACCTTGCGGGCACAGCAGGATTTCAGTCCTTCACGGCGTAGTGTGTTACCAACTGTTTTTGTGGTGACTATGGTCCCAGCTGCCTTGAGATCATTGACAAGTTCCTCCCGAGTGGTTCTGGGCTGATTCCTCACCGTTCTCATTATCATTGAAACTCCACGAGGTGAGATCTTGCATGGAGCTCCAGACCGAGGGAGATTGGCAGTTAATTTATGTTTCTTCCATTTGCGAATAATTGCACCAACTGTTGTCACCAAATGGCGATGGTCTTGTAGCCCATTCCAGCCTTGTGTAGATCCACAATCTTGTCCCTGACATCCTTGGAAAGCTCTTTGGTCTTGGCCATGGTGCAGAGTATGGCATCTGGATTGATTGATTGCTTCTGTGGACAGGTCTCTTTTATACAGGTAACGAGCTGAGAGGGCTGCCCATGTCAGCTCGTTACCTGTATAAGGTCCACCTGGGAGCTAGAGATCTTGCTGACGGATACTTATTTCCTTTATGGAAATGCAAATTAATTTATAACTTTTTGAAACACATTTTTCTGGATTTTTTTGTCATTGTTGTCTCTCAGTGTTCAAATAAACCTACCATTGAAATTATAGACTGATCATTTCTTTGTTAGTGGGCAAACTTACAAAATTCAAATAGTTTTTTCCCTCACTGTACATACTGTAGTACTTTTGGCTGTTAAGCGTCTACTGACTTCAATGGGGAAGCGAAGAGTGGGTTGTTCCACGGAACAAAACTGGAAGATCATTGGATAAATGCTAGGGTTTGTCCGCTCCCATCACACACTCAGCATTTCTGGGGCTCTACGGGGCAGTAGGTTGGCCCGGACTCTCGACTTCTGCATGATGATTGAATGATCTGTCTGAGGAGGAACCTCTTTTGGATTGACAGCAAAATAATAGGATCCGCAATCTTAGTATAAACATCCACCCGAGCATTTTCCAAGTTTTTCATTTTGTTGTTCTTAACTAATCTGAAGACTCTAACGATCCCTAGCTACTTTGTCTCTGTTAAAAATAGGTAGAATTACATATTAATAAATATGCACATTTATGAAGTTCTCTGGAAAAAAATAATCTTACCCTCAATTTTTGCACGATGATCTTTTCCCGAAGAGCGTGTGTGTGTGGATGTTAGAGCTAGAAGTGTTTGGAAATTGACGTGAACGTGACGTAATTTTCGGATGACGAAAAATATTTGCCTACATTGGTGTATATCTTTATCCAGAGTCTTGGTAGGCACGTCAAAACATGCCTTGCTATTCCGTATAGGTCCCACTCAAGCGATCTCACCTCTCAGACTGCAGTAGCTCGGATGCATATCAGATTTATATCTACATACGAATGAGGCACGAGTCGTGTCACTTTAAAGTTCAAGTTAGGCTTATGACAATGAACTAACTAAAAGTTGAATTGTAAATCCTAGGTTTTTCATTCATCCATTTTCTATGCCACTTATCCTCATTAGGGTCGCAGGTATGCTGGAGCCTATCCCAGCTGGCTTTGGCCATGAGGGGCGGAACACCTTGGACTGATCGCCAGTCAATCGCAGGGCACATATAAACAAACAAACATTCACACTCACATTCATACCGATTGACAATTTAGAATCGCCAATTTACCTAACATGCATGTTTTTGGAATGTGGAAGGAAACCGGAGTACCCGGAGAAAACCCACACACGCACGGGGAGAACATGCAAATTCCACACGGAGATTCGAAACCTGAACCTCCTGACTGTGAGGCCAATGTGCTACCCACTCGGCCACCGTGCAGCCTCCTAGGTTTTTGTATTTCATATTCTATTTTATATATTACAAATATTTAAAAACCAACCGTTTTTTCATTAGTTATTAGTAATTACATTTGTGCATAGTTTAGATTAATCAATTTTAACAAATAAACAATTTGAGGAGCCGTTTGGAAACCGAAAGGGCCGGATCTTTGTAGCGAGTCGAACCGAAAGAGCAGGTTCTTTAAAAAGAGTCGGAATCCCCATTACTATGGGCAATCGGCATTTCCTGAAGCAACTTGCACATGCTACCTTGTGCCAGTAACAGGCGCTGTTTCACCACTTCTGCCATAATTTAACAAAGTACTGCGTATTCTCCCTCACATACAGTATTAGATAGGGACATACACACAATGCTAGCACACTAGATATTAGCATTGTTAGCATTTCCATTTTGTTGGGATTTCCCCAAAATTAAAATATGTAGCAGTTGGGTCTTAAGACGTTACATCCTACCTATCTCGTTTGGTGTTTGTTTTAGCATTTTTAAATTTTCTATATCACATTGACATTTAGCACTAAAGCAATTGCTTATCCAAACAAGGGATGTTCGATGTTTTCATAATGTTTCCACGCAGGTTGCTAGCATGCATTGTTGGTGTTTCGTTGTCAAACCGGCCGGCCACTAAGTGGGTCTGAAACGCAGGAGCCGACCCATTTAAAATTTACCTGGGAATTTTTCTAGCGTTTACAGTTGTTTGTTCATGACAAAACCTACATGCTAAGCACCGTCATTAAATATTTAGGACTCGACAGATTGCTACTTTTGACATTTAGCATCATTTATTGATGAGTTCAGTCACTTAGCGTAACTGCATGCTTTGTAAAGGCACATATGGAAAACAAATATGAGATAATGACACAATAATTGGTGGTAACATGAGGTTTTATTTATTAATATTAAGACACCGGCTGGCTGTTTTATCCCAAACGGAAGAGACTGTCGTCTCGAGTGTTCACCATTTTCTAGTCAGGATGCTAAGCTACGATAAATCGTTCTCTTTCAACGTGAGAATGATTCATGCTAGCTGCAAAGCTAAATGCACAAATTGATGTAGTCTCATCCTTACTTAGGACCGAGGGAAGATTAGTATAATAAATAATAGGTGTGACACATATAACATTCTAAAAAAGCAAAAATGGAGTCACGATAGTGCATGATGCCGAATTCACGTGCCTGTTGTTCTTAAGATGTAATTGGCTAAGTGCTAAACCCGGACAAGATTAGGGGGAGGGGCTGAGCGGCAAGACAAAAGAGAGAGAGGGAGAGAGCGCCTGGGAGGGAAGGCGGAGGAGAAGCGTTGTTCCGCCGGTGTCTCCTCACCTCCTCCTCCTCCTCCTCCTCCTCCCGCCGCCGCTGCCTCAATGCATCCCGCTACAAGCCACACTAAATGCCGCATAGCAGCCTGACTCGGCGCAGTCGTCGCCATCAAATCCATCTGCAGCCGCCGGATCAGCCGGAAAATACCGGAACCTGCTCACCGGGGAGGAGGGAGGGGGAAACCTCCTTAGCAACAAACCGGTTCCGCAGCGTTATTGGTAGGTGCCTCCCTCCCGCATGCACACTCATGGATGAAGCAGACTGCACACAGCTTTTGTTCTAATCCTGTCTGCTGGTTGTGATCAGCTGCATTCAGGGATCTAGCGCAGCACCATGGCCTTATTATAATGTTCACTGATTACCACGTTCAGTGTGACCTTGTATTGCAGTTCTACTGCACAAAGCGGACTGCTGGTCCCAAAGCTGGACCTTGGGTCTGTGATGCTGATGAGGGAGACTGCAGGATGCTAGCAAGCACAGCAGCCATCGTATGACCTGGAGGCCTTTCTTGACACGTGCTAACATGGCAGGACAAGGTTCCAACTGGAAAATTGTTCCTTGACCTACTGGCGGAGGCTTCAGGGAGTGTGTTGCTAGGACTTATCAGAATCCTTAAATCATCTCTGTCTTCAAAGCTGAACATGTCTTCATAGAAGATCCTGATCTCATCTTTGCTAGCAGGAAGCTAGACCACTTCACAGTGTTTGCTTCTTGCAGTGAGTCATCATGAACGGCAAGTAGTGAGATCGTGCTTTTGGACCCGACCCTGTCATGTCTCTGAGTAAGACCATCGAGCTGGAGCATTTTGATGAACGAGACAAGGCTCGTCGAGGACGCTCCGCCCGGACTAAACGAGATGACTCCTCCGGCGGGACCGGCGGTGGGTCAGGCCCAAGTTCGCGGGCCAGCAGCTTGGTTCCAAGCCCGGCGCACAGCACCAACTGCAGCTACTACCGCACCCGCACCTTGCAGGCGCTCACCTTGGAGAAGCGGGCCAAAAAGGTGCGCTTCTACCGCAATGGAGACCGCTACTTCAAGGGACTGGTCTACGCCGTCTCCAGCGACCGCTTCCGCTCATATGATGCGCTGCTCATGGAGCTGACCCGCTCTCTGGCCGACAACCTGCACCTGCCGCAAGGTGTGAGGACCATCTACACCATCGACGGCAGCAAGAAGATCACCAGCATGGATGAGCTGCTGGAAGGTACGACACACCTTTTCCGTCTCAGATTTTAAAGAAAATCTAGATTTGATAAGAACAGTGTCACGCTTTTGCATTATAGACGCAGAAAAAGCTGTGCAGACCATCTGTCGTTCATTATGGATCAATATTGATGACCATAAAGTCTGCTAATGTGCACTAATGTAGGGAAAGTGCACAGCCAAGAGACATTAAAAGACAGATGCCTCAGTCGTCACATAAAGCCGATACAGTTGATCTTCGAAGCCAACCTATGGATGAATTGTAAAAAAAAAAAAAAAGTATTATCTGTATACTCCCAGAACATGCAGTTAAACAACATCACGCCTTGTCAACGCATTTTCCTGATGGGAAATGTTGTAAAGAAGGTGGAGCGCTACTGTACATCATCTGTGTGTCTCAGGCCAGTGCTACGTGTGTGCCTCCAACGAGCCTTACCGCAAAGTTGACTACACAAAGATCTCCATCCCAAGCTGGAAACCCGGTGCCAGTTCCGGAAGCGGCACCGCGGAAAAAAGCAGGTCCTCCGGCGCACCTGCTGGGGGTCCAACCGCCAATGTCGCCGGGTGTGCCAAAGAGCGTCCGGAGGGCCGAGAGGGCAGAGAGAGCAAAGACTTCATCAAACCCAAATTGGTGACGGTGATCCGGAGCGGTGTGAAGCCTCGCAAGGCGGTACGAATCCTCCTGAACAAGAAGACGGCACACTCCTTCCAACAAGTGCTAGCCGACATCACAGAGGCCATTAAGCTGGACTCTGGAGCTGTGAAGAAGCTCTACACGCTGGACGGAAAACAGGTGAGCTCGGCAAAACATATTTTACCTTCAGTCTACTTCTGCGTGAGAAACATTGTGACAGGATGCCCAAACACATCACAGGAATCTATTTTTAACACCTTGACAACAGAAGAAAACGAGATATCATTGTGGTAGAGTCAGTGAATGCAGCACAGATTCAAACACACGTCTGTGCGCCGTCCATGCTATACACAAACACACATAGGTCAAACAAAGCCGGTCAGCTGTTCCCACAGCAACCTTAGAAAAATAAAAGCAATGTGAGTGCACAGTGCCTTCAAAATAAAAGCTGTCAAGTTGGCAAACTATCAGACGTCAATGAACAATGGTACTGACAGACTTTGTTTTGAAGGCTACAGCGTGGCTTAATGAAGCCTTATTCTCTGGCCAGCTTCAGACTCTCTCAGTCTGAAATGAAACAAGACAAGATTGTGTGTGTGTGTGTGTGTGTTCTATCCCTGACACCACAGTATTAGTTACCATGGTTACTAGCCATCCAGGATGCCCACAGGCGTGGGAGAAAAGGGTTGAGGACAGTGGAGACAAAAAACAAGTGACAATGAGGATAAGACGGGAAAAGAGATCAGCAGCGAAATGTTTCAGAATTTTTTTCAGTTTTCCAAAATAATTCCCACAATGAGAGATAAACACACACATAGCTTCCATTTCAATTTTTCAAAGTTGGAAGCTTTCATTTGATTGCAACTGCCGCAAGATTAAGTGTTTTTCCATCAACAAATATAACACCATCTTACTTTAAAAATAGTGGTTTAAAAGAACATGCAACAAAAATACAGTATTTATATTTTTAACAAATAGTAATTAAACTGCAAATAAATTTTTTAATTGAATTATATGACTGAATTCTGTCAAATTTTTATCATTAGCTGACAAGCATGACTAATGCACATATGCATGTATTACGTGAGGTGTGGCTTACATGCTCAGAGCAGGAAGAGGGCGGGGATATGTTGCTTGAGGCACATTTGATGGTTAGGTCTCTTTAATCCCAAACATCACAACAATGTGATTGCAACATTCACAGCTGTTGTCTGCTTTCTGGGTCACGTGCACACTCATGCACCTAAAAGTGTGTGTCTGTGCGTGCGTGTTTGTGTGCGTGCGTGCATGTAGCTCACCTGTCTGCAGGACTTCTTCGGAGACGACGACGTCTTCATGGCTTGTGGCATGGAGAAGTTTCGCTACGCTCAGGATGACTTTGTGCTCACTCACGGCGGCAAGACGGCAGCCTTCGTGAATGGTCTCTCTCACACACACACACAAAACACACGTGTGCAGACCACAAACGGCCACACAGTTTAATACGATGAAAGAAAGTGGGATGACTTGAGTGGTCCCACACATAGATAGAAAGACATGTAAACACACACACACACACAGTTGTCATAGGCTTAGTAGGGTGAAAAGAGTCCATTGTAGCCCTTTTCTCTTTCAAATGTCCCCACAGTAAGTGTTGGATGTCAAGAGTGGTGCCACACAAAAGATAGGAAGACAATCGTCTCCTATCATATCATGCAGAGCAAGAGTGAAGTCAAGCATCATCTGTTGTGTCATTGATTGCCTCAAGGCCACCTGGGCAGCACCTCAGGGGACAGTCTTGCACCACATGCAGCACAGTCTGGTCAGTCAAAATAAAGACAATGAGAAAGTGTCTTTCCGATGCCGAGCAGACAAGAGACGTTTGTGAGTTGGCGGTGCATTTATTAACTGGTGTTGATGTGTTCAGGTCAGAATAAAGTTATAAAAAAGCCTCAGCCTCTGAGTGGGAATGTTACTGTTCCTCCGTGTGCTGTCATAGGAGAAAGGTGTGGCTTGACATGATATGCATGTGTTAACTGTGCAACAAATGTTTACGTAACACGCTATTTTTGACAGCCCTAATTTAAATGTCCAGACAATGAAAGTGGGATGCCAAGAGTGTTGCCATACAAGAGCACACACACACACAAAGACAGGGAGTGCAGGTTGGAGAAATAACGTTCTGTCCCCCTGCAGAGTGCCGAGTCAAAGGGTCTCGTCCCGCCGCCTCTCAGAGGACGACACCTCCCAAAATCCCCAGCGGCTCCAGCTTGGCCTCCTCCAAGGCTTCAGCCAAAGATGGTTCTCAGTCTAGGTTGCCGGGATCAGGTGAGACAGGTGAGCCTCAACGTCACCCCTTAGTGTCAGATGATTATCCGCTACTAGGTTAACGCCTCCTTTGCTGTCCTCAGCCAATGAAGCCTCGGGATCGCAGGCAAGGTCCTCCAGGTCTAGCCCTTCCCCAACGTCTCCCGGCACACGGCGCAGCCTCAAGGTGGGTTCTTCATATCGTCTTTGTCCTCAGCTCAAATGCGTATTGAAAGTCTCGTCTTTGTCTGCAGGTTTCTCCTCGTCGCACTTCCTCTACAGATGTCAATGGCGAGGCGGAGTTGCCCGATGACGTCACTCTTGAAGGTGACGGCGAAGGTTATGTCCACTGAAATTGTTGTCCAACACTCATGTGACGAGACATATACTTATCTTCCAAGTGAACGGAAATCTGGCGGTGTCTTCATCCATCATCAGCAGCAAGTATAAAATTGGGAAAGTCATTGGAGATGGAAACTTTGCGGTGGTGAAAGAGTGTGTGGAGAGGTAAAAGAAAATACCTCTAAAACCTTTAAGAACTTTTCTTAAGTTGTGATGCTCCCCTCAGATCCACCGGACAGGAATTTGCTCTGAAGATCATCGACAAAGCTCGTTGCTGCGGGAAGGTAATGTAGTACGCCAGATAGCAAAGCTGCACTGTGGCGGGTGTAGATATAATAAGTCACATAAGCATGCCAACAGGAACACCTGATCGAGAACGAGGTGGCAGTCCTGCGTAGGGTTCGACATCCCAGCATCATCCAGCTCATTGAGGTGGACGAAACGCCCTCTCAGCTGTTCCTGGTCATGGAGCTCGTCAAGGTCTTCTTCATCTTCTAACTTCTGTGATCAAAAAGTGTCACGACAAAGTTAGGATTTTCCTGCACCTCTCAGGGCGGCGACCTATTTGACGCCATAACGTCATCGACTAAGTACAGCGAGCATGACGCCAGCGCCATGGTCTTCAACCTGGCCGGAGCCATCAAATACCTGCACAGGATGAACATTGTGCACCGAGACATCAAGCCAGAGAACCTGCTGGTAGGAGTCAGGCGGCGTATCTCGCCACCGCCATCGTCACCGCCAAATGACGTGTCTGTGCTCTGCAGGTGTGCGAGTATCCAGACGGCACCAAGTCTCTCAAACTGGGAGACTTTGGGCTAGCCACAGTGGTGGAGGGGCCGCTCTACACTGTGTGTGGAACACCCACCTATGTCGCCCCGGAGATCATCGCTGAAAGCGGGTAAGGGGAAGCAAGGAACTGAGCACAGTTATTATCTTAAGCTTGCATTAGCGTTCATCTGCTTGTGTGTGTGTGTGTAGTTACGGTTTGAAGGTGGACATCTGGGCGGTAGGCATCATTACCTACATCTTGCTTTGTGGATTTCCACCATTCAGAAGGTCAGTGAGGGGCGCGGCTAGCCACACAGCAGTGTGTCGATTAGTCAACGTCCACAACGGAAGAGAAGACAAATAGCAAAAGTATGTGACTTTGTCCTTTCTGATCTTCCCCAGCGAGAACAACGTCCAAGAGGAGCTGTTTGATCAGATCCTCCAAGGGAAGCTGGAGTTCCCATCGCCAGACTGGGACACAATCAGCCTGCCCGCCAAGGTGACATTTGAGAGTCCAGAAACAATTTAGTCTTGCATATCTGACAGCAGTCCTGCTTCTTCCTCAGATGCTGATCAGTCAGATGCTGCAGGTGAATGTGGATGCTCGCTTCACAGCAGAGGAGGTTATCTCGCACCCTTGGGTGACGGTGAGCTATCAGCCATACTTACTCGTCCAAGTATGAAGTTGTCCCCCATCTTCACTCCTGTGCACCCATGCAGGATGACGCTCCCATCGACTCCGGCAATGAAGAGGCTGCTGGCGAGGACACAAAACAGGAATCTCCGGTGCTGGAAACTAAACAGGTTCCTTCTCCACTGGTCTAGAAGACCACCAAGCTCCCAAGTGGACCACAAATTGTCCTTTCTGTATTTAAAGCACCTTTTCTATAACCTGAGTTGGACTTTATCAAAATTTTAAACAATCGCTGCAAACAAACATGCAGCGATGGATTATAATCCAGTATTTTGGGGAATGTCAGCATCCAGACCAATTAGGAAGTCCTGCAGCAACATCAAGAATAGGATCTCACATGGTTGGAATACTTCAAACATGGTCCCACAAACCTTTCCTGCAACCACAATGTCTTCCACCTTTTCTGGGACTTCAACCTTCAAACTTCTTTTTGTAATGGTGAAACCTCCACCCACTTCTCCCAGTCTGAGGCCCATAAACATTGTCCTGTCTACACTGATCCATACAGGGGTTTGGGACACTTTGGCACCAGTGATTAACAGGAGCGGGGCTTCATTGGCATGCCCCCGGCCCGGGGGTGGAACTTGATGTTATTGTGAACATTATTATTTGGGTTTAAATGGCCTGGTCATTTGCCCAGCCCCCAGGTCTGCTCTGATTTGTTTCGCTACTGGTGTTTAGTCAACATTTCCAAGTCGAAAATGTTCCTGCCTTGATCCAACAAGATGAAGATGCTGCTACAAGATGCTGTGTCTCAATTGGTGTACTTTTGTACTTACACCTCTTTGAGTGCAGAAGTGTGTTTACACTGAGAAGCATGAAAAATACAGTGCACTGTCGATGCCCAGATGTAGCACTCAAAACAGTCGAAATGGTGACTGCAGTGCCAGCAACCTCAATCATCGACATTTTGGTTATATGTAGCGCAAAAGCGAAGAACTAGGAAATCTTTCCAAACCCAAAAAATGAGAGAAAAAGAAGCGAGTAAATATTGCGATTGTTATTTCCAGTAGGAGGTAACAGTAATCGGTATGGGACAGCGCGACACTGTCATAATTCATGCACTAAGTACACAGTATGATTAATAGTGTACCGATGGAAGTATTACATTTGAGACACAATCTGTTATAAATGTTAGCCGTCACGTGTCTGTTGTGAAGTAGGAAAACGTAGCAGGTTAGGTGCTGATGGTGCTGATCTCATGGTGTCATCACCCCATTCACCATGCCATCTGTCTCTTATTTAGAATGCAGGAAGACAAGTAAGAAGCTTTAAATGAGTGACTCTTTATTCTTGTTTTGTCTACCCAATGCTGTTTTATGACATTTGAACCTAGCACCGCCTCTCCATGGCCTTGACCTTTGGGCCAGAGCCACCAATGAAGAATCTCACATGCTATCTTGCACTCATCAGCGGCTCTGGCCCACTTTTGCCTCTGATCAACCCAGTCGTCTTAATTCTTAGCAGTTTTCTCTTAGCCGAAAGGAGCCTTGTTTTACAGCCTGTTTTCACTTAGCTTGATGGCCAAATAGGTGAAAAAAATATTAAATAAAACTTCAAAACTGAAATGTCCACTTTGGAGACTATGCCCCAGTTGGCTTTCAATGGGCTGATGTGTGTGTATGTGAGAGAGATCACCATGCCTTGTAAATGTTTTCCATCAAGTGCAGTAGATGAACTAGAACTGACATGCAATGTTTTTTTCCTGAGAAGAATCATGAACTGTTCATGACAAATTGCATTTGTGTGTTTTTACCACCATTGCTCACCATAAAGAGCTTTTAGGCAAAAAATAAAGTCCCAGCAGGGTGAGGACATTTTAACCATGTGATGTGATATGATGAGTTCAAAAACCAAACCCTGATTTTAAAATTGAAGACAACTGTGAAATGAAATAAAACTAATGCAGTTAAAACATATATTTCAGGTTTTCACTTTTTGTACTATTGAATTTTTTTTTACTCCTCTTTTGTAACACCTTACCAGTGTGCCAATGATCCTAGGAATTAAGTTGTCAGAGACTTTTATGCCCTTGGTAGTGCTACCCATAACAAACATGTCCTAGAGGAGGGATGAGACAAAGAGTGGCGCAAAAGACCCCAAGAAACAAAATTGGGCCACGTTTTCCCTCGCCCAGACACTGGTCCCAGGCCTAAAGGTTGGGCTCGATCGGCTGCAGAAGCTAGCCTTGGGTACGTGGAATTTCACATCTTTGGTACGCGAGATTGAGAAGCTATAGTCAGAATCTCGAAGCACACCAAGGGTTCCAGAGCCAGTCCAGAACCAGCGAGAGGCGACAAGTAGGGATGGCAATGCTTGTTGCCGTTTAGGTCAGTGCCTGTACGTTTAACCCACTAAACGAGTGGGTCCTCCCTCCGTCTTTGGTTGGAGTGGCAGGTTCTGACTTACGTGCCAAACAGGACTTCAATGTGTATATATATATACACATATAAATATATACATATATATACACACACATAGACATATATATATATATATATACACATAGACATATATATATATACACATATACACACTCACCGCCACTTTATTAGGTACACCTTTCCAACTGCTCGTTAACACTTAATATCTAATCAGCCAATCACATGGCGGCAACGTTTAGGCATGTAGGCATGGTCAAGACAATCTCCTGCAGTTGAAACTGAGCATCAGTATGGGGAAGAAAGGTGGTTTGAGTGACTTTGAACGTGGCATGGTTGTTGGTCCCAGAAGGGCTGGTCCGAGTATTTCAGAAACTACAGATCTACTGGGATTTTCACACACGACCATCTGTAGGGTTTACAGAAAATGGTCCGAAAAAGAAAAAATATCCAGTGAGCGGCAGTTCTCTGGGCGGAAATGCCTTGTTGATGCCAGAGGTCAGAGGAGAAGGGCCAGGCTGGTTCGAGCTGATAGAACGGCAACAGTGACTCAAATAACCACCCATTACAACCAAGGTAGGCAGAAGAGCATCTCTAAACGCACAGTACGTCAAACTTTGAGGCAGATGGGCTACAGCGGCAGAAGACCACACCAGGTGCCACTCCTTTCAGCTAAGAACAGGAAACTGAGACTACAATTTACACAAGCTCATCGAATTTGGACAACAGAAGATTGGAAAAACATTGCCTGGCCTGATGAGTCTCGATTTCTGCTGCGACACTCGGATGGTAGGGTCAGAATTTGGCATGAACAACATGAAAGCATGGATCCATCTTGCCTTGTATCAACGGTTCTGGCTTGTGGTGGTGGTGTAATGGTGTGGGGAATATTTTCTTGGGACTCTTTAGGCCGCTTGCTACTAATTGAGCATCGTTGCAACGCCACAGCCTACCTGAGTATTGTTGCTGACCATGTCCATCCCTTTATGACCACAAGGTACCCAACTTGTGATGGCTACTTTTAGCAGGATAATGCGCCATGTCATAAAGCTGGAATCATCTCAGACTGGTTTCTTGAACATGACCATGAGTTAACTGTACTCAAATGGCCTCCACAGTCACCAGATCTTAATCCAATAGAGCATCTTTGGGATGTGGTGGAACGGGAGATTGGCATCATGGATGTGCCAAATCTGCGCCAACTGTGTGATGCCATCATGTCAATATAGACCAAACTCCAGCATCTTGTTAACTCTATGCCACGAAGAATTGAGGCAGTTCTGAAGGCAAAAGGGGGTCCAACCCGTTACTAGCATGGTGTACCTAATACAGTGGCCGGTGAATATATATACGTATACATATACATACAGTGGTGTGAAAAACTATTTGCCTCCTTCCTGACTTTTTATTCTTTTGCATGTTTGATGATCAGAAACATTTTGTGTGACAAACACATTTTAATATTAGTCAAAGATAAAACAAGTAAACACAAAATGCAGTTTTTAAATGAATGTTTTTATTATTTAGGGAGAAAAAAATCCGAACCCACATAGCCCTGTGTGAAAAAGTAATTGCCCCTGCACCTAATAACTGGTTGGGCCACCCTTAGCAGCAATAACTGCAATCAAAGGTTTGCGATAACTTGCAACAAGTCTTTTACAGCGCTCTGGAGGAATTTTGGCCCACTCATCTNCACCCGTGGTCTTATCTGCGCGATTTTTTTTGAAGTCCTTGAAAAGAAGAAAGACTCCTTCATTTTCAATTGCCTTCTCTGTCTGCGCTGTAACATTTCTTCTTACAAGAACTCCCCTTCCAATCTACGGAAACACGTAGCGGTAAGCGATTTTCATTCTGTTGGTCATTTTGAATAAAATAATCTTACAGTAGATTGTAGAAAACGGTTTCATTGTGTATGTCAAGTTAGTTGCTTTGACCCAAGTTTGTAGTTTAGGCTGAGTCGATCAGTCGATGTTAACATTGCATATTGGAGTATAGATTATATTTGGACCAAGTTTTGCATGCAGTGTATGATGCCAAAACATTTAGCATTTAGGGTCGAGTGACAAGACAGTTATTCTTTCAAATGATCCAAGCCTGTGCTGAAATGATTGTACTTTGTAGCTTACATCTATGACACACTAAAAGCACATGAAATGATTATTTTATTGGTCAAAGAGAATTTGTAACGGTAGTTCATTTAGTTATTTTTTTATGTTTCCTTTTTCCAGAGAAAGCATGGTAGCCACTTGCAGAGATACACTGCCCTAACAACACCAAGGAAAAGAAAAATGGAAAGCGAGGAGACTCCTTCAAGATCCAGACAGTTGACATTGGGACAAACTAAGCTAGTCACACAGAAGATTGTTGATCACGCAGTGTTGAATTTTGTGACCCAGAGTCTCCAACCATTTAGTGTTGTGGAACAACCATCATTTAGAGCTTTCTTGCATGATCTTAGGCCTAACACCTCCCTCATGTCGAGGGCCACTTTGCGACGTAAGATAGATGAGGCAGCACTTGAGATGAAGAATAATTTGAAAAAAGCAATGTCAGCGATAGACTTCATAGCAACAACAACAGATTGTTGGAGTTCAAGGAGAAGAGGTTTCATCGATGTCACCGCCCACTGGGTTGACCCTAAGAGCCTGGAGAGGTGCTCAGTAGCACCGGGTTAACATACTTTTGATGTTTTGACTTGTGCACTAAATGACATTCATTCTGAGTTTGACATTCAGAACAGGGTTGTTCGAACTACTACGGACAACGGGTCAAATTTTTTAAAGGCATTTTGTATATATGGAGAGCAAGATGAGAACAACTCTGCTTCAGAGGAGACGGAAGATGAGATAAGTGATGTGATGTGTGATGGAGATAATGAGGATGTGGATGGTGTTGAGGTGAACTTTGTAGAGGTAACAGATGTTTTAGATGAGGATAATGGCTTACAATTCCAACTTCCAAAGCATCATCGTTGTGCCTGCCACTTATTAAACTTGGTTTCCACCGTGGATGCAGATAAAGCCTGTTTAAATGAAGCCTACAAGAAGCTGTCCAGGTCAGCATTTGCAAAGTGCCATGCACTATGGAATAAGTGTGGCAGATCTGTGGCTGCGGCAGAGATTATAGAAGATGTGTGCAAAATTCAGTTGATCCGCCCCAACACAACAAGGTGGAATTCCTTATTTCTTGCCGTTGGGAGAGTGCTTCGAATCATTACAGATCAGGGAGATGGGGCTATCAGAGCTGTCTATGCGTCCCTCAAGTTGCCCGTGTAAGTGCTGTTTTTTTTTTTTTAATAATTCCTTTAAATTCATGTTCCAGTAATGTTAATAGTAAAACTACTACTAAAATAGGTTTTAAACGCATAACTTTCAGTAGTAGATACAGGGAAAGATTCAATCAGTAGATACAGTAAAATGGCACTTGACTCTTAGTCTCTCACTCACACACACACACACTTAAAAGTGAAATGACACAAAATGATTTAATGTTGTTGTCTGAATTTGTGATAGATTGAGTCCTGTTGAAATTGCCTTTCTGGAAGAGTATGCCAGAACCATGAGCCCTGTAGCCAAAGCCCTCAACATTCTTCAGGCTGAAATTGATGTTCAGATGGGATGGCTTCTGCCTACATTGACACTCCTCATCTCGAAACTGGACCGAATTCGCATTACCTTAAGGTACTGCAAACCTCTGGTGGATGCAGTGCAAGGAGGCCTGCAGCAACGCTTCGGAATCATGCTGGTAGAGCTAGAGTTTATTGCAGCTGCAATCCTTATCCCGAAATTCAAAACGTCCTGGACATCAGATGAGCACATTGTCAAACTAGGTAAGATTATTTTAGTTTTTGAAAAGTGTTATCAGTTTAAGATTCAAAGAAATCTGAGCATTTGTTTGATATTTTAATCTTTTAAAAGTTTAGATTCTTAGCATCTGTGGAAATGTCTATTTCAGGGCTGGACTACATCAAGGACCATCTGGAAGAAGAGCATGCAAATCAAACACCAGTTGATGGTTCCAGCGCTTCTGAGGAAGAGGACTTCTTTGCAAGCATGAAGTCTACTCATGGTCATGAAGGTATCAAGCAGTTAGATGGCTACCTTGCCTGCAAAGCTGATGACAAAGAAATTCTCAAGTCTTTCCCAGCAGT
>QODF01000142.1:277225-291503 GCA_024372805.1 Oostethus manadensis | reverse complement strand
TATATATATATATATACGTGTATATATATATATATACACACACACACACATACATATACACATAAACACACACTGCTCACAAAAATTAGAGGAACACTATAGGCCTATAGGAGTATAGCAACCTATCAGTCAAACTTCTGGGATATTGATGTGGTCAGTTAAGTAGCAGAGGGGGTTGTTAATCAGTTTTAGCTGCTTTGTTGTTAATGGTAGCAACAACAGGTACGTCAGAGGGGCAACAATGAGACAGACCCCAAAACAGGAATGGCTTCCCAGGTTGAGGCCAGTGACTCCTCATCTCTTTTGGGTGATTTTTTACTCACTGACTTTCTACTGCTGTAGTTTTTCATTTGGCTTGGATCAACATCTCTGGTAGCATAGTCCAGTACCCGGACGATACAGAGGTTGCACAAGTAGTCCAACTCCTCCAGGATGGCACAACAATACGCACTGTTGCAAGGTTTGCTGTGTCTCCCAGCACTTGTCTTGACAGCATGGAGGAGATTCCAGGAGAAAGGTAGTTACTCCAGAAGAGCTGGACAGGGCCGTAGAAGGTCCTTAAATCCTTTGTGCAAGGAGGAACAGGATGAGCACTGGCACAGCCCTACAAAATGACCTGCAGCAGGCCACTGGGGTGTATGTTTCTGACCAAACAATCAGAAACAGGCTCCATGAGGGTGGGAGAATTGGCAACCACGCCACAGGCGCCCTGTGCTCTTGAGAGCAAGATGAGAGCAAGTTCAACCTTATCACATGCGACAAACAGACGTGAAAGGGTCTGAAGATGCCATGGAGAACGTTATGCTGCCTGCAATATCAATCAGCATGACCGGTTTTGGACAATGGCACCCTGACTGCTATTAGGTATTGGAATGAAATCCATAGACCCATTGTCAGAACCTAAGCTGGTGCAGTGGGACCTGGGTTTCTCCTGGTCCACGACAATACCTGACCTCACGTATGCAGGCAGTTCCTGGAGGATGAAGGAATTGATACCATTGACTGGCCCCAACGTTTATCTGACCTAAACCCTATAGAACACTTTTGGGGCATTATGCTTAGGTCCATCCGGCGCCATCAGGTTGCTCCTCAAACTGTCCAGGAGCTTACTGATGCCCTGGTCCAAATCTGGGAAGAGATCCCCCAATACACAATCTGTCGTCTCATTAGGGGCATGCCCCGACGTTGTCAGGCATGCGTACAAGCACGAGGGGGCCACACAAACTACTGAGAATCATTTGGAGTTGCTACAATGACATTTTGGCAAAATGGACCAGTCTGCATTGATCAGTCATCATTTTTTCACTTTCATTTTTGGGGTGTCTTTGATTTCCGCCCTCTATAGGGTGATCATTTTCATTTATATAAAATTATGTGGCATCATTTTGGTACCAATACATCACCTACTTATTATCGGGAAAGATATTCAAGATATTCAAGATAATCCCCCGTTTAGATCTAATGTGTTTTCAAAGTGTTCCACTAATTGTTATAATTGATAATAAAGACTATTTCATATTCATGATTTTGAATCTTTAAAAATAAATATCTAATTTAATATTCTGTTAATGTAAATATTATTTAAATTTTAAAAATGAATACAACATATGTACAGTATGTATGTTATACATGACCAAGACAATGTAAACAAAGGCGTTATAATGCACGACCAAGTAATGGCTTTTTCAGGCATCTGATTAGGCAAATTGCGTATGTCGTCCAGTTCATGTGTTTTTGTGTGGAGAGATATTTTTAGACGCCACTGGTGTGCATGGTTCTTTTTTTAAACACTAAAATGGGGCAACATTTGGAAATTTGAGAATTCCCATGTTTGTGTGAACAAGGCCTAATAATGAAAATGATAACAGTCAAGGTAAAGGCATTTCTTCATAATTTTATTCTGATTTATAAGATGGAATGTTTGTTTGATCAAAAGGGGTATTATGCGTTTAACATCTTAGCGCTAATGCCACAGAAAAAAATCTTGTGTACATCATATTGCCATGACAACGCAGGTCAACGCTTGTGACAAGTCACTTGAATCTTCACAAACACTAAGGGGATTCTTACATCAATTTGTTGGACATTGAACGGAACCAAACAAGAACATGATCTTCAATCCAAAGAGTTTTGTCAAGAACCTTTGTCACCATGACAACGGACCACCATAAGATGAGGTCGTAGGTGTGTTTTAGTTTTTACTGAAAGGAATGATATATAGACTTCACTCACATGTGAGCAACTCCAAAGTATTCCAGTTTAAGGTCCTCCCACTGATCAAAGAAGGCAAATGTAATTTTTGGGCACTATTCCTCGCTGGCTGCCCACAACTCCTACAATCCACTCCTCGTCCACAGGCTCCACCTGGGTGATGATGTCACCAGCCTGGGGGTGGAAGACATGCTTTTGTTTCGTTTTTTTGTGAAGATTTTTAAAGCATGTAAACATTTTGAAATTGCATGTGAATGCTGGGGAGCTGAAGCTGAACTGAAATGCTGTATAGAAAATGTGGAATTACAGAAAAAGTGTAAATTTGTGGAATGTTTTGTTGCTGGAATGAGCTGGGAAATATGCGGGGAAGTTCTATTTCTCAAGATCAAAACAAAATTTATGTCTGCAAAATGTGGAATTTTGAGAAAAGTACAAATTGGAAATGTGGAACTAAATAGCCTGAATGTTTTGATGCTGAAATGGTTTGAATGGGTTAAGAAATGTTGGGGAAAATGCCATTCCCGTCAACGAAAAATTTGGGTTTTAATAGTTTTTAATAGTTTGAATGTGTTTAATTAGGTGACAGCTTTGATGTGGGAATGGTTTGAACCGGTTGATAAATGTTAAGTCGCAATAATTCTCAAGATCATAGGGAATTTGTGTTACGGAAAATGTGGAATTATATGCTAAGTGGAAATTTTTAGAGCTGTAGCAATGTGGAACTTGGAAATGTGAATAGTGCCCATTCATGTTCAATGGAAATGTTGCGGATGTGAGAATTTTTTAAAATACATCAATGCATCTGCACATTTTGGATGTTGGATTGGTTTGAATCAGTTTAGAAATGCGGAAGGAGTAGCGTGCCAAGAAACGGGAAGGAATAAATTAATGAGCTCACCTTCACAGTGAGTTCATCCTGGCTCTTGGCTGTGAATGCAAACAGAGCTTTGGCCACGCCTCTTATTGCTGCCTGCTGCTTTGGAATTGGCTGAGCTGGTAGCAGGGAGAAAATGTTTAAAGGCCAATGCGTGTGTGCGTGTGTGTGTGTTGTGCGTGTGTGTGTGTCATACCCTGGCAGGCCTCCGTGAAGGCGGCAGGATAAAGACCCTCCCTACCGTCCAATCTCCCCCTCCTCCACTCTGAGTCCACGTGCTGTGTCACCTGGATGAGCGCCCCCTTGTGGAATGACAGATCCTCTGCGGTCTGAGCGGGGAAATCAAAGAGCGCCACCACCCACTCCTCCACCTCAACGTATTTAAACACTCATAGATTAGAAGGAATAATGTTCACCATGAAAAGACATCTTGAGGCTTTAAACTCACCTGCGTGTCTTTTGAGGACTGTGGTGCTGCTGAAGACAAGATAATGACAGCATTCATTTAAATATGCAAATTCAAGTCACAGTGCAAAGAGGAAACTCACCAGGACTATTTATCACCATCACACGCGGCGGCAGTGGCTTCGCCGTGCCCCCTGGTGGGAGGGGCTCTATGACTTGAGTGAAGCTCAGGGGGAACAGCCCGACACGACTGGATATCTGGCCCCGCCCCCACTCAGCCCCAATGAGCTCCAGAAGGCTGATGACATCACCCTGGGAGAAGGTCAGCTCGTCATCCTGCATTCCCTTGTAGTCGAACAAGGCAACACAGCGAGGGCCACTAAACACGTACACACACACACGTAAAAAAGTGTACAACAAGAGTGTTATCTTAAAAGACACAATTTGATGTTTGTGGTATTGTACCTGATGGGTGGCAGTTCTGGATGTGTCTGCATGGTTGGCCACTCTGACTGTTTGACACCCCCCAAAGCAGGCTTTAATAGTTCTATTGGGCGGGGGACGTCCACTTCCATGAGACAGTGTGCTGGCCTGGGGTCATCCAAGATGATGAGGACTTCCTGTTTCTGGGACGTGCCAGTTTGACAGCAGGGCACTTTGGACTCAGGTCTGTTTTCTGTATCCTTTGAGTGTGGTGCTGGCATGTAGTTGTCAAAGAGGGGGTGTCCAGGATTAGGGCGGGGAGGCAGAGGCGGCCCTTTCTTTGAAGGCCTTTGACCCTGCACCTGATTGGATGGTGTTTGAGAAAGCTGGCTGATGGATGACACGATGGTGGGAGGAGGCGGCCGAGCAGGGACAGATTTCATACGTGGAGGTCTGGGGGGGAGGGACTTCACACTTGAAGGCCTGCTGAGAACAAGACTTATGTTTAGAAGAGAATAAACCAGAAGGAAGCAGCACAACACGTTACCGAGGTGGGAGTGAAGGCAGAGAGATATTTTCAGCGTTTGTCAGGTTCGGGGGCGGTGATTTGGCGTGGACGGGAGCTGAAAAAGGGACTGCAGTAGGTTCTGGGATAGGACCTAAAAAGACAGTCAAAGTATATCAAGCATTTGAGAGTCAGTGGACAGTGGAATCAGGCAGTGGACACTGTTGTTTCTATGGCAACAACCACAGTTGTGCAATCACATGATCTGTGTGTGGCCTACAAGAGCCTTCTTCTGCACTCACAATCAGCCAATGTTGAGGCTGCAGAACAAACGCTCACAGACAGAGTTTATGTTTGCATTTTGTCTATGAAAAGCTGCATTGTGCTGACAGCTTACATTGCCCACAATGCACTTTGACTGTGAAAAGACACGTTGTTACATGCTAACTTCTCACTGAAGGCATCATGCTGCCTTGCTCTCTCTGTCGGCAAGGAAGAGTCACTTCCAGTGACATAGACCTGTTCCTTTATTGTGCTGTGTTGGCACACTGCTAGTATTACTGAAGATAAACAAGAACTTGATTTTTACGGCTATAAACATAAAAGCTGGCTTGTTTAGGGGGCTGTTGGAGGGGTGGGTTGTCAGTTCATGCATTGGGAAGAACAAGACTGACCTGATAGCTTCACAGTGTTTGTTGTCTCAGCCCCCCTGCTGACCAGCATGGAGGGTCTGGGGGGCCGTGTTGGGGTCACGTTTCCACCCGCGGGGGCTCTAACATGAGGTGGAGCAATGGGTCGCAGTGGGACTGGCGGTCTGGACAGATCATTGTCTGTCGAATGAGTCTCAACGGGACAGGGAGTGAGTTTTGCCGGTGGAAGCCTCGGGGCTGGAATGGGTGCAGGGGAGGGTGGGAGGGACTCTGGACCTGGTTGGGTGTTCAGTTTCTCAGGAGTGGCCTCAGTTGTCAGAGTGTCTGCTGGCTCCGGGGCGCTAAAAAGGCTTTTGGGTTT
The DNA here is from genome assembly GCA_024372805.1 of Oostethus manadensis. Classification (NCBI taxonomy): domain Eukaryota; kingdom Metazoa; phylum Chordata; class Actinopteri; order Syngnathiformes; family Syngnathidae; genus Oostethus; species Oostethus manadensis. Next base: position 286,074 of record QODF01000142.1, on the reverse strand, counting down.
AGGGGCAACGGCTGGAGGAAGCACAGATTGTCCTTGGAGACGAGGGCGTGGTCTTGGTTCTGGTTTCTTCCCACCAACCTTTGCGTTATCAAGCCCCATCTTCTGCTGCTGCTGCTGCTGCTGCTCAAAGGTCTGGATTCTGCTTTTGAGGGCCGCCATGTCCTTCTCTTCCTCTTCTTCGTCCGACTGGCTGAGGCCACTGTCCTCACCTGGGCACTCAGGGAAGCCCCAGTCGTCAGTGCTGAAGGCCTCCAGCAGCTCTTGTAAGTATTTACCCTGAATTACGTCCTGTTTGCTGATGTTAGCGTTAGCACGGGCAGCAAGTGTGGCCAATCCGTCCTCACGCAGTTTAACCAAAGTCTGAACTTTGACCTCGTTGCTAACAGGGGTTACTGAGTGCCTGGGTCGGGGACATAGCCTGGGGGGTTCCACTTCGTTTATAGAGGGCTTGGCACTCGGCGTTGCTGCATCACATGCAGGGAGCTGCTCTGATCGGCCCCCTTCAGAACCTGGGATCAAAGGTGAGCTGATGCCATCTTCAGACGCAGTGCTTGATAGCGGAGGCCGCAGTGGTTTGACTGGCCCCACTAAAGACAAACTTTTCACATGAAGGTCCAAATGGAGGCCTTGAAACAAATTTGCTTTGTCTTACCTGGAGACTCCTGACCGTCAGGAGACTTTCCAGAGTCCGTCTGGGTGGAGTTGATGGTCCTAAAGGCTGGATGGGTCGTGACGGCTGAGGGTGCTTGGACAGCCTGTTCTTGTGTCTTTTCCCGAATCACCTCTTCATAAGAGGGTGGAGGCTGGGCCGTGAAAAAAGCAGCAAAATGAAATGAACTGAAAGCACACCAAGGTTATCCGATGCTTGTTAGTGCCGCATCAAGGGAGCTGTGCTACCTGGATAGACAGCGGGATTGTTGGCCCCCAGATTTGTGCAGCCGGAGGAGGAGGTGGCGGGAACGCTCCAGGCAACCAGGAAGGTGAGGGGAGAGCTTCAGCTGACAAAATGGTGATATCCGGTCTCCTGACACTGGAGGCCCTAAACAGGAAGTAGATGAAAATAATTTAAAAAACACAATGCCGAGAAGATGGTGAGGCAAGCGTCTATCCAAAGTTGTCTTACCTCCTGTCTCTGTCACGATTTCTGTCTCGCTGCGTCTCGGAAAAAGATGTGGACCTGCTGGTGGCTGATTTAAACGGGGAACACTTGTTCTCAAAAAGAGTGTATACAAAAGTAATGGGACAAAGCTTGAATGAATCAGTGCCTTTGTCTTCATTTGTCACTTGAACTTGAAAGACATATTGGACTGGAGGGCTGCACAAAAATGTTTTTGAAAAATCTCAATGCAATTGAATTTCTAAATGAAGACATTAAAAAATGTACTTAACAAGCTGCGTCAAAAAAAATCTGCCATTTTACTCAAGAGCTTTACTACACTGTCATTGGCAAGACGCAGTCAGGGCAAGTTTGCTCTACTGCCATGGTTCTACTTGTTAAACGCAGATGCCAAATGCATCAGCACGTGAAAGGAGAGATTGCATGAAAGGTGTGAGTGGCTAAAATGTTGGCCAGTTTGAGCATTCCTATATCCGTTTGGACATCTCTGTGTGGAGTTTGCATGTTCTCCCCGTACATGCGCGAGTCTTCTCCGGGTACTCTGGCTTCATCCAACATTCCACAAATATGAATATTAGGTTAATTGGAGACTCTAACTGCATGGTACTTGTGATCATAAACAATTATACAACAATAAAAAAATATATAATTTTGTTTTTTTAATTAAAATGCAATACGAAAAAGTGTTTGATTTACTTCAAACTTACGAAAATGGTCCTGAACGTACGTGTGTGTGTGCGTGTGTGTGTGTGTGTGTGTGCCTGCGTGTGAAAAAATTATCCCAGAGATTCTAAGCAAGAAAATTGTGACTCACTCTTTTTCCAGAATTGTAGAATCCTATTTTGGACCATGCAATGGTTCTAATGCACTTATGTCCCAGTACGTTAGTGTGAGTAAGCTGGAAAAAAGCAGGCAGACTCACTTTTCTTTATAGCTGCTTTCAGGGACCACAGTGGACCTTGGCTGCAGAGAAAGAAGAAAAAAGATGAGTCGACGCTTGATTTGAGCCCAAACCTTGAGATTTAAAGAAGTTTTGAAAGTCTGAAAGTCAAAAAAATAACTAACGAATTATAAAAAGGCCAAATGACTTTTTTTTTTTTTTCTTTCCAGCTTTGTCTCATTTGCTTCAATGTGTGGGCACACGCAGTGACGCAGCGTAATAAACAACAGCCATGTGTGAATTCACAAATGCTCAACTTTACTGTTTCCACCATAAACACACACTGACAAGTTGCCATGCCTACAAGCCAGCAGCGCAAATACTTTCAGTGGTGTGTCAGAACAAAAAGAAGGGGGGAGTAGAGAAGCAGCAAAGTAGATAAAAGTTTAAGTTGCAACAAAGAAAAGTGTTGCTAACACAGGAGCTACTGGAAAACATTACATTCATAATAGCACGTCAATTATGACTGCACAATCTCACGCACCCTGTGTTGACTTTTAACACACACACACTCAACACTGCAAAGTGTTTTACCTCAGGCGATTCTCTGGCTTCCTCCTGTCAGGACGTCCTGCGGGGGACAGAAAGAGGCTGAAACATGAAACAACTGCGGCTTTATCAACGACGACATCACAAGCTGTCAATCATCCACAAGCCATCTTCAGAAGGTCTGTTGAAGAAACCTTCCATGTTCCAAATAGGGTCTTTTAGTCCAAGGCAGCCCGTCTTCTCCGTATAAAAACCCAGATTTCCTCCCTCCTCCAGATTGTCCTGGCAAGCTTTCCTGCAGGAAGCGATGCTGTGATTGGCGGCAGCAGCAATGTCGTCATGGCTGCCGCTTTAACATTTCCAGATTTGCTGCAGCCCCCCACAAATATCCGAGCATACTGTATACTGACCAAGATTGGAATGGTTTTTCAAATGTACAAAATGTATCAAAGTGGCCCCCGAGCTTCCTTCAATTTCTCTGTATGTGGCCCACGATGGAACTTTGGACACTCCTGTCCTACAAGGACGAAACAAGGCATACTCCTCAACAAGCATTGCAAAAAGGTGGGAAACCCCTACTGAGTCAGAGCTGCTGAGGCCTGTCTTTAAAGTAATGCTGACTCACAGCTGCAGGGCAAAAGACGATGCCTTCGCTAGCAAGGTGACGCCAAGAGTCAAACAAAATCTTGTCGGACGACAGCCGGCCACGTGCGTGACGCTTGCACGTGGCACAAGCACATGTTGCCAAGCACATTGTTTGTAGTACTTCAAACGAGGTGGTGACACGCTCACACTGTCAACGTTTTTTTTCCATCAACTGACTGACAGGTTAATGAACTGATCAGATGACAGAATGACCCAAATTATACAGTCATGATGGTACAAAGAAAATGGTACCACTAAAATGTATTTTGTTGGCATTAGAGGTGCTGTCTACCTTGGTTAGTAACTGCAAGGGCGGGCGCTAACTTTCTAACATTGTAAACGCGCCATCATCGGGAGATATATACTGAAAATGACTAAAAAAACAGGTCAGTCACATCTCTATGGTCCACACGATCATTACTGTAATGTAAGATTTTTATGAGGGTGCATGTTATGCTCTACCAGAGGGTTTGGAGGGGGAGGAGCCGGCACTGCTGTACCCCTTCAGACATTTGACCGGAAGCAATGTACGACTAAAAAGCACAAACCTTTTTATCTAAATTAACTCAAAATATTGAACAGAATAGCTTTTTCTGCGTCAGAAATGTGTATTTTGCATGGTCACACCATTTGATAAAAATCTAACAAGAGCACTGATAAATGGATAAGTAATCATTTTGCATATATTTTATCCCAGTTTGATGTAGGCATCCTTCCGTTTGAATTTCAGCTTCACTTTTTTTGTCCACTCACGATGGCTACGGTTTATGTCTGCATATTCATTTAATACCAAATTGAAGGAGAAATTTTAACAATGACAATAAAGCAGTATCCCATGTACTAAAATATACACAAACAACGATAAAGCCACATTTTTCCCCACTTACAATGACAGGTTTCCACTGCTGCGCCGTGGGGGGATTGGAACACCAATATAAATGAAATCTTCAAGATGACATTCATAATGCACAAAATAATCATCCAACTTACTTATTTCTTCATATCTGTGGCAATTGCTCTAAAACTGCAAGGGAAGCTCCCCGGAAAAGTGTTGAAGTATATACTGCTGTGTGTACGTTTCATTGACTATATATGTGCTAGAATGCCTTCATTTTTTGTGCACTTATCACAGGTAACTGACACATTCTTCCCCACGGCACTGCATTTGTACACTGAGCGTCTACTGACTTTGACGGGCAAGTGGAGAGTGGGCTGTTCCACTGTGTGAAATTGGTCATTTTGGATAAATTCCGGGCTTTGTCCCGCTCATCGGATGCACATCGTCTCTGGGGGTATTTGGGGCAGTGGGCTGGTCCGGAGCTTGGCGTCTGCATGTGAATTGGATGATCTCTCTTAGGCGGAATCCCTTTCTGACAGTGAAATGAGCGAATCAGCGATCTTGGAGTATAAACCTCCACCGGAGCATTTTCCAAGTTTTTCATTCAGGTGCGCTGAACAGACTTTACCGATCACCACTGGCTTTGTTAAAAACAACTATCGGAACGGAGGGCAGAATTTTGAGAATATTTAACATTTACACATGACCAAACACGTGTCTAATGTAGGCTGAAAAAAAGAGCTTTGCCTCCATGAATGGTTCATATGATGCACACAAAGCAATCAACGACTTATTTAAAGCGCAATCTCCTTGCGCCGTGGTGCATTCAGGCGCACTCGTATTTCTGGAGTGTTGGGCGCTATTTGTTTTTAATTTGCATTCACGTACCACCCGGGGGTGCGCATTCCCCACTTTGGGAACCTAGGCTGTACAGTATTGTTGTTGCCGGCTGGTGCCAACGCAGCCTGCAGGTGGCGCAGGTGCACATGAAGCAGCACTTTAGTTTCTGGCGATGCACGTTGTTTAGTTATGCATGCATGCATTGGCATTGGTATTATTTCAATATTTTGACAAAACAACCAAAAAGACCAACGTTTCGACACAGAACAAGTATTGTACGCCAACAAAACAGCACAAGATGAAAATGAAGAACATACTTCCATATTCAAACTTAGCATTTTTGTGTACACAAATGGAAACGTCCACTTTGTTGTTTTTACCTTCGGCGCTGTTGGGCTGGCGCCGGATCACTTGTTCGCCAGGATTCCTCCTCATGTTGTCCTCTTCCTCCGGCCGGGCTTCGGCCATGTCTCTTCTCAAGTCGGTGTCGGTACCGACGTCGCGGCAAGTTGAGAACGACGCCAACTACTTCGGGTCCAAATAGACTCCGCCTGGCTTGTTTGGTTTCAGAGGCAGACGACGAGACCGATTCCAAACAGGTCTAAAGCCGAAGGATACGCTCGGTTTTATCTCCCCGGAACTACTTGTTGTTGTTTTGTGTTTCTACAAGCATCTACTGCGTCAACAAGTTTTAATACGCTACAACCAGTTTCAATAGGCTTGTAGTTCCGCCATTGGCCGCTGTGACGTCACATATAAATATGCAAATTACATATGTTTAATGCCGCATGTATGTACAATTTTAAGAAATCCCTGGCACGATTACCTTCATGTCACAAGTTAACCCCTTTAAATTCCGTCGTGCAAATAAAATTCGTGTAAATAAGTTTTAAAGGGGCAGTTTCAACATTTGACCAGCAGAGGGCAGCAGGGACACGCCGAGCGACACAGTGACGTCACTTTGTGACCACAAAAGTTTTTTCGAAAACATTTGAAGTCTTTTCATAATGTATGTGAAGCATTTCAGACGACAACATGTTTAAAGTAGTGCAAGTAATTTATTATTTCATTTTCTGACTAAAAGAGATTCGCTCCAGCTTCGGATTACTCTTGGTAACCAACTTTTTCCGGGTCAGGAAGAGAGTTTGTGTTTGTTATGTTTGTTTGTATGTGTGTTGCTGTTGTATTGTTTAGGCATGGAAAAGTTTTCAAGATTGTTTTCAGTCACGACAAGAAGACGAAAATGTGCCGTCTGCTTCTGGGGGGCGTGGCGTACTAGGTCTTGTGGGCGTGGCCATGCGTTTACCTACCGCTGATTGACAGCAGGGTGGTTTAAAGCCTCGGGAGCTGTGCTGCGGACACGAACTGACCGGACGTCACTTACTACTGTTTTTGTTTTTGACTATCAGGGCCTCCGATCGCACGCTGCTGAGGTAAGAAATAAGACTGAATTGTATCGCAATGTCGACACAAGAGTGAGTAACAAGAGAACTTGCTAATTTGATAGTTTGTGGGATTGGTACGTGTGTGTGTGTGTGTGTGTGTGTATGTGTGTGTTGGGGCACACTGTGAGTGTCATTATTAAATGTAGTTTACATTTTAAAAAAACGGAACCTTTTTTGTGTGTTTGGTACTTAATCCCTGGTTGTGTGTTGGCATCTGACAGTCTGAGTGTAATGGGGGCAACACACACACACACACACACACACACACACACACACACACAGTGGCGGAGGCTTGGGATTAAACATCAGTGCTTCATTCGTGATTAATCTCTTTCTAATAGAAACATGTTTGGGCCTGTGAGGGCCAACCATGGGGGTGGGTTGGAGGGTGGTAGTGTGTGTGTCCTCACCAGTGTTTGTCTCTCACAGGACGATTGGCAGCGGCCCGGCCAGCTGGCCCATGATGTGGTGCTGAAGGTGTCTTTAAGGATTTGTTGGAGTTGGGAATTCATGGAATGTCCTGGAACACCCTGGGTGGGTGCTTTTCCTGTTTACACGTGGTTGTAGACAACCTCTACTTCCTGCGCAGAACAATTTAGTCCACTTTTACTTTTTTTTTTATTGGTTGATCATTGATTGGTGGATGATTTACATGTACATGCTGTGCACGCTCACACATGCCGTGATCCAGGAACTGACTCCTCCTCCGACACCTGAGAACATGCTGCAGCTGTCTGAGCACAGGTCAGGATGATGGCCTCCACTGTTGTCGGTGGCGACCGAAGCAGGTCGCTGACACTGAGAGGAGTGGACCCGGAGACATGCATGATTGTGTTTAAGAACCACTGGGCACAGGTGAGTGGGCGTGTCTCAGTGTCATGTGACACCTTCACCCGTTCATCATGTCACCGCCAGGTTGTGAAGATTCTGGAGAAGCATGAGCCAGGTCGAGGTGTCTCCAGTGCGCTGAGTTTCCTCTCTGGTCACGTAGGCAGCGGTGGCCCACGCCTCGGGTCCATCCCGCCTGATGAGGCCAGCGCCGTCCAGAACTATGTGGAACACATGCTCTTTCTGCTGATGGAGGAGGAGGCGGGCCAGGGTGAGATTCAAAATAATCTGTCTCAGTTCAGTAAATCACATTTGCATGAAAACTCTGTCCTCAGGAGGAGGGATGGGGCCCATTTTGGAGTTTGTGGTTCTGGAGGGTGTGATGGAGCGCCTGTTTCTGTGGAGCTTGAGGAGACAGTTCACAGAGGACATGAAACTAGAGCAGCTCAGGATGTACCAGATGCTCCTCACCCAGGCCCGCCAGCCTCTTCTGCACCACAAGCCCATTCTACGGCCGCTCATGACGCTGTTGGCGTCCTGTGCTGGTACCGGAGCAGGTACGTTGCAGCATCTGCAAGAACTTACACACTTGCAGTTGACAGCCTTCTCTCCACCCATTGCAGATAGTGACGCCCACGTGGAGGTGGAGCTGGTCCTTCTGCTGAACCAGCTGTGCGTGGCGCTGGTCAAGGATCCCTCGGTGCTGGAACTGTTTTTCCACACCAGCGAAGACCAGGGCGCTGCCAACTTCCTGCTCTTCTCCCTGCTTATTCCGTACACACACAGGTGTGTCTTCATCACACACCTTTACGCAAAACCAGCACAAACTAACCCTCACCATCACTCCCTCAGGCAAGGTCCAGTGGGTCAGCAGGCCCGTGAAGCTCTGCTGCTCATAATGTCGCTTTCGGCTTCCGAACCTCGGGTCGCCCACCATATCAGCCAGAACACATACTTCTGCCCCGTAAGTGTGTACTCTCTCTCACACACACACACACATTCCTTACGCGTGCATCCTTCATCAGCAATCCTCCAGCTGATGAGACGCCGTCATCTTCTCCTGGGGAATTTCAGAAATTTAAAGTGTGACAAAGTAGTTCCAATGAAGCTCTTAGCATGTACTGCTAACGGCGTCCTCAACTAGCAATATATCAAGCAAAACAAGAGTGAAGTCACAATTGTTTTTATAAGAAGCTAGTTGGTGAATGCTTTTCTCTACTTCAGGGCTACTGGGGGCCATTTTCCCCCCGCTTATTTTTCATTGGCCCAATTAGTTTGCTTGGTGAGCCCAGTTAAAAGAAAAGTACTTAAAAATGATGTTCCACATTATTAAGCATGCTCAAGAGAGCATCTGCTAAAAAGCCAATACAAAGCAGCAAACAGGTATTTGAAGCTGCTGGTGCCTCTGAAGTCCCCATGAACCTCAAGGTGTAGAATCCTCCAGAGGGTGGCAGTTATGCATAAACCGACTGTTTGGCCAACCATAACCAATACTCACAAGCAGTAATTGATGCAGTGGGGCAACAAATACATGAAGATTTTTTTTTTTTTTGTCTTGTCCAGCATCATAACAGCTGAATGGGAGTCAAGCTGCCTTTAAATGCTGAGCAAAATTTCTTTGCCAAGGGAGACTTCATAATCCAAATGAGTCTCCCTTGACATTTGACTGCATTTATTATGAATTTTGTTGCGCCACATTTTGATGCC
>QODF01000142.1:111032-274732 GCA_024372805.1 Oostethus manadensis | reverse complement strand
CCTGGTTGGGTGTTCAGTTTCTCAGGAGTGGCCTCAGTTGTCAGAGTGTCTGCTGGCTCCGGGGCGCTAAAAAGGCTTTTGGGTTTAGGGGCAACGGCTGGAGGAAGCACAGATTGTCCTTGGAGACGAGGGCGTGGTCTTGGTTCTGGTTTCTTCCCACCAACCTTTGCGTTATCAAGCCCCATCTTCTGCTGCTGCTGCTGCTGCTGCTCAAAGGTCTGGATTCTGCTTTTGAGGGCCGCCATGTCCTTCTCTTCCTCTTCTTCGTCCGACTGGCTGAGGCCACTGTCCTCACCTGGGCACTCAGGGAAGCCCCAGTCGTCAGTGCTGAAGGCCTCCAGCAGCTCTTGTAAGTATTTACCCTGAATTACGTCCTGTTTGCTGATGTTAGCGTTAGCACGGGCAGCAAGTGTGGCCAATCCGTCCTCACGCAGTTTAACCAAAGTCTGAACTTTGACCTCGTTGCTAACAGGGGTTACTGAGTGCCTGGGTCGGGGACATAGCCTGGGGGGTTCCACTTCGTTTATAGAGGGCTTGGCACTCGGCGTTGCTGCATCACATGCAGGGAGCTGCTCTGATCGGCCCCCTTCAGAACCTGGGATCAAAGGTGAGCTGATGCCATCTTCAGACGCAGTGCTTGATAGCGGAGGCCGCAGTGGTTTGACTGGCCCCACTAAAGACAAACTTTTCACATGAAGGTCCAAATGGAGGCCTTGAAACAAATTTGCTTTGTCTTACCTGGAGACTCCTGACCGTCAGGAGACTTTCCAGAGTCCGTCTGGGTGGAGTTGATGGTCCTAAAGGCTGGATGGGTCGTGACGGCTGAGGGTGCTTGGACAGCCTGTTCTTGTGTCTTTTCCCGAATCACCTCTTCATAAGAGGGTGGAGGCTGGGCCGTGAAAAAAGCAGCAAAATGAAATGAACTGAAAGCACACCAAGGTTATCCGATGCTTGTTAGTGCCGCATCAAGGGAGCTGTGCTACCTGGATAGACAGCGGGATTGTTGGCCCCCAGATTTGTGCAGCCGGAGGAGGAGGTGGCGGGAACGCTCCAGGCAACCAGGAAGGTGAGGGGAGAGCTTCAGCTGACAAAATGGTGATATCCGGTCTCCTGACACTGGAGGCCCTAAACAGGAAGTAGATGAAAATAATTTAAAAAACACAATGCCGAGAAGATGGTGAGGCAAGCGTCTATCCAAAGTTGTCTTACCTCCTGTCTCTGTCACGATTTCTGTCTCGCTGCGTCTCGGAAAAAGATGTGGACCTGCTGGTGGCTGATTTAAACGGGGAACACTTGTTCTCAAAAAGAGTGTATACAAAAGTAATGGGACAAAGCTTGAATGAATCAGTGCCTTTGTCTTCATTTGTCACTTGAACTTGAAAGACATATTGGACTGGAGGGCTGCACAAAAATGTTTTTGAAAAATCTCAATGCAATTGAATTTCTAAATGAAGACATTAAAAAATGTACTTAACAAGCTGCGTCAAAAAAAATCTGCCATTTTACTCAAGAGCTTTACTACACTGTCATTGGCAAGACGCAGTCAGGGCAAGTTTGCTCTACTGCCATGGTTCTACTTGTTAAACGCAGATGCCAAATGCATCAGCACGTGAAAGGAGAGATTGCATGAAAGGTGTGAGTGGCTAAAATGTTGGCCAGTTTGAGCATTCCTATATCCGTTTGGACATCTCTGTGTGGAGTTTGCATGTTCTCCCCGTACATGCGCGAGTCTTCTCCGGGTACTCTGGCTTCATCCAACATTCCACAAATATGAATATTAGGTTAATTGGAGACTCTAACTGCATGGTACTTGTGATCATAAACAATTATACAACAATAAAAAAATATATAATTTTGTTTTTTTAATTAAAATGCAATACGAAAAAGTGTTTGATTTACTTCAAACTTACGAAAATGGTCCTGAACGTACGTGTGTGTGTGCGTGTGTGTGTGTGTGTGTGTGCCTGCGTGTGAAAAAATTATCCCAGAGATTCTAAGCAAGAAAATTGTGACTCACTCTTTTTCCAGAATTGTAGAATCCTATTTTGGACCATGCAATGGTTCTAATGCACTTATGTCCCAGTACGTTAGTGTGAGTAAGCTGGAAAAAAGCAGGCAGACTCACTTTTCTTTATAGCTGCTTTCAGGGACCACAGTGGACCTTGGCTGCAGAGAAAGAAGAAAAAAGATGAGTCGACGCTTGATTTGAGCCCAAACCTTGAGATTTAAAGATGTTTTGAAAGTCTGAAAGTCAAAAAAATAACTAACGAATTATAAAAAGGCCAAATGACTTTTTTTTTTTTTCTTTCCAGCTTTGTCTCATTTGCTTCAATGTGTGGGCACACGCAGTGACGCAGCGTAATAAACAACAGCCATGTGTGAATTCACAAATGCTCAACTTTACTGTTTCCACCATAAACACACACTGACAAGTTGCCATGCCTACAAGCCAGCAGCGCAAATACTTTCAGTGGTGTGTCAGAACAAAAAGAAGGGGGGAGTAGAGAAGCAGCAAAGTAGATAAAAGTTTAAGTTGCAACAAAGAAAAGTGTTGCTAACACAGGAGCTACTGGAAAACATTACATTCATAATAGCACGTCAATTATGACTGCACAATCTCACGCACCCTGTGTTGACTTTTAACACACACACACTCAACACTGCAAAGTGTTTTACCTCAGGCGATTCTCTGGCTTCCTCCTGTCAGGACGTCCTGCGGGGGACAGAAAGAGGCTGAAACATGAAACAACTGCGGCTTTATCAACGACGACATCACAAGCTGTCAATCATCCACAAGCCATCTTCAGAAGGTCTGTTGAAGAAACCTTCCATGTTCCAAATAGGGTCTTTTAGTCCAAGGCAGCCCGTCTTCTCCGTATAAAAACCCAGATTTCCTCCCTCCTCCAGATTGTCCTGGCAAGCTTTCCTGCAGGAAGCGATGCTGTGATTGGCGGCAGCAGCAATGTCGTCATGGCTGCCGCTTTAACATTTCCAGATTTGCTGCAGCCCCCCACAAATATCCGAGCATACTGTATACTGACCAAGATTGGAATGGTTTTTCAAATGTACAAAATGTATCAAAGTGGCCCCCGAGCTTCCTTCAATTTCTCTGTATGTGGCCCACGATGGAACTTTGGACACTCCTGTCCTACAAGGACGAAACAAGGCATACTCCTCAACAAGCATTGCAAAAAGGTGGGAAACCCCTACTGAGTCAGAGCTGCTGAGGCCTGTCTTTAAAGTAATGCTGACTCACAGCTGCAGGGCAAAAGACGATGCCTTCGCTAGCAAGGTGACGCCAAGAGTCAAACAAAATCTTGTCGGACGACAGCCGGCCACGTGCGTGACTCTTGCACGTGGCACAAGCACATGTTGCCAAGCACATTGTTTGGAGTACTTCAAACGAGGTGGTGACACACTCACACTGTCAAGGTTTTTTTTCCATCAACTGACTGACAGGTTAATGAACTGATCAGATGACAGAATGACCCAAATATTACAGTCATGATGGTACAAAGAAAATGGTACCACTAAAATGTATTTTGTTGGCATTAGAGGTGCTGTCTACCTTGGTTAGTAACTGCAAGGGCGGGCGCTAACTTTCTAACATTGTAAACGCGCCATCATCGGGAGATATATACTGAAAATGACTAAAAAAACAGGTCAGTCACATCTCTATGGTCCACACGATCATTACTGTAATGTAAGATTTTTATGAGGGTGCATGTTATGCTCTACCAGAGGGTTTGGAGGGGGAGGAGCCGGCACTGCTGTACCCCTTCAGACATTTGACCGGAAGCAATGTACGACTAAAAAGCACAAACCTTTTTATCTAAATTAACTCAAAATATTGAACAGAATAGCTTTTTCTGCGTCAGAAATGTGTATTTTGCATGGTCACACCATTTGATAAAAATCTAACAAGAGCACTGATAAATGGATAAGTAATCATTTTGCATATATTTTATCCCAGTTTGATGTAGGCATCCTTCCGTTTGAATTTCAGCTTCACTTTTTTTGTCCACTCACGATGGCTACGGTTTATGTCTGCATATTCATTTAATACCAAATTGAAGGAGAAATTTTAACAATGACAATAAAGCAGTATCCCATGTACTAAAATATACACAAACAACGATAAAGCCACATTTTTCCCCACTTACAATGACAGGTTTCCACTGCTGCGCCGTGGGGGGATTGGAACACCAATATAAATGAAATCTTCAAGATGACATTCATAATGCACAAAATAATCATCCAACTTACTTATTTCTTCATATCTGTGGCAATTGCTCTAAAACTGCAAGGGAAGCTCCCCGGAAAAGTGTTGAAGTATATACTGCTGTGTGTACGTTTCATTGACTATATATGTGCTAGAATGCCTTCATTTTTTGTGCACTTATCACAGGTAACTGACACATTCTTCCCCACGGCACTGCATTTGTACACTGAGCGTCTACTGACTTTGACGGGCAAGTGGAGAGTGGGCTGTTCCACTGTGTGAAATTGGTCATTTTGGATAAATTCCGGGCTTTGTCCCGCTCATCGGATGCACATCGTCTCTGGGGGTATTTGGGGCAGTGGGCTGGTCCGGAGCTTGGCGTCTGCATGTGAATTGGATGATCTCTCTTAGGCGGAATCCCTTTCTGACAGTGAAATGAGCGAATCAGCGATCTTGGAGTATAAACCTCCACCGGAGCATTTTCCAAGTTTTTCATTCAGGTGCGCTGAACAGACTTTACCGATCACCACTGGCTTTGTTAAAAACAACTATCGGAACGGAGGGCAGAATTTTGAGAATATTTAACATTTACACATGACCAAACACGTGTCTAATGTAGGCTGAAAAAAAGAGCTTTGCCTCCATGAATGGTTCATATGATGCACACAAAGCAATCAACGACTTATTTAAAGCGCAATCTCCTTGCGCCGTGGTGCATTCAGGCGCACTCGTATTTCTGGAGTGTTGGGCGCTATTTGTTTTTAATTTGCATTCACGTACCACCCGGGGGTGCGCATTCCCCACTTTGGGAACCTAGGCTGTACAGTATTGTTGTTGCCGGCTGGTGCCAACGCAGCCTGCAGGTGGCGCAGGTGCACATGAAGCAGCACTTTAGTTTCTGGCGATGCACGTTGTTTAGTTATGCATGCATGCATTGGCATTGGTATTATTTCAATATTTTGACAAAACAACCAAAAAGACCAACGTTTCGACACAGAACAAGTATTGTACGCCAACAAAACAGCACAAGATGAAAATGAAGAACATACTTCCATATTCAAACTTAGCATTTTTGTGTACACAAATGGAAACGTCCACTTTGTTGTTTTTACCTTCGGCGCTGTTGGGCTGGCGCCGGATCACTTGTTCGCCAGGATTCCTCCTCATGTTGTCCTCTTCCTCCGGCCGGGCTTCGGCCATGTCTCTTCTCAAGTCGGTGTCGGTACCGACGTCGCGGCAAGTTGAGAACGACGCCAACTACTTCGGGTCCAAATAGACTCCGCCTGGCTTGTTTGGTTTCAGAGGCAGACGACGAGACCGATTCCAAACAGGTCTAAAGCCGAAGGATACGCTCGGTTTTATCTCCCCGGAACTACTTGTTGTTGTTTTGTGTTTCTACAAGCATCTACTGCGTCAACAAGTTTTAATACGCTACAACCAGTTTCAATAGGCTTGTAGTTCCGCCATTGGCCGCTGTGACGTCACATATAAATATGCAAATTACATATGTTTAATGCCGCATGTATGTACAATTTTAAGAAATCCCTGGCACGATTACCTTCATGTCACAAGTTAACCCCTTTAAATTCCGTCGTGCAAATAAAATTCGTGTAAATAAGTTTTAAAGGGGCAGTTTCAACATTTGACCAGCAGAGGGCAGCAGGGACACGCCGAGCGACACAGTGACGTCACTTTGTGACCACAAAAGTTTTTTCGAAAACATTTGAAGTCTTTTCATAATGTATGTGAAGCATTTCAGACGACAACATGTTTAAAGTAGTGCAAGTAATTTATTATTTCATTTTCTGACTAAAAGAGATTCGCTCCAGCTTCGGATTACTCTTGGTAACCAACTTTTTCCGGGTCAGGAAGAGAGTTTGTGTTTGTTATGTTTGTTTGTATGTGTGTTGCTGTTGTATTGTTTAGGCATGGAAAAGTTTTCAAGATTGTTTTCAGTCACGACAAGAAGACGAAAATGTGCCGTCTGCTTCTGGGGGGCGTGGCGTACTAGGTCTTGTGGGCGTGGCCATGCGTTTACCTACCGCTGATTGACAGCAGGGTGGTTTAAAGCCTCGGGAGCTGTGCTGCGGACACGAACTGACCGGACGTCACTTACTACTGTTTTTGTTTTTGACTATCAGGGCCTCCGATCGCACGCTGCTGAGGTAAGAAATAAGACTGAATTGTATCGCAATGTCGACACAAGAGTGAGTAACAAGAGAACTTGCTAATTTGATAGTTTGTGGGATTGGTACGTGTGTGTGTGTGTGTGTGTGTGTATGTGTGTGTTGGGGCACACTGTGAGTGTCATTATTAAATGTAGTTTACATTTTAAAAAAACGGAACCTTTTTTGTGTGTTTGGTACTTAATCCCTGGTTGTGTGTTGGCATCTGACAGTCTGAGTGTAATGGGGGCAACACACACACACACACACACACACACACACACACACACACAGTGGCGGAGGCTTGGGATTAAACATCAGTGCTTCATTCGTGATTAATCTCTTTCTAATAGAAACATGTTTGGGCCTGTGAGGGCCAACCATGGGGGTGGGTTGGAGGGTGGTAGTGTGTGTGTCCTCACCAGTGTTTGTCTCTCACAGGACGATTGGCAGCGGCCCGGCCAGCTGGCCCATGATGTGGTGCTGAAGGTGTCTTTAAGGATTTGTTGGAGTTGGGAATTCATGGAATGTCCTGGAACACCCTGGGTGGGTGCTTTTCCTGTTTACACGTGGTTGTAGACAACCTCTACTTCCTGCGCAGAACAATTTAGTCCACTTTTACTTTTTTTTTTATTGGTTGATCATTGATTGGTGGATGATTTACATGTACATGCTGTGCACGCTCACACATGCCGTGATCCAGGAACTGACTCCTCCTCCGACACCTGAGAACATGCTGCAGCTGTCTGAGCACAGGTCAGGATGATGGCCTCCACTGTTGTCGGTGGCGACCGAAGCAGGTCGCTGACACTGAGAGGAGTGGACCCGGAGACATGCATGATTGTGTTTAAGAACCACTGGGCACAGGTGAGTGGGCGTGTCTCAGTGTCATGTGACACCTTCACCCGTTCATCATGTCACCGCCAGGTTGTGAAGATTCTGGAGAAGCATGAGCCAGGTCGAGGTGTCTCCAGTGCGCTGAGTTTCCTCTCTGGTCACGTAGGCAGCGGTGGCCCACGCCTCGGGTCCATCCCGCCTGATGAGGCCAGCGCCGTCCAGAACTATGTGGAACACATGCTCTTTCTGCTGATGGAGGAGGAGGCGGGCCAGGGTGAGATTCAAAATAATCTGTCTCAGTTCAGTAAATCACATTTGCATGAAAACTCTGTCCTCAGGAGGAGGGATGGGGCCCATTTTGGAGTTTGTGGTTCTGGAGGGTGTGATGGAGCGCCTGTTTCTGTGGAGCTTGAGGAGACAGTTCACAGAGGACATGAAACTAGAGCAGCTCAGGATGTACCAGATGCTCCTCACCCAGGCCCGCCAGCCTCTTCTGCACCACAAGCCCATTCTACGGCCGCTCATGACGCTGTTGGCGTCCTGTGCTGGTACCGGAGCAGGTACGTTGCAGCATCTGCAAGAACTTACACACTTGCAGTTGACAGCCTTCTCTCCACCCATTGCAGATAGTGACGCCCACGTGGAGGTGGAGCTGGTCCTTCTGCTGAACCAGCTGTGCGTGGCGCTGGTCAAGGATCCCTCGGTGCTGGAACTGTTTTTCCACACCAGCGAAGACCAGGGCGCTGCCAACTTCCTGCTCTTCTCCCTGCTTATTCCGTACACACACAGGTGTGTCTTCATCACACACCTTTACGCAAAACCAGCACAAACTAACCCTCACCATCACTCCCTCAGGCAAGGTCCAGTGGGTCAGCAGGCCCGTGAAGCTCTGCTGCTCATAATGTCGCTTTCGGCTTCCGAACCTCGGGTCGCCCACCATATCAGCCAGAACACATACTTCTGCCCTGTAAGTGTGTACTCTCTCTCACACACACACACACACATTCCTTACGCGTGCATCCTTCATCAGCAATCCTCCAGCTGATGAGACGCGTCATCTTCTCCTGGGGAATTTCAGAAATTTAAAGTGTGACAAAGTAGTTCCAATGAAGCTCTTAGCATGTACTGCTAACGGCGTCCTCAACTAGCAATATATCAAGCAAAACAAGAGTGAAGTCACAATTGTTTTTATAAGAAGCTAGTTGGTGAATGCTTTTCTCTACTTCAGGGCTACTGGGGGCCATTTTCGCCCCGCTTATTTTTCATTGGCCCAATTAGTTTGCTTGGTGAGCCCAGTTAAAAGAAAAGTACTTAAAAATGATGTTCCACATTATTAAGCATGCTCAAGAGAGCATCTGCTAAAAAGCCAATACAAAGCAGCAAACAGGTATTTGAAGCTGCTGGTGCCTCTGAAGTCCCCATGAACCTCAAGGTGTAGAATCCTCCAGAGGGTGGCAGTTATGCATAAACCGACTGTTTGGCCAACCATAACCAATACTCACAAGCAGTAATTGATGCAGTGGGGCAACAAATACATGAAGATTTTTTTTTTTTTTGTCTTGTCCAGCATCATAACAGCTGAATGGGAGTCAAGCTGCCTTTAAATGCTGAGCAAAATTTCTTTGCCAAGGGAGACTTCATAATCCAAATGAGTCTCCCTTGACATTTGACTGCATTTATTATGAATTTTGTTGCGCCACATTTTGATGCCGGACCTGACCTGAAAAGGGACGGGTGGGGGGTGAGGTGGGGGATATAAGAAAGGGTGCAGAAGAACCTCACAAACATATTTCAACCATATTATAAACAACCATGATAATCACAATTTCAGCAACAACCAGTACAGTCAGAGCAAAATGAGCAAAGATACAGGGGGGGAAAAAATTAAAATTATAATAATACTAATATATATATATATATATATATACACACACACATACATATTTACTAATAATGATAAACATACAAGAAAAACAACGAGAAGAGAAACAGAACCTCTTGAAACAATGACCATCCAGATGACACGTGCAACAAATCTACATTAAATCTACATTAATCTGCAGTGACAGGATAACTGCATCAGAGTGAAACAGAAAATGAGGGGATGTTCGTGGTGAACACAACCACGCATCCCAAACCACACTACCTCCAAAAGCGAGGGTCCGACTAGGAGGACGCCGGAGCACGGCCCCCCAGCAGGCTCCCCACAGAGGGGAAGGCCCGACCCGGCCCCCCAAGAGGCAACCGCGAGTCCACTCCAAAGAGGTGCAAGGGAGACCCGGCCGGACGCTACTCGGCAGCCGGGCAAGGGCCACAAGTGGGGCCAGGGCGCCAACCGCCGGAACACCCGCCAGGGGCCGGCCAGCTTCGGGCAAGCAGAACAACTGCCCCCGAGCCCCACATCACAGAAGGAGGTCATGTTTGTGACCCCCCCCGCCACACCCCCATGGAGCACGCGCACTCCCCAAGATCCTATGTGCTTGTTTGCAGGGAGTGGGAGGGCGCGAGGGATAGTAAAACTGGGAGGGAAAAAAATATATAATTTCCCTCCCAGAGGACGAGCCATTTCCTGGGACCCACCGCAGGGCAGGGGCCGGCACGAGGCGAGGCAATCCATAGGCCCCGGACGCCCAGCGACCGCAGTCCGGGAGCAGCCTCACCCAGGTGTCACACTAGCCAACAGGCGCGCCACTGTAGGAGATTCCGGCGGCCCACACCCCCAAACACCCCCACCGCCGCCATCCCCACCCCGTACTTAAGAACCCGGGTAACACACCCCACCTCTCGGAGAGGCAGCAACCCTCCAGGCACAATCACACACCTCACCCCCCACACCCCTGTTGAATCCCCTGCACCCAACATACGACAAACACACACTGACATCTTGCAAAGAAATTCAAGCAGAAACACTCGAAAAACTCACAAATACAATGTAAGAAATGGCAAAGTTATAACAAAAAGGGATCTTATGTTAACATGTTACTTGGCCTGTCAAAATGATAGGGATTGAAACAGATTTTGCTTTCAGTAGATGCAAATTCAAACTATGACCATTATCGGTTCCTAACAATAGTGAAATCCTTTGAAACATTCTTGTACATGTTAAAGTGGAGCCGTGGATTTAGAATTTTTATTTTGAAAAAATACTGTCATCATGTGGAGGTTTTTCAATAGCATTCAAATTGTACACTAAAAGTTGATGACTTTTATGAAAATTGAAAATTACTGTAATTTATATTGACTACTGTATTTCAGAAAAAAATTTAATAAGCATAATAATTGGAACACCATGTACACTAAACAATTATACCGTATGAATGCAACACCATTGTTTTTGGTCTAAATTTTTCATGAGCTGAATTCAAAGATAAATACTTTTTCTATGCACACAAAAGGCCTATCTCTCTCAAATATTGTTGACAAATTGGTCCTGATTTTGCCGAAATAATCCATCCACAGAGTTTATTTTTTTGTTGTGTGTATTGTTGATATTGATATATTGATTTTCTTTGTCAGCATCTTTAATGCGCCAAATGTATCTAAGTGCCCCCATCAGCCTTCAATTTTCTTTATGCCACACATTTTCTGCTTTAGTTACAGGAGAACTTTGCTGGTGTTTTCATGAATGAGCCTCCATTGTGATCTCATTATGACCCATTACGTAACGACCTAACAAGCTCATGGCTGTGGTCAAGCATTTGGAAAAAAAAGCTGGGACTGATTGGTTGGTTGTGTGAATGACCGCACCACCTGAGGGCGCTGTGCAGCCATCAGAAGAAACGTTAACGCCTGGGTTCAATTCCCGCACTTCCCTTGTTACACTTATGGGTGCATGACTTCATTTTGAAGTACTGCAAGATACAATGCACCACCAGTACCTGGATGTCCCAAATCAATTACTGTTGTTTTAACAAAAATGACAATACAAATATTTATCCTCTTCCTCTTATTGTCTTCTTTTTAATTGTGAATTGCAACCACTCAGTTAGTCCCTCCCCTTCAATGCAATTTTGTCGTTAGAGCTGACAATATTGCAACCCCCTTTGAAGACGTATTTTCTCAAAAGATACTAGCGACAAATCTAGGGACTTTTTCTGGTGTTGTTTGGGAGTTTTCTGGTATTTGAGGACTGATGCTATTGCCTGGTCCGCCTCGCCCAAAGGCAGTCACAAGCCAGCAGTGTACAGTTTACTTCCGTGCCACACTGAGAGCAGGATGTGGGGCTTTACAAATCAAAAGTGCAAATGAATCACGCATATGTGAGCCGCAAAGCCACAGGGTTGTAGCGCGCCCTGTTTTACACAGCAAGATCTAAAATGAAAATGTTTCCTCGGTAAGCCTGGATAAAAGAGGATGGTGTGTTTCTATTTTATTGCTACTCTTTATTTGTAAAATGAAGTGTATTATTTCACAATTCTTCGAGCAAATGTAAGCAATGAATATGCCTACTGTGACTCAAACGAAAGAAAATTGATTTACTGTGGCAACCCGTGAAGGGACGAGCAGGAATAAGCCGAAAGGAAAAGAAGAAGACTGTATTGTCTATATTGTGAAGCTCAGTTGCTATTACATATATTCACCAGAAGTGTGCCACTCAAAACCACACTGTTCATGTTAATATGAACCATAGAATAAACAGAGCATAATCTGTTATCCGCTGTTCAATTGTGCTTAATTTAAAAAGTTCAACAGCAAACATTTGATGGGAGAATTTTGAGATAAAATATTACTTACTTTGTTTTGTTGAAACAATGGCCAATTTTAAATGAACACACTAAGGCCAAGTTTATTTGTAGTTATAAACATAATTAAGGTGATTTTACTCACTTTCTCTGTCTCTCCTATGAGTTTATGCTTTTTTCCTACAATATTTTACAACCTGATTGCAAATTAAAGAATGACGTCATCTAACAACTTGTAGGACTGGCAATTGCTACTTTTCTTTTTGAAAAGTTGGCAGCACTCTATGTATGAACCAATTTAGGAATCTTCTATTAGATTATATCTCTTGTGAGACAATGTCTAGCTCTGTAAACAATCAATTGGACCAATCCCATTCACTCTGGTCCCCGGTGATTAGCCTTTTCACTTCACTCTGAAAGTTGGGCGGCTGGCGGAGGTGCCAGGGGCATACGGGCCGCTGGGGGTCACTTGGAGAGGGGGGCTGGGCTGCGCTGCTCTGCGGGGGACCGGTGTTTATCTCTATTGAGGCTGGGGTAGGTCTGGTGCCAAGGTGACCGGTTGGTGGTGGGGCGGGGGACCGCGGGGTGGGGCCTGGGTTGTGGCCATCGGGGCCCGGGTCGGGTGGCTGGGCTGGCTGAGTGTGGGTGGGGCGGCGCTCCTGGGCCCTGGGTTCCGGGGGCTGCCTCTACAAGGATGTGGGAGTGGGGGCGTATCTGACTCCCGGAGGATTCAGGGTTGGCCCGGACTCGCTGCTGCGGGGGTGAATGGGTGTGTGTCCCGGTGCTGGATTGGTGCCTGGGAAGACCTGGGTTAGGGGAGTATGCATGGGTTTGGGCGGGTGTGGGTTTGTGTGCGCGAGTGCAGGTGTGTGTCCATGTGTTTGTGTGTATGTTGTATGTCGTATGTTTGGTGCAGGTGATTCAACAGGGGTGTGGGCACTGGGGGCAGTTGTGGGGGGTGAGGTGTGTGATTGTGCCTGGAGGATTGCTGCCTCTCCGAGTGGCGGGGTGTGTTGCCCGGGTTCCTCTCGGATACGGGGTGGGGATGGCGGTGGTGGTGTTCCTGGGTGCGGGTCGCCGGAATCTCCTACATTGGCGCGCCTGTTGGCTAGAGTGTGATATCTGGGTGAGGCTGCTCCCGGACTGCGGTCACTGGGCGTCCGGGCCCTATGGATGACCTCGCCTGATGTCGGCCCCTGCCCCGAGGTGGGCCCCGGGAGACAGGGGTGCCTCTACTGCCCAATGGCTCGTCCTCTGGGAGGACATTTTTATTTTTTTTTCCTCCCAGTCTTACTATCCCTCGCGCCCTCACCCCCCCACACTGCAAACAAGCACATAGGATCTTGGGGAGTGTGCGTGCTCCATTGGGGTGTGGCGGGGGGGTCACAAACATGACCTCCTTCTGTGATGCCCTGGGGGCCACAAACTGTAGGGAGCCTGTTGGGGGGCCGTGCCCGGCGTCTTTCTAGTCGGACCCTCGCTTTTGGATGTAGTGTGGTTTGGGATGCATGGCTGTGTTCACCACAAACATCTCCTCATTCTCTGTTTCACTCTGATGCAGTTATCCTGTCACTGCAGAGTAATGTAGATTTAATGTAGATTTGTTGCACGTGTCATCTGGATGGTCATTGTTTCTAGAAGTTCTGTTTTTTTTTCTCGTATGTTTATCATTATTAGTACATGTGTGTGTATATATGTATGTATGTAAGTATATGTGTGCATACATATATATGCACACTGTATGTGTGTATGTATGTACAGTATGTACTGCATGGATATGTGTATGTGCACAGTATGTGTATGTATACGTGTACGAATATGTGTATGTCTGTATGTATATATTTTTATTTTATTTTTTTTCCTGTATTTTTGCTCATTTTGCTCTGTGACTGTTCTGGTTGTTGCTGAAATTATGATTATCACGGTTGTTTTTAATATGGTTGAAATATGTTTGTGAGGTTCCTTTGCACCCTTTCTTATATCCCCCACCTCACCCCCCACCCGTCCCTTTTCAGGTCAGGTCCGGCATCGAAATGTGGCGCAACAAAATTCCTAATAAATGCAGTCAAATGTCAAGGGAGACTCATTTGGATTATGAAGTCTCCCTTGGCAAAGAAATTTTGCTCAGCATTTAAAGGCAGCTTGACTCCCATTCTGCTGTTATGATGCTGGACAAGACACAAAAAAAAAGTTGACAGTATTGCTCCTCTTTGGCTACACAGATGAGATGGTGATGATTAAGGGTGGTTGGGGTGCATTGCTACAGACCATTTGGGAGCATGTTGAGGTGCAACATCTGGGTCTGCTGGCACATAGTATTTTGCCATACTTCTAAGTGTGTTCTTAAGAACTCAAAATGCACAAAAATGCATGTACGGAAGTTCACAAATTGAGACACAGTCAAATATTTGTTGACCCTAATGCTCGCCAAATTGGGGGCCCACTTTGTACATTTATTGTTCACTTTCACTACATGCCACCTTTAGAATTAAAGCCATGTGACCATCTGACCTCAATCTTTCTGTAGAGAGCAGATTACTGAATCAGTCAGAGATTGGCTAGAGGTTGAGGCAGGATTAGCAAGACTGCGCGTGATTGGACAATGCCGCTGATGATGCTCTTGTTTTTAGTTTTGTTGTTTACTCTCCACTAGCTATATTAGAATCCTAATGTAATGTAACCTGTTGTGAATTTTGGACCCAGCACCGCTTGGTGCTTCTAAACACCACAATACTGTGTTTTATGAATGTAGTGGTGACTGTATTAAAAGTCAATCTGTCGGCTGGCTGCAGGTTCTGGCCACGGGTCTCTCTGGTCTCTACTCCTCCCTCCCAGCCAGGTTGCAGGTTTACAGTGAAGACTGGAACTGTCTGGACCGAGCCGACTGGCAACAGGTAACCATGAAGCCATTACTGTGTGTAATTCTAGAGCAAGAATAAAGCTAAATCAAAGCTGTTTGCTTCACCAGGTTCCTGCTCTTGTCCACTTTCTGCACTCGCTGGGGTTCTGCAGCGCTGTCACCAGTGTAACACACACACACAATCAATAATATTTCTTGTCATCCTATTGATCCCACTTGTCCTCCTTCCAGGTGGCTCATCCTTCCATTCGCTCCCAGCTGCTGAATTACATCAACAATGGCTTCCTAGTTCCTGTCCTGGCCCCGGCTCTGCACAAGGTACCTGAACACATCCAAACCATCCAAAGAATGCGAGTCATCATGTGCCATGTCGTCCTGGACTGTATTGTACTTCAGTTCATGTTGCTGCTGCCCCCAAGTGGAGCTTTAGCATTACTCTTTCAGTTTCTGCATAGACAAGTGCTGAAAGAAGTGTGTGTGTGTGTTTGTAGCTGACAGTGGAGGAGGTAATGACTACCACAGCCTACCTGGACCTGTTCCTGCGCACCATCTCAGAGCCCGCCCTTCTACAGACCTTCCTCTCCTTCATCTTGCTGCACACACATGACAACGTGCACATCCTGGACACCTTGGTCAGCAGAGTTAACACACCCTTTCAGGTAACACCCATTCCAAGGCACGGTAACGGTCGTGGTCAAGGAGGTGACCCTAAGGTGACCTTAAGAATTTGCAGTCACAGATTCAACATGTCCCATCGCAGAATGACAGTATCATCAAAAAGATCCTAGGGGTCCATGGTGATGTCATAAACCTTATGGAGGAAAATAGAGCACTGAACAAAGAAACTAAAGCTCTAAAAGAAGAAATCGAGAAGTTGCAAGACAAAAATGCTCTAAAAGAGGTTAAAAACCATATGGCAGATAATAAAGCACTACGCACTAATATCAAGGCTTTGCAGGATAATAAGTATAAAGCCACTATCCATCCATTTTCTTCCGCTTATCCGAGGTTGAGTTGCGGGGGCAGCAGCCTAAGCAGGGAAGCTCAGACGTCCCTCTCCTCGGCCACTTCGTTCAGCTCTTCCTGGCGGATGCCGAGGCGTTTTCCAGGCCAGCTGAAAGACATAGTCTCTCTAGCGTGTCCTCGGTCTTACCCGAGGCCTCCTACCGGTTGGACGTGCCCTGAACACCTCCCCAGGGAGGCGTTCGGGAGGCATCCTAACCAGATGCCCGAGCCACCTCATCTGGCTGCTCTTAATGCGGAGAAGCAGCGGTTCTACTCCAAGTCTCTGCCAGATGACAGAGCTTCTCACCTTATCTCTAAAGGAGAGTCCAGCCACCCTGCGGAGAAAACTCGCACCGACTACCTTACGGCCACAGCTCCGATCAGCCGCATCAACAATGAAGGCACGAAACATCGCCCACTCGGACTCAATGTCCGCTGCCTCCTTCGGAACTTGGTCAAAGCTCCCCCGCCGGTGGGAGTTGAAACTCCTTCTGACAGGGGACTCTGCCAGACGTTTCCAGCAGACCTTCACAATGCGTTTGGGTCTTACAGGTCTGACCGGCATCCTCCCCCACCATCAGAACCAACTCAACATCAGGTGGTGATTAATTGACAGCTCCACCCCTCTCTTCACCCGAGTGTCCAAAACATGTGGCTGCAAGTCAGACGACACAACCACAAAGTCAATCATCAAACTGCGGCCCAGGGTGTCATGGTGCCAAGTGCACATGTGGACACCCTTATGCTTGAACATGGTGTTCGTTATAGACAATCCGTGACGAGCACAGAAGTCCAATAACAAAACATCGCTCGGGTTAAGATCAGGGGGGCCGTACCTCCCAATCACACCTCTCCAAGTCTCACTGTCGCAGCCAACATGAGCGTTGAAGTCACCCAGTAGAACAAAGGAAACCCCCGAGGGAGCACTCTCTAGTACTTCCTCTAAGGACTCCAAAAAGGGTGGGTATTCTGAACTGCTGTTTGGTGCATAAGCACAAACAACAGTCAGGACCCGTCCACCCACCCGAAGGCGTACGGAAATTACCCTTACGGGTTAAACTCCAACGTGCAGGCTTGAAGCCAGGGGGCAACAAGAGTTGCCACCCCTGCCAGTCGCCTCTCATTGCCGGCAACACCAGAATGGAATGAAGTCCAGCCCCCACCAGCTCAGGCTCCTTTCCCGCCAGAGAGGTGACATTCCACGTACCGACAACTAGCTTCTGTAGCCGAGGATCGGACCGCCAAGGCATTCGGTACTCCGTCCGCCACCCAGCTCACTTAGCACCCGACCCCTTTGGCCCCTCCTACAAGTGGTGAGCTCATGGGAGGGGGACCCACAATACATTTTTGGGCTCTGCCCTTCCGGGCCCCTTGGGTGCAGCCCGCCCACCAGACGCTCGCCATTGTGCCCCACCTCCAGAGGGGGACCCTGGTGACCCGCGTCCGGGCGAGGGAAAACGAAGTGCAATGTTTTTAATCATCATCAGGGTCTTTTGAGCCACTCTCTGTCTGGTCCCTCCCCTAGGACCTATTTGTCATGGGTGACCCTACCAGGGGCTTGACAGCCCCCGACAACTTAGCTCCTAGGATCTTTGGGACATGCAAACTCCTCCACCACAATAAGCCACTATTGAAAGAAAATGCTGCCTTGCATGCTTGCTCTCAAGGAAGCTAAAAAACATATGGAAGAAAATAAAGTTCTGCAGAATTATATCAAGACATTATTGGAAGACAATGATGGCTTGCGTGCTGCTCTCAAGGAGGTTAAAAACCCCAAGGGAGTAAACAATGCATTTTGCAATGACATCAAAGCTGTACAGGATGATATCGGAACACTATTGAAGGATAATGCCGCCTGGCGCACCACTCTGGAGGAAGAGAAAGAAGAAAAGGATAGCATCACTGAACAAATAAAAACTATAATGGAGGAGATGGATCAGAATTCACAAATGAATGATATGATGCTCACAGGGCTCAGAATTACACCCGGGTCAAAAGATAGGGAAGCTCATAACAGAGGAGAACCAGATGGAATGAATATTCCTTCGGCAAAGCAACTGATTGTCAGCTTCCTACAATCAAAGGAGGTGGATGTAGATATCAACACCATTGATACTTGCATCCCACTGTATGGCAGAAACAACACCACAGCTGTCGTCAACCATTTCATCAACAGGGAATTCAAAACGGCACTGCTGAAACAGAGGAAGAACTTGAAAGGCACAAACGTCTACTTAAATGAGCATCTGACAAAACGCAACGCTGACATTGCCAAGAAAGCACGAGACTTGAGGAAGCAGAGAAAGAATAGGTGGAGCACCAACGGAAAAATATACATCAAGCTATATGGAGGTCCAGGAGAAGCAGCAGTGCTGGTTGTCAAAGATTTCAACGAACTGGATTCATACTAAACATCATATACTGTAATCATGACAACAAGGATAAAAGAGGATACAATGCACAAAACATACAACACCAAGACAGCAAATCCGGAAATCAACAGGGGAAGAGGGAAGGAAAAAACGAGGGGGGAAAAAAAGGAAAGAAAAACGTTTTTGTTTTTTTTTAAAGAAAATTGATTCATGCATGTATGTGTATGTATGTAATATATATGTGTGTATGTATGTATACATATGAATGTACAGTATGTGTCTATGCATGTAAATACACAGTATGTATTAGCAAATCATGTGAGAAGGGGGTAGAATTAAATAAGCTCTGCTTCTTCCTACTCCTTTTCAGACATGTAGAACTGAGGAATGTAACATGAATAATTGTTTGTAACAATGTATGCATGTTCGAAACAAATTAAACCAAAACCCTCTCTTGGTTCTCCTCAGCTGGGAACAGTGTCACTCTCCCTCTTCAGGACTCTGATTGGGCTGTTCTGCGAGGATGTGATGCTGCAGTTGATTTTCAGGTCAGACTAATGGAAAGATGGCTCCATCATTCAGGTGGTAAGGTACCAAAATGAGGTCCAGTACAGATGAGAATTGTGTGTCCTCAGGTTCTTGATTCCCTGCAGCTACCTAAGCAAGAATCAGCGCATCTCCTTAAAGCACAAGGACTGGTGCTCTTCCAGCGCCTCATCGTTCCTCATCCTGCTGCCCTCCTGGTGTCCTGTTGGCCTACCAAACACACACGTAGCCAGCGAGCACATCCACTGGTCCAAAGGAGCAGGTTGCTATGCTGTGTGCTTGCATCACTTCAGCTGCTCAAAACACATTTGAACTTGTGCTCTCTCATTGGTCAGACCTGTTTGCGGGCGACAGTGTCAGTTACTGGCGAGGCTCAGACTTCCTGATGGATGTCAACTACCTCCACTACCTCTCGGACGCCCGACAGGCCATCTCCACTTCCTACAGGTTGGTGGCATTCTCCTGGAGGATGCCATGTTTGTTGGTACTGATGAGTGGTGGTGTGTCCCTCAGGGCATGTCGACACTGGTCGGCACCTTATGACGGCGATGACCCAGAAGAAGACCAATCTGGCACGTCAGAGGAAGTTGATGAGGACGATATAGTACAGCGACTCACAAGCGACTCAATGAGCGTAACTCCTGCACCCTCAAGTGCCTCCCCCAGCCCGTCTTCTGTGGATCCTGTCTCCACAACCAACCAAGCAAGAGGAGCCAGCTCTGCTTTGGAGCTAGAGTGGGATGACCTCTTTGCAGATGATGACGCTTCCTATTTGGCGGTATTTACAAATGGCAGTGAAAGCGTGGAGGATGGAGGCTCCTCCCCCTCGTGCACGCCGCCTCCTCGACACATACAGGACATGCGCCGTAGTGCTGCCAAACTGGTGCATGGCGCATATGTGGAAGAGATCGAATTTGAGGACGACGTTCGGGTCTATGACCTTGTCGCCCAGAAAGACAAGGTTGCCATCTTGGAACGAATTATGGAGGCAAATCGGCGAGCACATGGAGGCCTGTCCCCCAAAGCAACAGGAAGGACTGTCCATGAAACGGTCAATGACATCATGTCGTCACGCAGGACCAGTGAGGATGGAGGAGGGAAGGAGGAAAGAAAGGGTGAGGATTACTCAAAAAAAACGAGGAGAAGCAAGGACTTTGAGAAGAAAGTGCAGAGGGGGAAGGAGGAAGGAGAAGAAGACGAGGCGGCGCGGCTGATTCTCAATGGCAGTTACAGCATGGAACAAAGTGATGATGATGACCACCCCCATGACATAACATCTACCAATCACACACAGCCGTCGCACAACGGCCATTTTGAGTCACATGCCACAATTTTGACAGAGAAAAGCTCAACACATGAGCTGCCAAAACTGCCTGACAACGGTGACGACTTCCTGTCCCAGTACCACGAACTAATGCGTTCTTTAGGAGCAGAGCCAGAGTGTGACACCATTCTGGATGATATAACTGTCTTCAGGAGGCGTGTCCAGGAGTTGAAGCAAAGACTGGAAGAGGAGGAAGATGAGCTAGAGGAGTTGAGTCGAGATTTTGATTTGAGGTCCAGAGAGGGAACAGAGGAGGAGACAATTGAGGAGGAGGATGAAGAGGATTGGGGGAGGGACAGAGAGAGGCACAATGTTCCATTTACAGGTGTGCGAGTAAAAAGACTTAAAAAAACAAACAAAACAAAAAAACATACTCTAACCTTTTAGAAAATCATTGTGGTCCAGGTCCCTTCATCAGTGTCTTGCTGTCTCGTTTGGAGAATCTCCTGGAGAACTCCATCGCGGTCAACTTGCTTGTGACAGGAATTCTGTCTCAACTGGCGTCGTACCCACAACCACTGCTGAGAACGTTTCTGCTTGCCACACAAACACACCAGCAGGCCGGCGTGCGCACCCTGCACCAGGTAACACACACACGCACACATGCAAATACCAATGATTACCATCAATCTAGTAAGTCAGTTCCACTTAGGTCGACAACTGTCTATGCTGACCCACTCAAATCCAGGTCCTGTTTAAATATAATCTGTCCGATTATGTCGACGTGTATTGACGTGTATTGTTAACATCATAAAAGTAACTGTTTAGTTACACATTAAAAACATGCACACAGCGACTTCCTTTTCAGTGCACAGTAAGCTTCAAAATAAAAGCAGTATTAATCTGGATTCTATCACAGCAACTAACCGAATGCACTATTTTATTCCTCATGATTTTAGCCACCAGGTTCAAAAATTCTTTATCTCTCATTTAGTAACTGCAAAAGCAACGCCTTCCGTTGGCTTTGATTTTGGTCATGGTGACAACATTTATGCCAATGCGAGTCAGCCCAGGGGGCGTCTGCATAAACGGATTCTATTGTACGAGTGTAGGTGCTGGTGTCGCTACAAGGCCAAATCGAGCGCTACATCGAAGGGCGACCAGAGTACCCCTCCTTGGTGTCACAGGCATGGAGGTTCTTGTTGGCTAGAGACCAAGACAGCAAGATCATAGGTGAGCATTTTTGAGCCTCCACTTCCTCTTGTGGCCACCAGTTGACATGTTATGTGTTCCAGACAGCCTCCAGTTTGAAGGTGACATTCTGGAGCGCCCTCTTCCAAATGGATCCGTAAATAACTCTCTTATAGCGTCTCCCCTTGGCCTCCTGCCACCCTGTCCCACTATTCCGCCTCAAGATAAGAGCCGAGTGTTTGCCATTGTCCTTTATGTGGAATTCCTCAAAGAGCTTGCCGCCATCGCCCTGGAGCACAGCATTGCTCCTGACTGGACTGACGAGGAGTAGGCAATCTTCATCCGAAAAGACAACATTTTTATTTCAGCTTTATTTATTTAAACATCCTGAAGCACTTCAATTTATATATGCCCAGTTCTCTAGAATTTCTTTTTACTACTGTGGTGGAATGCTAAAACTTTTCCCGTATGTAATTCTATGTGCACACACACACACATCCATCTATTTTCTACTTCTACTGGATGTTGCGTTGCCATAGTGACATGACAGGCTGGCCAACTGAGTGCTGCCACCTGTTGGTGACACATCTTGTCATTGAATCTTTATGGATAAAATGATTGCCAAGATAACATTTAAATTATTAGACATGATGATAAAACTTGTGTATTTTTTTTGTCTAGTCATTACAGCTCCTGTTCTTAATCCTTCACCTCAGCAAGACATGTTGGACAATTGCATGCTTCCAACTTGGTGGGAACATTATAGGGAAGGCCCTTTTCTGCATCTTCCGGGAGCCTCTTCCGCTCTCCTTCCTTCACGAATCAACGTCCATACAGGCATGCTTTACGCTTTGATGAATTTGGTGAGGAAGATCTACCATGGCTAGCGACATAAAACAGTGATTTCAGACCTCACAAATACGCCTAAATATCAGTAGAGTTGAGGCTGCAAACAACGTCCTGTGCTGGTATTGTAGGTGAACTGAGATGTAAATCTTAAATTAGACTAAGTGAAGTGTGCTTGTGAGAAATGACATCTACATCCTGTGTGGTGTGGTGTTGGCTCCGTGGTATCTGACTCACTTCCTGAGTGCATACAAAGACAAAGTTTTTATGCTTCAAATGACTGAGAGGTGAGGCCGTGCAAGGACAAAAAACGCCAGCAGCAGGTGGACAGCCCGACGAGAAGACAAAAAAGGCGGGAAGCAGCAGACGACTTGAATCAACTTGTTACAGTCACAAAGATGAGCAGTCAACTCTTTTTGCTCGGTGAGTTCAGTCGTAATCCTTACATTTTGCAACATGGCGTCCAGCATGTGCTTCGGTGTTCATCCTGCGTGTGGGGACCATCACAACATGGTGCAGGGTGTACCTAAAGTCCGGACACAAAGGCAAAAATGCATCTTTTATTCCAAAATATACCCATCTCAATATATTTGAACACCTTTGTATATAATAAAGTTTAATTAAAGAACATACAATTTTATAAATTTAATAAAAATGGAACAATGTTATCTACATTGTCCATAGGAACATTCAAATTCAACAACAAAAAGCCATAAAGGCTTATTTTTATCTTTGAAAAGTTAATTTCAGTAGTTCAATTCCAAAGGTTAAACTCTTATCTTGTTTAATTTTTATTTGCAAACAAAGTGTTATATACAGCAGTGATGGTTATACCATATTACATACAAGGGAGATATTATAAAACAATTCATACAATGTAAGACAGGTAACACGAGAAAGAGGGTTGTGTGATGTCGAGAGATTTGTCACTAAATGAGAAGCAGGCTGACAAAAGACTATTAATCAAATACAAGGAAAAAACAACCAAGACAGTGATACATAGTAGTCTTGTAATTGTGCTATAGTGGAGAGCAAAAGAGAGAAAATAAAGTATGTGCATACAAAAAATGTTTATTTAAACAAGAAAATAAAAAAAGGATTAAATCGGGCAAAAGAAAAATACCAACTAATAATATTCTGTGCGGTTTGTGTGTTTACTGAGAGGCAGCAATTAGTTGCTATTCAGTCCTTGGTGAGCCCAGCCCACAAAAAGCTGGTAGAGCCCAAGCACTCCCAGCACGCCCCAACAGTCAAATAGCCAAGTTTGATGGTTTTTGAGCCTGGGCAGCCCGCTTTAAATCACACCACAGAATTTCAGTCATATTCAAAAACTTCCTTTCAGTTCTCAAATATCTCTGTCAGCTATATGATATATTTAATTGAAATTGCTGATCCAAACAACTAATGATTTTTTTAATTCTGTATATATCAATCAAACTTTTTTTATAAAGCACTTTTCATACACACGTGTAACAGAGTGCTTTACAAATTAAAATCATTCCCGCCCAAACCACCCTCCTAAACCTCCCATCCCCAGTATACACACAAATCAACATTTGCACCCCTCACCCTTGAGTACAGATGAGCGGGAAAGGAAAACTGCATCAGAGAAGCCGTCTGCACCGAGAGCAGGGCATCGACACAGAGCACCCAATGAAGGCGAGGCAGGGACGCCCCGCCTCCACCCGGGCACCCACAGGACAACACCCAGGCAGCTATTCCCGACCCCCGCTCCCGAGGCCTCCCTCGGAGGACAAATTGGAGGAACATAAGAGTAATAAAATCGATAAGACAAAGCAATTAATAATTGATAAATTGTGACAAAATATCAGGATTAAGACAAATAAACAAGAGAATAAGATAGATAAATAAGTATCAGCTAAAAGCTAAACTAAAAAGGTGGGGCTTGAGCCTGCTCTTAAAAACATGATCGTTTTCTGCGGCCCTGAAGTCCTTCGGCAGACTGTTCCAGAGACAGGGGCCATTGAACTGAAAAGAAACCTCTCCATAAGTGTGTGTCCTGACTTTGGGAATGACTAGGAGCCCGCTGTCGGAGGAGCGCAAGGACTGTGAGGCTTCATAAGGTAAAAGCAGTTCGAAAAAAAATAAGAGGGCCCAAGACCATTAAGACACTTACAAACTTTTAAAAGAACCCTAAAGTCGACCCTGAAACACACGTGGAGGCAATGCAGTGATTCTAAAACCGGTGTAAGGTGGACCCGCCTCCTGGTGTTCGTCAGGACACGTGCTGATGAATTTTGTAAACCTGATGTACTCTTTATGGGAAGACCAGAGAGCAGGGCAGTACAGTAGTCAATACGACTGGTGATAAAGGCCTAAGGGCGCCCATATTTTCCAGCAGACAAATCACGTTCTCCTCAAACCCTGTCTGAAGCGCGTAAACAAGCGTTGGTGGCTGCAGTCTGTGGTGTCTCCTTTGGATATTAAACATGTGATTATACCCTGCGATTGACTGGCGACCAGTCCAGGGTGTACCCTGCCTCTGGTCCAAAGTCTGCTGGGATAGGCTCCAGCATCCCCGTGACCCTAATGAGGATAAGAGTTATAGAAAATGAATGAATGAATGAATTTGCAAAGACTGCAAAGCAGTGTTTATGCGAGGCGTAACCCAGTTTTCTTCCTTCAATACTTCCAATTGCCAAGGCGAAAGCCAAGTCAAGTGGAAAATCATGGCGTGCATATCACTGAAAACATGCCTTTCTTTATTGTGCAAAACGCCAGTTTCACCAAACTTGTGGATTTCCTCGAGCTACGCTTTGCCATGCCCAATCACAAGTATTTCTAAGAGGATTTACAATGTTGTTTACAGCCATGTTGAGACGCTAATTGTGTTAATTCCACAACAGGAGATGTTATACTGTACATATCGGTATAGGTAGATGTCGGAATCAGAAATTGAGAGTTGGACAATATTGGCAATTCAGACATCCCTAGAGCTATACCTAAATCTCTTTTTCTATTTCTATAGATTTCTATAGATAAAAGCTTACTTTTCATAGATTTTTTACAAAGTGAAATATTTTGAGATTGTATTTTTTTTATCTCTTAATGATAATATTTATAGCTTACAGTAAATATAAACCTCACATTTCCGTGTCATAAAATTATCAAAAATATAATTTTGTAAACAACTGGTTCATGCTCTAATCATAATGAACAGCAAAAACTTCCTGGTCTCCTGGTTGGAATTCAACTCCTGAAATCAAATCACTGTGTGTGTGTATTTTAGACATTCCTGATCAGTTTTTATTTATTTATTTTTGTTTGTTTGTATTTATCGATTTTAAAATTGTAAGTAATTAAATATGTATTTCATTTGTTAATTTGTGTTTATTAATTATACTAAACTTGTTTCCGTAGAATTTATGTGCTGTATATATAAGTCCTAACTTTAGGGACACCCTGCAGCAGTAAGAAAGTAATATCACGTCACACGACCTATTTCTGTCTTTCAGTTCTAGCAGGGGTTTGTGTTTGCCAGGCACTAAACACAACAAATGTGGAGAAGAACATAACCTCAGGTAACGAACAATCTCACGTGACTTAAGAAACGTTAGCCTTCCTGGTTGTCCACATGTCTCCTCCATGTTTGCTGCAGAGGCTTCAACTACATTGGCGCCTGACATCCCAAACACGTCAACACTGCTGACGCCATTCCCTCAAAAGCACACATCATCAAACCAAACATTGACGGTACCTTCTTTTCAATGTTTCAACATTACATTGTTCACTGAAATGTAAAAATAGTTCACAGAAAAAAAGAAACAAGCAACCACAGTGACGTTTAAACCACATTTAACAGGCCCAAACGTTGACTGCGACTAGGGGAGGAAACATAACGACGAGCAACTATAATGATGACAACGACCAGAAGACCACAATACAAGCGGAGGACAATCCAGAGGTTTCCACGATGGCGCCAAGTGGCTCAACAGATGCGGGTAGAGTCATGGTGGTGCTCAGCAGCGGAAGATAATACTTGATAAATCTTTTAAGACCGCTAGGCCAAAGGGCAGGGGGGTTGCATCTGTGTTGCTGCCATGCGAAGTTTGTATCAGTATACATCCCAGCCTTGTTGGGCGTTATGAAAAAGGGGCCACCTTTGAATTTTTGCATAAGGCCACAACAAGCTCAAAAACTGTTTTAGTATATAAACGTATATATATATATATATATACTGTATATATCTATGTAACCAGGAGAACACCATGAATACGGAACACTAAAGGGAATTAACACTTCCAAAAATGGTACATCCAAAAAGGTACAAGTTATTCTTATTTTCCCCATTTACAGTAACCATTTTAGCCTCCTTTTTCGAGCAAAATGGCCCAGGGTTTAGAAGATCCAGTGGAACCTGTTTAAATCGGTTGACATCAAATGTGAGACATCTGTTATCATTTCCTGATTATTGATTGTCTCTTCCAGCATCAGATGAGAGCTCACATGCTTCATGGTGGGGTAAGGATGTGGTGTTGAACATTCTTCAAACATGTTTTGTTTGATGTTTGATGAAGATGTCCTTTAGGTTACCTTCTGCTGGTGCTGCTGCTACTGGTCATCCTCACCATGCTGGTCATTCTCTACCTGCTGAGGAGAGCGTCCCGGGTAAGAGCGAGTAACACCCAAAAAGAAGGCTGGTCATCTCCCTGCTTGTCTAACTGAAGCTTGTTGCAGACATACTCATTTGACCTTCGTCGTGTGGCCCCTGTCAATCACACAGATGAGCCCTCTGGCACTTTTGGGGTCATCTGCCTGGATGAGCAAGGTGCGCATGATGAGTCGGTAGACACATGAGCAAATGCATGTGCACGTTACGACGACGTGTTCTCATTCTAGACCAAATGACCCCCAAAGACAGAGAGACCGCCAGTGACCCTTCCGTGTCTCCAGCAGCCAATGGATCAGCGCCACAATCACAAGAGACAGGTACCATCTTTTCTTTTGGTGTGTGACTAACTTCTGATGTGCTGATGGCCTAACCATACCTCGTCGTTGTAGCTCCAGAGCCCAACATAAACCACTTGAAGGATTCAAACGTGAGAGACTCAAATTCGACGATCCCTGACGAGCCGATTGAGATGGCGGCCAGCCACGGGCTGCTGCAGGACACCTCTGAAAAAGATAACATGAGTCCAGGTGAGATGCAGCAACACTTGGAGTCGTCCCTGTGCAAGTTACATCTTATAGCTGTTCAATGCTGTCTTCTAGTTACCTCCACTGACACGTTAGCTGGAATGGAACTAACAGAGTCATTGCCGATCAAGCACATCACTCCTCCAGGATCTTCTTCCTCCTCTTCCTACTGACATGTGAAGTGTGACATGCAGGCTTTCATGTTCTGTTGTTTTTACGCACAAGAACGATAATTGGTTACTGAAGTGTTTATTTAAAAGTAGGGGTGTAACGTTATATGTATTCTTCATCAGCTTTTTCGGGACAGAACATCCATCCATTCATTTTCTATGCCGCTTATCCTCATTATGGTCGCAGTACGGTAAAAATGCGTACCGATTTCCCACAATACACGCTGAGGGGCAGGAACTGGGCCCAGCGGTACCAGCCTTACTCAGTAAACAGTGCAGGCCAGCCTTTGACAAGCGACAGGGCCTAGCAGAAGCCAGAGCTTGAAAACGTTGTCCTGTTTGGGAAAACATTGTCTTTCCAAGTGAAGTACGTAACTAGAACGTGAATAAGACAGAAGCAGTGTGCCTTCAGTAGGGATGGGGATCGAGGATACAACCTGGAACTATTAATGCTGCATGTCAATAGAAATGAACTAAATAGTAACCTTGAAATGTACATACCAAACGGTGATTATGCCATACCGTTACACCCTTACTTGACAGTATTCTCACTAATTAAAATGTTTGCAGCACTGACATTTGTTTAACAGCTGACAATTGAGCAAAGATTTAAAAGTGTACATTTCATTATTACAACTGAATGTTGTAGAATTAAAGGTGTTTCCATGTAATAACGTGAGTCCCTTGGTTGAGTTCCATACAGAATATTTTTGACAAAATCATAAAATGAGCAGGGATATACTTGAAGAATTAGTCAACTTCTAGCAATAATAGACGTTAATGCAGTCGTCTCAGTTGATCGGCGTGTCTGGAGTCGGTGTCAGATGTAGCAGCGTGTTTGTGCTCGGGCAGCCGTGCATAAACACCTCAGCTAATGTGGACAAGAAGGTAGAACGTCACAGACTAGGAGGAAACACGCGGCAGGGACCAGGTAACCATTCTTACTGAGAAGGTTTGGGGCTTGCAGAGAGGCCCGGGGGTCACCCATCTATTTTTGACATTTCTGCATGACTGTCAGAGGTAAGAAAGATCACACTGCTTTATGCCTGCCCTGTTTGGTGGCTTAGTCTTGCAGTGTAGGTGGACTGTATGTTCAACAGATTTGCTGTTCCTTATCTGAGTCAGTTCTGCAGTGCTGCTCTTGATCAAGTTGTATTGCAGTTGATTTTTTTAAGCCACCAAATGATGGAGAAAACAGTCACTGGAACTTGGGTCCACATGGGGAATCTTGGGGATAGTGAGAATATCCGGTCCACACGAGTGCAGAACTAGGAAGTGATCTAGTTGTGAAACTTGATGGTATCTCATTGTAGAACCTTGTCAAGAATCGTGGACGGTCAAGGAGAGGGTGACGTGAAGACGCCAGCAAAGGTAACCCTTAGGAATAGGGAGAACTAGGGTGGAGGATGTGATTCCTCAAGAAATAAGAAGCAAAGTCTTGAGGAAAAGTGATATTTTCAAAGTTGAGAAGCAATTTGTAGTAGGAAGTTTGAATGACATTTGATTAATATTTCATCTGACAAACGAGCTGTCTCACATGATCAGTTTGTCACTTTGTGTGTTATTTATTATTGATTACATTAAAGAGAACTTGAGAAGGCAATTTCTGTGCGAAGTGTGGGAATGCTGAAGATGAACTTAAATGAATGGACATTTTTGGAATTACTGGAGAAGTGGGAATTTTTGGAATGTAGCTTTGTTAACCTGGATGTTTGGATTGTGGAATGGTTAAAATAGTGTGAGAAATGTCACAAGAATGGTCAAACTCAAAATTGTTGAGAAGTGTGGAAAATCCCACTCCGTTCAAAAGGAATTTTTGGCTGGAGTGAGTGGGTTTTCAAGAAAAACAGGAATCTTCTCCACGTCGAAGTCAAATAGTTCCTCCACTGAGCCACCACCTTATTGTGGTGGAGGAGTTTTCGTGTCCCAATGATCCTAGGAGCTAAGTTTTCGGGGGCTGTCATGTTAAAAACATCGGACTTTGTTTTCCCTCACCCGGACGGGGGTCACTAGGGTCCCCCTCTGGAGGTGGGGCACAATGGCGAGTGTCTGGTGGCCGGGCTTGCATCCATGGGGCCCGGTCAGGCACAGCCCGAAAAGGTAACATGGGTCCCCCCTCCCATGAGCTCACCACTCGTAGGAGGGGCCAAAGGGGTCAGGTGCTAAGTGAGCTGGGTGGAGGACGGAGGCGGAGGCCTTGGCGGTCCGATCCTTGGCTGCAGAAGCTAGTTGTCGGTATGTGGAATGTCACCTCTCAGTTTTCTGATTCTGATTCTGATTCTGATTCTGGCGGGGAGGGAGCCTGAGCTGGTGCGTGAGGTGGAGAAATTCTGGCTAGATATAGCCAGACTCACCTCACGCACAGCGAGCGCTCTAGAACCAGTCCTCTCGAGGGGGGCTGGACTTCATTCCACTCTGGTGTTGCCGGCAATGAGAGGCGACGGGCAGGGGTGGCAATTCTTGTTGCCCCCTGGCTCCAAGCCTGCACGTTGGAGTTTAACCCAGTAAGCGTGAGGGTAGTTTCCCTTTGCCTTTGGGTGGGGGCACGGGTCCTGACTGTTGTGGCGCTTATGAATCAAACAGCAGTTCAGAATACCGACCCTTTTTTAGAGTCCTTAAAGGAAGTACTAGAAAGTGCTCCCTCGGGG
Organism: Oostethus manadensis; assembly: GCA_024372805.1. Taxonomy (NCBI): domain Eukaryota; kingdom Metazoa; phylum Chordata; class Actinopteri; order Syngnathiformes; family Syngnathidae; genus Oostethus; species Oostethus manadensis. The sequence goes on along the minus strand of QODF01000142.1, from coordinate 244,767 downwards.
GATTCCCTTGTTCTACTGGGTGACTTCAACGCTCATGTTGGCTGCGACAGTGAGACCTGGAGAGGTGTGATTGGGAGGACCGCCCCCCCGAACACCCGAGCGGTGTCCTGTTATTGGACTTCTGTGCTCGTCACGGATTGTCTATAATGAACACCATGTTCAAGCATAAGGGTGTCCACTTGTCCTCTTGGCACCAAGACACCCTGGGCCGCAGTTCGATGATTTACTTTGTGGTTGTGTCGTCGAACGTGCGGCCACATGTTTTGGACACTCGGGTGAAGAAAGAGGCGGAGCTGTCAATCGATCACCACCTGGTGGTGAGTTGGATCCGATTGGTGGGGAAGGATGCTGGTCAGACCTGGCAGATCCAAACGCATTGTGAGGGTCTGCCTGGAACGTCTGGCAGAGTCCCCTGTCAGTAGGAGTTTTAACTCCCACCTGCGGGAGAGCTTTGACCAAGTTCCGAAGGAGGCAGCGGACATTGAGTCCGAGTGGGCAATGTTTTGTGCCTCCATTGTCGATGCGGCTGATCGGAGCTGTGGTCGATGCCTGTCGTGGCGGTAAGCCCAGAACCCGTTGGTGGACACCAGCGGTAAAGGATGCCGTCAAACTATCTTATCAGGCTGTTTTGGTCCATGGGACTCTGGAGGCAGCTGACAGGTACCGGCAGGCAGAGCGGCATAAACTCGGACATGGGAAGAGTTTGGAGAGGCCATGGAAAACGACTCCCAGGTGGCTTCAAAGAGATTCTGGTCCACCATCTGCCGTCTCAGGAGGGGGAAGCAGTGCACAGTCAACACCGTGTATGGTGGGGACGGTGTGCTGCTGACCTCGACTCGAGATGTTGTGGACCAGTGGAGGGAATACTTTGAAGACCTCCTCAATCCCACCGACATGTCTTCCAACATGGAAGCAGTTCCCGGGGACTTTGAGGCGAGTTCCCCTATCTCTGGGGCTGAGGTCACCGAGGTTGTAAAAAAGCTCCTTGGTGGCAAGGCACCGGGGGTGGATGAGATCCGCCCCGAGTTCCTTAAGGCCCTGGATGCTGTGGGCATGTCTTGGTTGACACGACTCTGCAGCATCATGTGGACATCGGGGTCGGTGCCCGTGGACTGGCAGACCGGGGTGGTGGTCCCGCTTTTCAAAAAGGGGGGCCAAAAGGTGTCTCCTAACTATCGTGGGATCACACTCCTCAGCCTTCCCGGTAAGGCCTATTGAGGGGTTCTGGAAAAGAGGATCCGCCGGATAGTCGAATCTCGGATTCAGGAGGAGCAGTGTGGTTTTTGTCCTGGTCGTGGAACTGTGAACCAACTCTATACTCTCGGCAGGGTCCTTGAGGGTGCTTTGGAGTTTGCCCAACCAGTCTACATGTGTTTTGTGGACTTGGAGAAGGCATTCGACCATGTTCCTCGGGGAATACTGTGGGAAGTGCTTCAGGAATATGGGGTATTGGACCACCTAATCCAGGCGATTCGTTCCCTGTATGACCAGTGTCAGAGTTTGGTTCGCAATGCCGGCAAAAGGTCGGACCCGTTTCCAGTGAGGGTTGGACTCCACCAGGGCTGCCCTTTGTCACCGATTTTTGTTCATTACTTTCATGGACAGAATTTCTAGGTGGAGCCAGGGCGTTGAAGGGTTTCAGTTTGGTGGCCATGGCATTCGGTGTCTGCTTTTTGCAGGCTGAACGATTAGGCCGAGGAGAGGGACGTCTGGGCTTCCCTGCTTAGGCTGCTGCCCCCGCAACCCGACTTCAAGTAAGCGGAAGAAAATGGATGAACGGATGGAAGTCAGATAGGACGTTTTGAAGTCAGGTTTGAATTGTTTGACAAATGAGGAAGTAGTGAAGATTTTAGAATTCAAAGATAATTTCTATTTTTTTTAAATGTGGCGTTTCAGAAAAAGTGGGAATTTTTCAGATGTGGAAATGTCAGCCTGAGCTGAATGAGCTGAATTCTTTGATCTTGGAATGATCTTGGGTTGGGAAATGTAAAAGTAAGGGAACATCAAAAAACATGGTGGATTGCATTAATGATAACTTATGACGCACACCAGCACTTGAGTTCTTGTTTTGCCAGATGTCGTGGCGCTCGTCCTTTCAACACTCCAAGTTCCGTCACGTCTTCGGTAAGGCGTTCGGCAGAGAGCGTGGCTACGACGGTGTTCCAATAACACGCGGTGTCCATGACAACCACTACTGCTCAGTCAACCCCTGCTTCATTGCCATGGTGACAGAGTGCGCTGGGGGGGGATCCTTCCTGGTGCTGCCCATCCAACACGTAGGCTCATCTTTGTTATCAAGAGCCATTTGGGGAAAAGGTCATGAATTCTTCTCTCTTCCAGATAGGCAGAGTGGACCCTCAGCACCCAAAGGTGTGCGGTCACAGGGCCCGGGTTCTAGACGTCAAATGGAACCCATTCGATGACCGCTGCATTGCATCATGTTCCGAGGACTGCACAGTGCGTGATGACCAATTCCTGGTTTTCTCTGTGGTACCGAGGGCGCTCATGGCCGAATGTCTGACTGCGCAGGTGAAGATCTGGGAGATTCCACTCTGTGGCGTCCAACGGAGCATCACCCAAGCGAAGAAGACACTGATTGGTCACTCCAGGAGGGTAGGGCTTATCGAATGGCATCCGACCGCTGAGAACCTTCTGCTAAGCTCTGCCTACGACTTCAAGGTCAGGCAGTGGCCTAAAGGATCATTTAACATTTGTGTCATTTTATTGGTCAGGGGATCTTCTGTCTCGGCTGCAGGTCCTCCTGTGGGATGTGTCCCAGGACGGGACTGTGCTCAGGCTCCCGGTGCGTGTGGTCATGGCGCCCGTCCACCCATCATCACATTTTCCCTCAGAAATGTTGCTGCTGTCCGCCAGCTTCAACCAGGATGGAAACCGGCTGGCGGTGGCATCCAAAGATAGACGTGTCCGAGTGCTGGACCCTCGGACAGGACGGGTTCTCCAGGTGTGTGTTCTGCCTGGAGGAAGCCTGATAAAAGAGACAACATGTTTTTGTGCATTGACGCTACAGGTGTCCTGCAACAAGTTTCACAGGGCCAGTAAGGTCACCTACATGGCAGGACTGAAGATGCTGCTGAGCACAGGCTGCTCGCCCTGGAACCATAGACAGATAGTGCTGTGGGACCCGGTAAGGGCGACTGCAGAACTTACTGTAAAAGGAAGGCCAAGCAGTGAGGATGAGACCAGTCACAAGCAAGAAGCACGCACAACATTTTTTATGTTCGCAGGACGACCTGTCTGAGCCTCTGTATGAAGAAGATCTGGATGGTGCTGCAGGAGTTCTCTTCCCGTTCTTTGATCCAGACACCAATATGCTCTACCTGGCTGGGAAGGTCAGTCAAAACCCACACATCTCACAATACTTCTCTAATGTTATAGCACATAAAACCAGGTCAAAGTTCAATTCAACCGTGTGCCGCAGGGGGACGGGAACATCAGGTATTACGAGATGAGTTCTGAGAAACCTTACATCAGCTTTCTGACAGAGTTCAGGTCGCCGCTGCCCCACAAAGGACTCAGTGAGACAACACAACACTAAAAACACACATACGCTTTACATCTTAGCATGCTCAACATACTGTACAATGCAGTCAGGAAAATCTTCTTAAAATACCAAACTTCAGCAACACGTCTATAGTAAGAGGACAAAAAGAACTAACACACCAACTTTAACTAACTGTAGGTGCCAGGAGGAACCAAACATAAGCTAATTGTAACATAATGAGCAGTGAAACGAGCCATCATTTGTGGTACATGCAACACAAATACTTTGGCTGCATGCAAAAAGAGACTGTTTGAAAAGGATAAGGTAGTTAGAGATGACCAAAAAAGCCAGTAACATACGGAGCTGCAAAATAAAAAGTGAAGACCCATTTGTGCTACATGCTACACTAACATGTGACCTCCATCGTACTTCAGCAGTGATGCCAAAGCGTGGCCTGAACGTGAACATTTGCGAGATTTTCAGGTTTTATCGTCTGATTGCCGTCAAAGACCTGGTGGAGCCGTTGTCCATGATTGTACCACGCAAAAAGGTGAGCTCTTCTTCTGGACTTCTGGGAACAAAGAAACTGTTCAAAAATTACGATTTTGTGTCCATCATGTCAGTCAGGAACCTTTCATGAGGACCTGTACCCCATGACAGCAGGAAACCGGGCCGCCATGACAGCTCAAGAGTGGTTGGCTGGTTTCAACAGAAGTCAGTCAACCACTTGAACCAAGATCGCCAGCATTGCTCTGCACAATGACTCAGCAGAAATTCCTCTGGCTCCAGCAGGCCCGGTCATGATGTCTTTACGTCCCAGCGCTCCAGTGGTCAACCCTTACCCAGAAAGCAGTAACAACAAAAGATGGCACCAGCCAACGTCACAGGTTAAACTAGTACCAGTACAAGTCGTCGCCGTCAAACATAAACCAATTTTAAACATTTATTGATGGGTCCTCTGTAGAACTTTTTGGAGGAACAGTTGGCATACCAGGATGCCAAATACTGCAGGGATGTCATCGAGCTTTCGGGGTGGCAGCCGGACGAGACACATGTGCCACTTTGGACATATGACATCATGCCGCACTGTTGCGAGCCTGCAGAGAGGCCACCGCCCCCCACTGAGGATGAGGTGAACAAATCTGTCCCTTAGTGGCAGTTTACAGCCTAAAGCCTGGGTTCCCAATGTGGGGTACACCAAATGCGACAGGGCGTACGCAAACAAAAAACTAAAACACTTTGTGCCAAACACAATTAGAAGTACACCTGAACGCCTCACTGCACGAGAACGGAACGAAGAAAGAAAATGATTTCATTGCCGTGTGTGTTTTATATGAACAAGTTTGACTATTGTGTTATGTATTAAGAGTCGTTGGTGTTGAAGATTTCGTTTAAATTGGTGTTCCAATCTCCGCACAGCACAAGGGGAAAACCGGTCACTGTAAGTGGGAATTCCCCCAAAAATTGGCAGTATGTATTATGTACTGCGGATACTGCTTTATCATGATTGTTAAACTTTCCCGTTCTATTTTGGTATTATATTAACAAGCAGACTTAAGACAGCCATCGTGAGTGGACAAAAAAAGTTAAGCAACAATTCAACTCTTTTAGAACGGAAGAGTTCCAACATCAGACTGCCATAGGTTCCTATCATTTCCATGTCAACGGAATTGGCCAATAAGAACAGAATTTACTGTTAAGCGCAGATGCTCACGAACATTTACATCATGTGAATGAAACACGAACATTTGTGTGGTTAAGAAATTGCCTGGGGGATGCCTCAATCATGGCGAAATCCCATTACAAACCATAAACCACTCCTACCGAATTAAACATGTCCTAATAACAAACACCGGTAAAAATTGACAGGACCTTCTTTTAGCCTCCCTTCTGCTGTATGCATACCAGTGAAGTTGTGTGCGAGAGACTCGGGCTGGATTAGCATAGTTTTACTACTTTATTGTAAGAAGCGGTATAAAATGCCTGATGACAACATGCAGGTTCTGATGGAAAAAGACAAGAAGCGTGTTTATTTTTGTATCCAGATTGTCTCTTTACGGCTAAGACTTTCTCACGCAGCACGTCATTCCAGCCTTCAAAATAAAAAATATTTTTTAACAATATGTCCATCCCATTAGAAGAGTTAGTCCAGCTACATTCATTTCTCAGTTACTGGGCCAAACTGTCCATTGATGTACTGCATCAGTAAATGTGAGGTTTTTTTGCACCCAAAAAGCACACACTTGTTAAAATAAGTGTAAAATGTAAAAAACGGAATTCTAAATTTTTTTTTAAGAAACAGAATTTGGGGAAAAAATAATTTTGATTTACTAATATTTCCACTGGAATAAAAGATATGTAGGATGTTTACTTACCCATGTATCAGTGCTCATGTGAAACTTTATTGAAATGTGACCTTGCAAAATACACATTTTTGACCCAGAATTACTATAAAATGAATGAACCATTGAATTAATAAGGTAACTACCATTTTTAAAAGGCTTTTTTTCCAAGTGTGCAGGAGTAGGGGATAAACGGCCTTATGTCAAATGTCTGAAGGGGTACACAACTGTAAAAAGTTTGGGAACCACTGTCCTAAAATTTAGATGTGGCTGCAGAGCAATCTGAGTGGATGTTAGTGATGTCATGATGTGGTTCTCTGCAGACATGCAGAAAGTCAGTTTGTGCTCCTTTTCAGCTCCTTGAGGCCTTCTACAAACAACAAAAGGAGATCCAGAGTCTGCGGGATGAACTGGACCAAAAAGATGTCAGTATGTGCGGGCGGCCTTTACAGGACAAGCACCACTCCTACTAATGTGTCCGCTTTTTGTTGACAGGTGAGGATTGCTCAGCTGGAACAGGAAGTCCAAAACAGAAAAAACTGCAGCGCCCCACCTGCGGACTGTTCTTATTCCTTCACAGGACCAGAACAACAATAAGACCGACAACTGACTTTGTTAATTCTTTGGACTTTAGGACCACCGAAGCTTGACTGATGTCCAGGAAATGAATCCAGATTAGGAGACAAGCGCAAAATGTTAAGATTTTATTTACAAAGTCCTTTTTTGTATTTTTTTGGTAGTTTTTTGTTTTTCCTTTAACTTACAGAAAGTAAAAAAAAAAAAAAAAGTGTAAACGGCAAAGAGGGCGAGGAGGTGAAAAGAGCCCCCGAGCAACAAATTGAAACCATTCTCAGAAAAGAAAAAGATCTCATTTAAAAGCTTTGTTGGCCAGAAAAAAAAAAACATTTTTGCCCTGAGCGCTCAGCCTACTGGGGAGGAGGGGGCGGGGGCAGAGTTTTGATGACATAATTGGAGGAGAGGGGTGGGGGTCAGGGTGTACCGACCTCCTGACATTGCATAATTCATTTGTCTTGGCAAAATCTAAAAAGTGACAGTTCTAATACTTCATGAGTGATGAACTTCAAGTCCTGAGAAACTTTGCGATAAGATCATCACAAACACTTCATCACATGACCACGGGCAGGTGTCAATTAAGGTTTGGTGTTTAAAAAAAAAAAAAAGAGGGGTACCAGCTGGAAAAATGGAATGCATCCCAGAAGTTCGCCGAGAGGGAGTTGGGTAAAGACAGAATGAACAGATAGGAATTAATCATCTTCATCGCCCTCGTCGTCAGCGTCCCTCTTCCTCTTGTCTCCCTTGGCCGGAGACGAGTCCTCTTCTAAATGGATGACAAAATGGATCTGGTCAATATTCACCGAGATTCTGCTTCTGGTTGGCAAGGATACTTACCGTCATCATCATCATCATCCTCTTCATCATCCACATCTTCCTCGCTGTCCACATCTCCGTTTACGTGTCCGTCCTACCAGCGAATGTCAAGATTTCACACAGGTGTTGCATAAAGGTCGTAACCATGGCAATAAGTGCAGTGTGCTTACCTCGTCGTCGCCGCTGTCGTCTTCATCATCGTCGTCCTCTTCAGCCACCACGTCCTCATCGTCATCCTCCTCCTCTTCCTCAAAGTCTTCTGAGTCACCATCTGCAATAGAGAGAAGAGCCAAGAGGTTGTTGAAGACAACCAGAGAGGAGATAGCTCACCTTCGTCATCGTCCTCAGCCCCGTCCACATCGCCGTCCGAGTCGGACGCCTCGCCATTGTCAATGTCGAAGCCATCCAGGTAGGTGAGGTTGGGGAGGAGCTTGAAGATAGACTCCCTGTAATCAGCTAGGTTGGTCACCTCGCAGTTGAAAAGGTCCAAACTTTTCAGCTGAGGCAGATTTTTCTGGTGTGAAGGGAAAAAAGAGGAGCAGTCACGCCTGTCCTTTTAATCTCCAATGTACTTAGATTTTTTTGAAGGACGCTGCACCCACCAGCGGCTCTAGCGTGCTAATGTCTTTAAACTTGTTGCCACTAAGGTGAAGATGCGTCAAGTTTTTCACACGCTCTGCCAGAACCTCCAGACCGCCTGATATGCTGTTGTCATTCAGCTCCAACTGTAATAAACCATATGCAGCAAAGATGAAGTAACAATTTTTTTTTTATGAAAACAAAACAACATCAGGACATTTGTCACCTTTTTGAGTTTTTCCAGTTTTGGAATATCTGCAACGCTGGTCAGACCCACGTTGATGAGGCTCAGTGTCTCCAGATTGCAGAACTCTTCTGTAATGCCTTCAACCTTTCCATTACTGGCACGGCAATTATCCAGAACCAGCTCCTGGACCTGAATGCAGGCCTTTTGGGGTCAATTTCATGTTCAAAACAGTTTTTTAAAAGATCTTCACACTGAGGGTGCCTTCACACTTGTCAGTTTCTCTCGCTCAGACAAAAATTTTAAAAACATGGTGATACCTTTCCATGGTTTGCTTTCACATTTGACACATTGTCGGTAGACCAAATACTGCTCTCACCCAAGTATCGAACACAAGAGGTCTTCTGGGTTACATACACTTGTATGACTTTCCTTTCTACAGCAGATTGGGGTTTCCTGGCCAGATATCAACAAAAAAATAGTATGAAATTATATCGGCCTGCCTCTAAAATGTCATATTGGCACTCCGATACAAGCAATCGATTCCAGACTCTGTCCCAGCACATCTATCCAGCAGCAGCCGGAGAGAGCTCACATGATCACAACAGCGTGTGCTAATTAGGGGTGCAACAATTCATCCAACCACATCAAGCTGTGTTTAGAAATTTGCCATTCAAGACAGTATATTTCAATCTAACATTGTACTGTATAAAAGGTAAGCAATCTAATGCATTAATACAGGGAAATAAAGCACTGGATGTATGTATGTGTTTTTAACACTTTTAATGATAAAAACATTAACTGTTACTCGTGCATCAGTTTGATTTGGCGTAAGCTGATTAGTTATGCCTGTTGAGTGGAGCGCACAGATGGCGTGATGTAAAGCCGACTGTTGTGTACAATCCTTGTATTTTAGGGATGCAAAACTCTGACACTGAGGGTGCACCCTCTGTTAGGACAGTCCGTGTGGACATCCTTAAAATGCAATTTTTTTCATAGGATATCAAGTGTACCGTATGGTCATTCGTATACCATATATGTTTGTTGGGTACATTACTTCTTCAAATTTATATCGCATTTATACTGAGTGTTGAACTACAACGAAAGTTAAATATAACTTAACTCATGGATTGGAGCTTCAGGACAAGATACAAGGTATGTAAGTAGGGATGTCCCAATCCGATGTTCAGGATTGATATCGGCTCCCGATCTGCTGTATTTCGAATCGGATAACATTGGTTTCTGCCACAAGAAGGAGCAGAAGCTGTAGAGGGCATGTTTATTTTAGCCCAACCCGTCTACCGGCTACCATCAAGGCACGTCTGCATACAGCGACAACACTTCTGGTCTTCAAAATAATCACATCCTGTCGTGCTATAAAATAAAAATGTAACATAAATAGCTTACATTAATACTAGGTACCGTCAATAAATTACTGTCGCGTTGAGGGTTTGTTAAAAAAAAAAAGTCTTATTTCTAAATCACGCCACAAATTGATCTATAACCATGTCACATGATTAGTCCCACCCTAAAATCCATTTTGCAAACCCATTTTGTCAATTTTTTTCTTTTATTGGATTAGGGACCTATCTCAGAGGTTTGTTATTAAAAAGTACATTTTGCAATACATTGTTTACACTATTACTATCGCATTTAAAAGCTATTTGCATAACAATATTCATTCCACAAATACAGCACTACCCAGAAACTTAGAATATTCTTAAATGTTGTTATATTTCTACAATTCAACTTAAAAGGTGAATTTGACATATTATATAATTGAACAATATGCAATTCAATATATTTAATGTTTTTTTTCCTTTGGATTTTGCTGATCAGGTCTTGCAGCTTTAAAAAAATCTAATTTTCTGGGTTTGTGGTTTTTACAAGATGAAACTCTTAATCAGCAAAATTACAACAAGGAACTGCTTGAGATACTGTATACCCAGATGCATATAGTAAGTGGGTCTGTTTTTCTCATACCTACTGTTGCTGGGTGTTTTCTTTTGGAGCAATATTGGTTCATCTAGCCATTTTTTTTTTTACATTCCACATTCCAATAAGTTATCAAAATATGAATGATGCATACTGATGTCGGACTGCTATCTGTATCGACTGATATTCAAAGCTTCAATATTGGTATTGCATCAGCAGTGAAAAAGCTGCATCGGGATAGCCTTAATGGCAGATTATACCAATTGAGATGTAACAAAAGGATATAAATGACTTGTTCCCTGCGCTTGTAAACAATGTAAAAGGATATTAACATAACAAAACCAACAACAACAAAACATTAAAATAAACACAAAATGATATAATTACTGTTGAATTGATTTTGGAGATTAATAAAAGTATCTATCTAGTATCGCTATAGATACTAAATTTGTTATCAATACTATCGGTATTTGGATCGATCCTTTGAGCACCCTTTAAGCTTGAGGTCACATCACATTGGGACTCATCCCGGGCTGAAACTGTAAACTCCCAACACAGGCAATCAAGCTAAGCTAGCTAAGTTAGCTATAAACTCAGAAGTGTGGTCCCATGAGCATCGGTGGGAGAGAAATACAAATTCGATGCGTGTATACTGGTAGTAGTATTAACATGCTGCGTTAAGAGGCGTAATAAATGTCGATGTCCAAAAAGCATTCAGCTAGCTAGCTTTAGCGCGCCGCTATCTACGCGCCCTTACACGCAACATGGACGCGGTCTCCGACTAATTCCTGGAACATAGCACATAACCTGTGTACAGGGTGACCCAGAGAATGACGTTTTTAGAAACAATGGACACTTTTTGGACACCTTAGTATTAAAACAGGCCGCACTATGCGTAACACTGGTGTTATTGTTGTGTTGACTTAAGAGGAACGCTGCGGGGAGCAAGCAGCTAAACCAGACACCAACCCGGCTAGGTAGTAGTAGTAACAGTAGACACAAGTTAACGTTGACACAAACGCACAATAAAGAAAATGGCGCCATTTGTTTGTGCAAGTGGGCCACGCTTAAAAGACGTCAGTAACAAAGTGAAACCTTTTTATTGTGGTTATTCTCTTTAGCCTCCCTGCCTACTACACTTCGTTAGTCTGGATCTCCTCGGAACCCCCCGCCAAGAAGTGCGCCATGTGCTCGACCAGCCTGCCTCCTTCGGCCGGTCAAGTTTACATGGCAACACGCGGACACCAACAAGAGCTTACAAGCGCTACAACTCACATCTTTCGGCGCGCGCTGGCCCAGTTCAGCCGAGAGCATTTTCTTCAGGTCCATGTCCTCTGGTTTGGCTTCAGTTCTTGTCTCTGTCTGGAAGAACTTGTTTGTCCTCCTTGTCTTCTTGTGCGCCAACACGCTGCAGCACCCACAAGTTTATTTGTTAGAAACACACCACTTCCGGTGGACGCTTTCAAAATATGACTACGCCGGAGCTAGGAGAGCAATTGCAGTCGAAATTACACAAATGCTTTCTCCTCAATGGATTTATAGCTTTCCACTAACAAGAGTAAATATAGATGTTTTTGAAATTATGACATATACTGTGTGATTTCTTTGAGTATAGGTTTATTTTACTTGTACTTTTGTTGTAATCGTTCTAATACTGTCGAACTTGATCCCGATGAGCGGTTACCCTTCCGTGAAGAAAAGTGGGTCAGCCGTTTGATACATTCATAACTATCCGCATTTCCAAATGTCCTTTCATTCTCACCGTAGTGTAGATTGTTTGAGCGCATTTCAGTGCCAAAGGACTACATATGTTTTAGTTTAAAGTAATTAAATAACATCTGTGGGTTCTTAACCAATAAATGAATTTAAACAAAATGTTTAGCCGCCTTAAAAGGGGAGTCTTGTATTTTTCAGTGTTTATTTTGTATCTCAGTATCGAAACATTTACATTTAGGATAGTTAAACACACAGGTCACATTTATTGAAGTTATCTTGGTGGACAAATATTTAAGTTACCTTTACGGAAATTGCATAGAAAAAGCAAAAATGCCCGACTCTTGGGAGGCCAAAATTCCCGACTCTTGGGAGGCAAATGAATGCGTCAGAAGAAAAGAGGGAAACTGCATGAGGAACAAACCAAGGCTCTTAAGCGCCCCCAAAGGACACATGTGTAATTACACCAAAATGACGTCAAGCACAGTGATGCCCCATATTCCCATCCATCCATTTTCTATGCCGCGTATCCTCATTAGGGTCTCGGGGGTCTGCTAGAGCCTATCCTAGATGGCTCTGAGCAGGCAATTACTTTCACATACATTATAAATTATACAAAGTTATTCAAAATAAATGAATAGGGGGACGACTATTTTAATTTTGAATTTTTAAACTGCTCCTTTCACTGTATTTGTGGATAGGTACAGTATGTCTGAATCAAATTCTTCAACATATATAACACATTTTAAAGCAAAAAATCCAAGCTTTCATATACTGTGCATGTTGTGCAATAGTTACTGATAAAGCCGACAAAAAGTGTCATTTTATTGACATAAAGTGCCTTGGAAAATAGTAGGACTTCTCATAGTTGTTAAGCAAAGCATGCGCGCTCTCACAATGTGCATGCAGATCTTGGCGTGCATGAAAATACCAGTCACAAGAAACAGATGTGCTGCAGGAGTCTATCGCATATTTTAATGATGGTATGTTAGCGCAGGAAAGTTTTAATTGTCGAAACAAAATTCACCAAGCCTTTGTCTGATTCAGATTCACCATTTTAGATTTATTATACATATGTTATGAGTGATTGAAGCAAAAACAAAACATTTGAGGTGGTCGTCTTGAAAAGGGAGACATGTCATCCTTTTGGCTCCATTCCAAGATGTCTGTCTCTAACTCAATGTCTTAGTGAACCACTCATCAATAGGACTGTTGCCAGACATTTCTTTCATTTCAATTGATAAGGTTCTAAAGCATGGGTAACTGAACCATCCTGAGCTGTGTAGTTGGGAATAAACAAGGAATCTCCAAACATGGAACATACCCCTTCTCGCTCCACTAGGAGCATGTCTAACACTATTCGGTTCTAAGTTGTCATCAAAATGTCTTAATGCTATTTGGTTCTGAGTTGCCATCAAAGATGTAGGTTCTAATTATTCAGCCAATCCTTGCATCACGTGTCAACTTTCTACTGCATCACATGTCAAATCGGAAAGATGTTGCAAACTATAGCGAATTCATCCTAAATGCAGTAACTCTACTTCTGCGTTGGCACATAGCTAGATAAAATTACAGTTTCTCTTTTTAGCCGGAGACACCTGATGTTGAGACGGCATCGTCAGGGTGTCAGGAACTCGTCAACTTCTGGCAAGGTATTGTGATCGTCTGTGGCTGCTCTTCTATGACCTGGATAAGAGATCAATAGTGAATTTCAATCTTTAGTCTTCTCCTTGTCTTCATCATCCGATGAAGGAGTCACTGGCGCAGGGATGTTAATCCAGCGCGGCTGTGGTTCCTCAGCCTTGGTGCACAACAATCTGTGGAACTTGTGGAAGCAAGTCTCGCCTTTGCCCTCCAGCCGAAGTGCATGCGAGGTCCTCTTTCACTCTAAGGGTCCCGTCCACCTTGGTTCGGACTCTTTATTTTTCAGGCAAACCCACTCATTGTGAGGAACGTCTTCAGGAGTCACCGGGCCTTGGTCTTTGCCAGCAGCCTGTTTCAAGAACTCTGCACAAATAGCTCTGATTTGGTTAAAGTACCAAATTGGTGTTACCGCTACTGTTTCTTTTCTTATTCCCAGTTAAAGTCCTGGAAACATCTGACCTGTATGAAGCTCATAAGGCGCAAACCCTGTTCCTTGGTTTATTGTAATGCTGATGGCCTTAATTGCTAATAGTAACGAGTCAACCCAGTTCATTATTGTCTGTGCACAGATTTTTACCAATTTGGATTTTAGGGACTGATTTAGTTGTCCAACTTTGCCTTGTAACTGGGGATGATACACTGTGCCAAATTACCCTGCTTTTAGTCCTTTGGTGTGATGTCTGAAACAACATCCATCTAAAAACAAGTCTGCAAGTCTGGTCTGACTTTTTCTCTAGCCGCTACTCGTTCTTTGCACTTAAGAGATTGTCCAACGCCCACGTGGTTGGCGATGTTCACTCCCTTATGGGTGAAGGTAATGTTTAGTTGTTGCAATAGAGTGCTGATGCATTTTTGTCGCAATAGTGTTATGGTGAATAGCTGTGAGGTAATGTATGCTGTTACCCCATATGTGGTGAGCACCGTTAGAGGATGTCCCATCACCACATGTACTGTTTTTTTGAATCCTACCGCGTATCGTGTGGATGCATGGTGTTGAATTTCAGCGGGGTCCAAAATAACACTCTCATTGAGTAGTATCACTCTATCTCCCTCTTTTCTGAAACAAAACACCATTAGCCACACCATCTGTTTCAGAAACATTGAGGTAAAACATCTGACTGAAATCTGAAACAGCCAATTCTGTGGCGGACGAGAGAGCTTGTTTAAGAGCACATTGAATGAGGCTTCAGCCTCTGTTGTCCAGTCCAAGGAGGCATGTACATGGTAATGTACATGGTAATGTACGTACGGCTGTAGCCAGTAAGACCAAGAAAAAACAGCATCTCTTTCGCAGTCTGTGGTTTGGGGTAATGGGTGTATGGAGGAACGGTGAGTTCCTGACAGGGACAAGCCAAGCTGAGACATCTCCCGACCACGAAAATGGACAATCAGTCTCGTTAGCAAAGCACTGCAGTACTGCATGTGTTGCTTGCAAACAAGCAGTCGCAGAAGTGGCAGCTATCAATAGGTCATCAACATTCTGGATCAAAATTATTCCATCAGGGATTTCCATGGCAGAGAGGATATGCCTTAGGGTCTGATTGAACAATCCAGGTGAGAGGGCAAACCCTTTTGGCACCTGAATGTACAGGAATTCGTAAATGTGAAGGCAAACACATTATGCAGTTTTGGATGCAATGGTAGAAAAAAGAAATCATTTGCAACATCAATGATGGTGCAATGAGTGTGTTCCGGTTAGGCACAGGAGCTATGAGCATTAGCAAGGCCTTATTTATTGCGCTTAAGTTATGCACCATGCAATATTTTCCTGTTACTGGTTTTGGAGCAGGAAGAATGGGAGTGTTCTACCAAGACGAGGGGCTCCAATACTCCTGCACGGCTGCAGTCGTCCTTCGAAGATCTCTGCAATCCCTTCTTCTGCTTGGGGCTTACAGGGATACTGAATAGTTGAACTTGAATAGGTGTTGTAGTACTTAGCCCAAAGGTAATGTTAGGTACATGCGTCTCACCTACCACGGTCGGACCTTGTGACCACAAGCAAGAAAGGACACCCTGCAGAATAGCTGCAGCATCTGGGTGGTCTATCCGTTCTTGCCCATGTTCACGTGAAATCTGCAAATGCTCAAGCACACCAGAGTCAGTGACAGAACAGGAGACACAATACATTTTGGTCGATGGTGAGTACTGAACATACGATATCTAGGTGGGGATCCAATCGATCGCCTGCACCCCTTTTTTGACCATAGGACCAAGTTCCAAGGAGCAATGAGGCACCGCTCCTCCCTCAATTTTGTTCAGGAGTAAGGAGGACATGACCGGCCACACCAGTTTCACCAGCGTAGTGTCCATTTGTGGTCAAATTGTGGCTAACTTTAGTGTGTTGAGTTCACTCTCCCTGTCATAAAACAGCGTGACATGAAACGGATCAGGTGGGGCATTGTACAGTGATATCTGACAGCTTCCATTTGGCTCTCCAGGAAGCAGTCTTGTCCAATAGATGTCTGCATAGTTTGTTTGCTCAGGCTGAGGAAGAAGCACCCAAGCAGAGCACTCTTCAGATGGTATGCTAACCGGATGTGTTGTCCTGTCAGAACTGAAATGCCTGTTTCTCTGTATTGAATGTCCGCTTCGATTTTCTTGAGAAGGTCTTGGGCCATTAGGTTGATGGGCATGTGTGGGCAAACCACAAATGGGTGATGTACTGTTTTACCCCCAATAGTCACTTGAAGAGGCTTTGTAGTAGGCAGCTCCATGGCAACCCCAGCAAACCTGGAAACCCTGGTCTTGGTGGTGACACCAAGTGTTGAGGAACAGGCTCCCTCATGGTTGACACAGTAGTAGTAAAAAGCTTGGCTCAGACATAATGGTCGCCGGAAACAGCAGTGCCGCCTGATCACCGCCGTGTGAGGTCTGTCAATCTTGTTGGGTCCAGTCCCCCACCAGAGGGTACTGGTAATGCTCAGGAATGGAGTTGAAGTTTGGTGCCCGATGATTTTTCTCAGTCGCAGCAGCTCTTGGAGCATGTGGTCCAGTCGGCCACCAGGGGGCCTGCTGTTTCCTGGAACAAATCCACACCCCCTTTACCGGGTACTTCTCCCCTGGAGTGCCTGCTGGGACGCATTTGGGCACTACCTTGCCAATGTCCAATATGGCCACGCATGTAACATGAGTTTTCACCCTGCCCACCTGCACTCCTTCCACCATCTCGCCAGCCACCACGATCTGGTTTGGACGACATCTCCCGCACAAGTTTGATGTATTCTTCGACCGATGCTAATTCAGACATGAGTGCTTCTGCCTTTCTTTGTGGTCTTGTCCTTCTCTTTCTTTAAGTCCTCCCTTGCTACCAATTGACTCTGCATGTCCTGAAGCTCAGCTTTTTCTGTCATTATAGTGTCTGCTTGTTGCATTTGGTGCATGTAATGCTTTTCCCACACACTAGAGGAAGCTGTAGGAATGTCTGGATTAGCTCGCATCTTCTCCTGCACTGACCTTGGTGAGCTGTCAAGGAATGCTTGCCTAAAAATATTCACACCCTCTTTGGAGGATGGACTGTTGTAACACGTGTCCACTCCTTCTTTACATCATTTAGAAATTTGTGAGGGCTATCTGTCCCGTTCCAAACCAATTTTGGTGCTGCTGCTTGTGAGGGTGTTGGAAATGTTTCTCTTATAGCCTGTGCAATGCGTTCCACATAACTGTGTGCCAGCACTTCAGGGGTTAATTGAGAAGTGCCTGCCTTTGTCTCAATAGCATTCCAACTATATGAGGACATACACTGGCCGCCTAAGGCTCTTAAGTCTCCCATCACACGAGTCTGCCCTGCCATAATTGTATCCAATTTGGACAGCCAAAGTGCCCCTTCTATTGTGGGTTAGGGAAGCAAATCTTTGACTACCTGTATGTCGGCAAAACCACAAGGTTTTTACGCCATTGGGCCTCCTGCCTCTCTTTGTATCAGCGGATTTACTGTAGTGCAGTAGAGTATGTAGCCTTCTGGGTTTCATCTCCTGCAGCAGCATGTCTTTGTGCTGGGGTTGAGGGTGTACTAGTAGCTCCTATCTCGTCATGTGTGTCATTTTGTTAATTGTTAATGTTAAGCAGCACTGATCTGCCTTGGTGAACATTTCCTGCTAGTTAAGTGCCATCTTTTGCGTCCATATCACACCTATCACTATGACTGGTGATAGGTGTCACCTATCACTATCCATCCATTTTCCACCGCTTATCCGGGTCCGGGTCGCGGGGGCAGCAGCTTCAGTAGGGAAGTCCAGACTTCCCGGTCCCCAGCGACCTCTTCCAGCTCCATCGGGAGGACACCAAGGCGATTCCCAGGCCAGCTGTGAGACATAGTCCCTCCAGCGTGTCCTAGGTCTTCCCGGGGGCCTTCTCCCGACTGGGCATCCCCGAAACACCTCACCAGGGAGGCGCCCGGGAGGTATCCGGACAAGATGCCCGAGCCACCTCAACTGGCTCCTCTCGATGTGAAGGAGCAGCGGCTCTACTCTGAGCTTCTCCCGGATGGCCGAACTCCTCACCCTCCAAGCGCTCGCCTGCGAGCCCCTCCCCCAGGCCTGGCTC
Organism: Oostethus manadensis; assembly: GCA_024372805.1. Taxonomy (NCBI): domain Eukaryota; kingdom Metazoa; phylum Chordata; class Actinopteri; order Syngnathiformes; family Syngnathidae; genus Oostethus; species Oostethus manadensis. The sequence goes on along the minus strand of QODF01000142.1, from coordinate 226,937 downwards.
CAAGGTGAGGCCCCGGTATCCCACGTCCGGGCGAGGTGCGGTCACTCCTCATGTTTCTCTTCTGCTACAGACCAACAAATACATTGACACCGCATGACCCTCATAGGGTGTGTTGTATGAGGCGGAGCAGTAGATGTGATGCCACCCTCTTTTGAGTTGGCCTTTACTTGCCCTTTTTTATTTGCAACATATGTCTCATCCCCAGTCACAACATGGCAAGATCATACCATCTTTTACTTGTTTTGTCTGCTTTTTTTGTCCTTTTCATGCCCCCTCTGGGACAAAACACCATATACTTTTATGTTCACATCACAACGCCTCATCACCTTTTCTACCTCTTTCCAACACATAACATACAATGCTGTATCTCTCTTCCAACCCTCTTTTAATCTTTCAATCACCTCCTGAATGTCCTTCTCAACACATTCTCTATCCTTCTCTTTAGTTCCCTGTCTTACCAGCACACCGCACAACTTGCTCCTGCTGTCCACCACTGTCTTTCTATTATTTCTCTGCTTCTTGAGCCGTCATGATCAATTTCTCTATAAAATTCATCGTACACTTTCAACACAAAGACTACACCACACAACAATGAAAATAAAACTATAGCCGACTCGACTAAATGAGTGTGTTAGTTATCGAAGAAGTTAAAAACTCCTTGACGGGCCTCTAACCCCAGGTACTTTATCCATAGCACAACCTCCATGAAAGGGTCTCTAACCCAAGATAATTTGGGGTCGGTTAACTCCCCAGGTTTCTATCCGTGCAATTACCACAAACTTGACTCACACACTATATAAATGCAGAATTTTGAAAAGGCTCTGCTTACCTTAATTAGATGGCCGGCCGTGAGTCAAGTCGATGCCTTCACCGTTCATCTGTTTTGTCTCCTTGTGGAGACATAGTCATAGTCATATCCCGGACGAGCCCCGAAATTGTTGCTGAAGGACAGTCTCTAACTACTGGAGTCGACGGAACGGAAACAAACATTTATTGCAGATATCTGGTCAGCATGACACCTGGCAGTTCAAGCTATAAGATCTAATGCATGAAAGTCACTTTCCTACTTTTCCCTCCCAGCCCTGAGGACTTTCAACCGTATTTGTTATCCTGTCTGCCATGAACCAATCCAAGCCGATTCTTTACTTTCCTTCTAGGCTGGGTATGGGTGTTAATGTTCTGACGGTCTGTTCCTGATAATATCCAATAGTTGACTTTCATGCAACTTCTCTTTAAAGACAAGTCTTTATACTAATAGTCTTTCATGCAACTTTAAAAACAAGTTTTGATGTAACCATGGCTCACCCAGTAATTTTTCACACTATTGCATCACTATCATCTATTGATTATAGCAAAACTCACTGACAATATAAAAGTGACTTATCGCAACACTATGAGCTTTTAGGAAGATATGTATATAATGGGTACATACAACCAATATTATATTTATTAGTGGTATGTAAACATATACTGTATACCATACTCATGCTATGTACTGTATATCATGTTATTTCTACCATTAACATGCTATTATATGACCCATATATCCACTGTATTATTCAGTCATTCATTCATTTTCTATACCGCCTATCCTCATTAGGGTCGCGGGTATGCTGGAGCCTATCCCAGCTGACTTTGGGCGACAGGCAGCGTACACCCTGGACTGGTCGCCAGTCAATCGCAGGGCAGACAAACAAAGATTCACATTCATACTCTAATGGACAATTTAGAGTCGCCAATTAACCTAACATGCATGTTTTTGGAATGTGGGAGGACCACTGTTGTGTGGTGTGCTCAAAGAATGAGGTCAGCTGACTACCTGAATATACTGAATGAGCAGGTTATTCTATCAATGGATTTTTTTCTTCCCTGATGGCACGAGCATATTCCAAGATGACAATCCCAGGATTTATAGGGGTCAAATTGTGAAAGGGTAGTTCAGCGAGCATGAGAGCATGCTCGCTGAAAGCAAACCTCCAAAGACACAAAATGTTGGAGCAAAGACGTTTGCCAGCAACGCAGAAGAGAAACCAGACATAAAGACATGTGTTTTCTGTGACAAGTCTAACCACAGCATTCAGACATGCAGAAAGTTCAGAGAAAAGGCGATAACTGAAAGAGTGAAGTTTGTACAAGCAAGGAGACTGTGTTTTGGATGTCTTAGCTTTGGACACCACTCTAAGAAATGTGAAAAGAGAAGTATCTGTAACACATGCAAAGACAAACACCCAACATGTTTACATGAAGAACAAGACAAAGAGTTCAGAAGGAACAAGGACAGTGATAAAGAACACAAGGATACTAAAGAGATAAAGGAATCAAAGCAAACCAAACAAACAAAAGAGCAAGTTAAAGAAACACAGAGCGAGGCAATCTCAAACCGTGTGATCCAAAAGCATGGCAGTGATCTCACATCCACAATTGTTCCAGTTTGGTTATCCACAGCAAGCAATCTAGAACAGGAAATACTGACTTCTGGACAGTCAGAGTCATACAACATTTTTTCTGCAAGAAAAGGCAGATGTTCTGGACACAGAAAAGAGAGATGTACAGTTGAAGCTCTCCACATTGTCATCCAAAGATAGTCATTCCAAGTCAAAGGTTATCAGGGCTACAAGTTAGAGGCTTTTATTCATCAAAGAAAATTCCTCTTCCAGTCACTTACACAAGAGAGTTCATCCCTGCCAATCTAAGTCATATTCCCACAACTAAGACAGCAAGAGCATGGCCCCACCTAGAGCACCTAGCTGAAGAAATCACCCCTCTGATTGATTGCAATGTTGGTTTGCTCATAGGTTACAACTGTTCACAAGTACTGGTACCCAGAGAAGTTGTGTCAGGAAAGGACAATGAACCTTTCGCCCAAAGAAGAAACCTTGGCTGGACAATAGTCGGAAGTGTTGATCCTTGTGTCGACTATGGAGATGCTATTGGATGCAGCCACAGGATCATTATCAGAGAAGTGACACCCAGCCCACCATCTGATCAGTCGTCTAAAGAAGTGCATTACATTTGTCGCTCACAAGTCAAAAAACTAGTGACACCATTAGATGTGATCAAAGTGCTCGAGTCTGATTTCAAATAAAGAAAAGTGCAAGACTCTCATTTCTCCCAAGAGGATTTGCGCTTAATTTCAATATTGGAGGAAGGAGTGAAAATGCAAGATGATGGACATTGTTTGGTTGTTCGGCAAAGTATGAAGGAGTCTCGTTGAACGACCACCTGTTGACAGGGCCAGAGTTGACAAATACACTGGTAGGAGTCTTGTGCAGATTTCGGAGAGGTCCAGTGGCAGTAACTTGCGACATCGAACGCATGTTTCATCCGTTCAGAGTCAGAGTTGAAGACCAAGATTACTTTCGCTTCTTGTGGTGGGACAATGGAGATTTCCACTCTACTCCATCTGTGTACCGCATGCGAGTTCACCTGTTTGGAGCCACTTCATCGCCGGCCTGCGCAAATTTCGGTCTGAAATACATCGCAGCAAAGGGTCAAGGTCAATTCAGTGAAGCGACAATAAGGTTCATTGAAAGGAACTTTTACGTTGACGATGTCCAGATCAGTTTCCACTCAGAAGAAGAGGCAATTCGTCCAGTAAACGAAGCGAAACAACTCTGTAACATGGGGAAATTGCGACTCCATAAGTTCATTTCAAACAGCCAACCAAGTACTTGACTCACTTTCCAAGAAAGATTGTAAAGAACCAGTAAGAAACCAAGATCTCGTGTTCGGCGAGCAGCAGATTGAAAGAGCTGTAGGCGTAAAGTGGTGCATCGCCTCAGACCATTTTCAGTTCCGAGTAGTTGTGAATGAGCGTTTACTCTCCAGAAGAGGAGTGTTGTCAACAGTGGCTTTCATTCACGACCCACTCGGGTTTGTGGCGCCTTTTGTCCTACATGGCAAGCAAATATTACAGCAAATGCTCACTTGTGTTTGCCAAATCCAGAGTTACACCAACCAGGGTAACTACAGTGCCAAGACTGGAGCTGTCTGCAGCAGTCGTCGCTGTAAGTACAAGTGACAGGCTCAAATCAGAATTAGACCTGGAAAATGTTGAAGAATTGTTTTGGACGGATTCGCAAGTTGTTTTGGGATATATCAACAATGACGCCAGGCGCTTTCATGTTTTTGTTGCGAATCGCATCCAACGTATCAAAGAGAGTACCAAAGCCACACAGTGGAAGTACGTTACATTAGAGGACAATCCCGCTGACCATGCGTCTGGTGGAGTAAAAGCTAAAGATCTCATTGCTTCTACCTGGTTTAGTGGACCAAGTTTTCTCTGGCAAGAAAAGCTTCCCAGTGGAGAGATTTGGGTGGAAGAACTTGATGCAGAGGACCCAGAAGTACGCAAAGATGTAGTACGCCACACAATAACAACAGCGGATTCTCTTGCAGAACTTTTTCTGAAATTCTCCAGCTGGTCAAGACTAGTCAAAGCTATTGCAAGGCTCATCAGAGTTGTGAAGGAGTTTAAGAACATACAAAAAGGAACCAATGAAGCCACAAGTCTTGAAGAAAGACAAGAAGCTGAGTTTACAATCATAGCAATTGTACAAAGATTAGTCTTCTCAAAGGAAATCAAGGAGCTTCAGTTGAGAAAAGCGCTGACTAAGGAGAAAACAAGTAAACTCTTTCGGCTCAATCCCTACCTGGGTCACAAATGCATTCTCAGAGTGGAAGGCAGGTTAGAGCAAGCTACATTACATCCGCATGTCAAGCACCCAGCTATATTACCGACGACCAGTCATATCACAAGGTTACTGATTGATCACTATCATCATCAAGTACAACATCGAGAACGTGGCATGACGATAAACGAATTGAGAGAAAATGGCATTTGGATGTAGTCAAGCAGTGTCATCCTTTATCTACAACTGTGTTAAATGCAGGAAATACAGATGTGGAACAGAAGAGCAGAAAATGGTCAACCTACCCAGTGAGAGAATGGAGACAACTCCTCCCTTCACGTATTGTGGGATGGATTGTTTTGGTCCATTTTATGTTAAAGAAAGAATAAAAGAACTGAAACGCTATGGACTGCTGTTTACGTGCGGGTGGAGCTTTGGAAAGGCAAGTCCGTACAATCAGAAGTGTTTGGACCTCCATTCTGGATCAGTCATCTCGAACACTTGACATCTCATCATTAAGGATCTATCTTTATGAAGTGATGGCCATAGTAAACAGTAGACCCATTACCCCTCATCTACTCAATGATCCTACCGGACCTCAACCACTCACGCCTAACTTTCTTTTGACCATGAAGTCATCTGTGATACTACCACCCCCAGGAGATTTTGTAAAGGAGGACCTGTACCTTCGCAAAAGGTGGCGTAGAGTGCAATATCTGGCCAATGAGTTCTGGCACAGATGGAGAAAAGAATACTTGTTGAGCCTACAGCAAAGACAAAAATGGCAGGAAACAAGGAGAAATGTGAAAGTTAATGACATAGTACTAATACAAGATGATACAGCACCCAGAAATAATTGGAGACTTGCCAAAGTCACCGCAGTATATCCAAGTGAAGATGGATGTGTACGCAAAGTGCAGCTGCTAATCAGTGACTCTACATTAGATGACCATAGAAAGAGACTCAATAAACAAGTACACTTAGACAGACCAATCCACAAGACTGTCACACTGTTAGAAGCATAACAATCCCACATATTTGTTCATAAGTTCATGATGTAAATCACAAGTGATTTGGTGGGAGTGTAGCTGCCATCAGAGGAAACTCCTATAATTAATTCATATTTTTATGTTAATGTAAAAAGACATCCATCCATTCATTTTCCACCGCTCATTCAGGTCCGGGTCGGGGGGGCAGCAGCTTCAGTAGGGAAGTCCAGACTTCCCGGTCCCCAGCGACATCTTCCAGCTCCATCGGGAGGACACCAAGGCGATCCCAGGCCAGCTGTGAGACATAGTCCCTCCAGCGTGTCCTAGGTCTTCCCGGGGGCTTTCTCCCGACCGGGCATGCCCGAAACACCTCACCAGGGAGGCGCCCGGGAGGCATCCGTACTAGATGCCCGAGCCACCTCAACTGGCTCCTCTCGATGTGAAGGAGCAGCGGCTCTACTCTGAGCTCCTCCCGGATGGCCGAGCTCCTCACCCTATCTCTTAGGGTGAGTCCAGCCACCCTACGAAGGAAACTCATTTCCGCCGCTTGTATCCGCGATCTCATTCTTTCGGTCATGACCCATAACTCATGACCATAGGTGAGGGTGGGAACGTAGATCGATCGGTAAACAGAGAGCTTTGCCTTCCGGCTCAGCTCTCTCTTCACCACGACGGTCCGGTACAGCGACCGCATTACTGCAGACGCTGCACCGATCCGTCTGTCGATCTCACGCTCCAACCTTCCCTCACTCGTGAACAAGAACCCGAGATACTTGAACTCCTCCACCTGAGGCAAGACCTCACTCCCAACCCGGAGGGTACAGTCCACCCGTTTCCGACTGAGAACCATGGCCTCGGATTTGGAGGTGCTGAGTCTCATCCCAGAAGCTTCACACTCAGCTGCAAACCGCTCCAGTAAACGCTGAAGGTCACAGCCTGATGAGGCCATAAGGACCACATCGTCTGCAAATAGCAGAGACGAGATCCTAAGGTCACCAAGCTGGACTCCCTCAACACCTTGACTGCGCCTAGAAATTCTGTCCATGAAGATTATGAACAGAATCGGTGACAAAGGGCAGCCTTGGCGGAGGCCAACGTTCACCGGAAACAAGCTCGACTTACTGCTGGCAATGCGAACCAGGCTCCTGCTTCGATTGTACAAGGACCGAATGGCACGTAGAAGCGGACCATCAATCCCGTACTCCCGGAGCACCCCCCACAGGACACCACGAGGGACACGGTCGAATGCCTTTTCCAGGTCCACAAAGCACATGTAGACTGGTTGGGCAAACTCCCACATACCCTCGAGTACCCTTGCAAGGGTGTAGAGCTGGTCCAGTGTTCCGCGACCGGGACGAAAACCACATTGCAGCTCCTCTAACCGAGGTTCGACTAACGGTCGTACCCTTCTCTCCAGCACCCTGGAGTAGACTTTCCCAGGAAGGCTGAGGAGTGTGATCCCCCTATAGTTGGAACACACCCTCCGGTCACCCTTTTTAAAAATGGGGACCACCACCCTGGTCTGCCAGTCCAGAGGTACTGTTTCTGACTTCCATGCAATGTTGTAGAGGCGTGTCAACCAACACAGTCCTCCAACATCCAGAGTAAAATTGTCTTGTAAAAAGACAATAAATACATGTTTCATAAATATTTTCAGTAAAAAACAATAAGTAAATTCATTGAAAGATTTTAATTTAGTTTGTTAAGAACACACATAACAAATAAATAAATTAAATAAATAATAAATAAATAAATTTTGCGACATTGCAGAAGCTTACCAAAATAATGCCACAGCAAATGCATGCCGTAAACAAAGCTAAAGGCAGTCCAACGAACTATTAGAGCGTATGACCTTTTTTTGGTAGCGATTTTTTTTTGGGCCGGGCTGTGTATTAGTGTAAAATGTAGACATATTTATGTTTATTTGCTGTTCGCAGGCGGGCTCAAAACGTACCCTTCCGAATATGAAGATCTACTGTAATAGCTATCATTTATAGCAGGGGAAAAAGGGATTTAACACATCACTATTTTTTCTAATGTAAATGTAGCCGCAACAGGGGCACAAGCCAGTGTCTCATTGTACTGGTCCCAAGCACGGATAAATACAGACGGGGTGTGTCAGGAAGGCATCCAAAGTAAAATTTTGCCAAATGAAAATGCAAATCAAACATATGATTTCCACACCGGATCGGTCGAGGCCAGGGTTAACTACGGCCGCCATTGGTGCTGTTTACCGTGTATATAGGAAGAGAAATGGAGTAGGAGTTATTTTGAAGGAGGAGTTTGATAGGAATGTCCTGGAGGTAAACAGAGAGTCAGATAGAGTGATGAGCCTGAAGCTAGAAATCGAAGGTGTGATGTTCAATGTTGTTAGTGTGTAGCTGCCATCAGAGGCAACTCCTATAATTCATATTTTTATGTTAATTTAAAAAGACAATAAATACATATTTCATAAATATTTTCAGTAAAAAACAATAAGTAAATTCATTGAAAGATTTTAATTTAGTTTGTTAAGAACACACATAACATATACACGTAAGAGGGGGAACCTATTTTTTGTTCCGTTTTACGTTGCTTGGGGGGATGCAAAGGGCATGGCACCAGAGCAGCATGAGAGACACGGGAGTAACATAGTGGGTATGCTCAACGGATAGGATGTGAGATGGAGGAGAAAGAGAAATTCTGGTTAGACTTTGATGAAGTGACGCAGAACATCCCTAGAGGTGAGAGAGTTGTCATTGGTGCAGACTTCAGTGGTCATGGTGGTGCAGGAAACAGAGATAATGAGGAGGTGATGGGCAGGTTTGGTATCCAGGAGAGGAACGCAGAAGGACAGATGGTGATCGACTTTGCAAAAAAAATGGAAATGGCTGTAATGAATACTTTTTTCCAGAAGAGACAGGAACATAGGGTGCCCTATAAGAGCGGAGGGAGGAGCACACAGGTAGACTCCATCTTGTGCAGAAGGTACAACCTGAAGGAGATCAGTGACTGCAAAGCAGTGGTAGGTGAGAGTGTAGCCAGACAGCATAGGATGGTGGTGTGTAGGATGTAGATGAAGAGGGTAAAGGGTGAGCACAGGACAAAATGGTGGAAGCTGAAAAAAAAAGAGCGTTGCATGACTTTTTGGAAGGAGTTAAAACAGGCTATGTGTGGTCAGGAGGTTCTTCCAGATGACTGGACAACTACAGCTACTGTGATCAGGGAGACAGGTAGGACTTGGAGTGTCATCTGGAAGAAAAGTAGATAAGGAGACTTGGTGGTAGAATGAGGAGGAGCAGGAGTGCATACACAGAAAGAGGTTAGTTGAGAGGGCTGAGGAGAGTAGACAGGAGTACAGGGAGATGCAGCTTAAGGTGAAAGTAAAGGTAAAATGGCCAAAATAGGGGCTTATAATAACTTGTATGCTAGATTGGACAACAAGGAGAGAGAGACGGATCTACACCGGTTGGCAAGGCAGAGCGACAGAGATGGGAAGGATGTGCAGCAGGTTTGGGTGATTAAGAATAGGGATGGTAGGGTACTGATAGGTGCCAGTACCAACCAGTACCAACCAGTGCCAGTGCCAACACTCACTTGCAGCACTCTGTGTGTACACTCGCTAGCGCCAACAAACAGCCATGCACGTCAATTTATCGAGTCTATTTTTATTTATTGTGCAGGTTAATCAATTCATTGACTACTGTGATAGGCCAAAGCTGTAGTAATTCTACATTTGATCAAAGTTACTCGTAACTACTGAGTCGTTCTATGTACTTTACAGTTCCGCTTCATAAAAAAATTAATGTATTATAAAAATGTATTTAATAACATTAAATCTGATTGAGTTTTTGATAAAAACGGGGATCAAAGTGTGTTAATCCTTTATTGTCAGGACATTGCAGGTCATCTTCACAACAAGCAGATACATACACATCATCATCATCATCATCATCATCATCCAATGGGAGGAGCATAACAGCTATCTTGGACCACGCTCCCCTCCGCCATAGCTCATAAATAAATAAGACACAAGAGATAAATACAAGTATAAATACCAAAGTAGCTCAGCAGAAGACAGCAGGCAGACTGATGACGCCATTTTATACAAGGCAAACTGTATCATGGAGCAGCCAGAGGTCAAAGCAAGGTCCTGTTACTGACTGGTGTGCGTCTTCAAGTAGGCTATTATTCTTAGAAGGGTCTGAACAAGGCTACAAGGGTCCCTCACGGAGGCCAGAAAACACGCCGCCAGCCGATTAAAAGAACAAACTGAGAATGAGGAAATGCACTTAATAAATAAATAAAAACGCTAATGGAAATGACATCAGGCGGGGCAAACATGGCGGCTCAACACAACAAACTGTCTTCTAAAGGAAAGACAACGTCTCAAAGTCCTGATGAGTTCATTGTAAGTTTGTCTTTTATTGCCTTTGTGATCAATACTTACTGATATCCGAAACTAGCAGCAGTGTGTTATTCAGGCTTGTTGAACTATCTGAGCTAACAACACATTTAGTTAAAGATTCATGCCCATAAGTTACACTTCATGATGTTGACTTAGAGGAGGGAAGGAGTGGCAGAAACAAGCGTTTGACTGGTTCATCCATGACACTTTTTAGTGTTAGTTTGAACATCCAGGCTAGGGGGCTAGCTGTTAGCCACAAGTATTAGCCTTTAGCTTTAACCTGCTAACTGTAATACAGAGACTACTTGAGCGGGTACACACTGTCGGTTTGTTTGCACGGTGAACACTTTATTTATTTTGAACGCTTTTCATCTCAAGAATCCTAGCATGCTAGCATGGTATAGACCAGGGGTGTTCACACTTTTTCCATCAAGCGCCGCAGGCTGACAAAATCAAAGGGTGCGCTGGGCCCATTTTGGTACTTTTGCATTATGTAAACAAAGCTCAAACAGATTATATATGCGAACTAGTAATGTATATTTACAGACAAAAACTGCCTGCATATCAGCTTTGTGTTATGACAAAGGTGTCCAAACTTTGTCCACAGAGGGCCATTGAAAAATACTGAAAAATTAAATGAGTCAGGGGTGTGTCCATTTGCATATTTAACACTTCTAAAAGAAACACTTAGGAATACGCTAAGATTAAAGATACATTCAAATACAAACAGTCTGCATGCCAGCTATGGGTTGTGTATGTCAAATCTTATTCTTTTTTAGTGTTTTTCGTGCAATGTAACCTTGTTTAAGGTCATTCATTTGTTCCAGAAAGTCAAAATGTCCCCCAAGAAATAATGTATATCGGAATAATCCGTTCCAGCTAAAAGCTAAAAATGTAAACACAAAACATGTTTTCAATGTTTTACAGTTATAGTTTTACATGCAAAAACTATTTGAAAAGCATATAAATGATGAATGAAAGCGATAAATTAACATTTTACCTTAATTAGGGACAATTCTTGGTGGTTTTGAAAACAGGAAGGTGGTTGTGTTGATCTTGCAGCAACATCGTATCTTTGAATATGTCACGTCTTTAATGAAGGTAAATAAAGTTCATTCATCATTTATAGGTGTTAATAAGGACTGTTTATGTCATGTGACACTATAATTGCAAAACCATAAAAACATGTTTAGTGTTGAGCGTCAACCACTGATGACGAAGACATGTGACGTGACTGGGTTCCCGTTGCCATTTTGTTAGCTAGCTGATATGCTGACATGGAAGGACTTTCTGTGATTAAAAAAAATACATTAACAACACAGCTGGACTCAGGCACTGTATTAACAACATGATTATACAATATTGTACGATAACCAGAGAATGCATGCAAACCGAGGCAAAGTTTTGGCCCAAATTTTCAACATTAACCGAAAAAGACACTAACTAGGGCAGACACTATATTTAACATTTCAACTTTTTCTTGTTACATTACGGCATTGCACTCCTTTTTCCAATTTAGCTGTTGTTTTCTTGTTGAATTTATTTTCAAAATATGATGTTGGCCAATGTAAAAGGAAACAAGCTGCGCGCTGCAAATGGCAGTTTGGACACCCCGAGTCGAGAAGCACATTTGGATACACATGACTGACACACGTTGAATACTTTTGCGTGTTCTAATTCACCAGTCACCTCACAGACAGCTGACCTTTTGGCAGCCTGCTGATGTGGTGACCTTGTGATGCTGGAAGTAACATCCATGTTGTTTAAACAGCCTCACATGCAAAAAGCCACAAAAAAGATGCGTCAACAAGCAGCCACTTGACAAAAAACACTGACGTCAGCGTTGTCATGAGAAGACCCCGCCCTCCCCCACTGTGTGAGACGGCTGCCTCATGCAAACGTATGCGTGGTTGAAGAAGAGAAGGAGAGAGCCATGCTGAAAGACGAAAAGACGACGACTTGCACATGTACGCCACAGCGCCTCTCTGTGTTGGCGTGGAGTGCTGCGCCGGCAACAGCCTTACATGGTCTCATGCGGACACGCTCACCTCTCTTCTTCCCACTTGAGTCCCGCAGCCAGGCGGCTGTCAATCATAACGTCACGCAGTCGCACAAAGCACAGAAGAAGGATGAGGAAGAGGAGGAGGCGGGGATTCGTGGACCGCGGTGATGGTCGTGCGGGGCGGTGGCAGCGGTGGGCCTTAATGTGGGAGTGGCACCAGGATGTCGACATAGTTGATGGGGAAGAAACCCGAGTGGCCGTGGATCATTCCCTCGTACCAGTTGTCATCAATCTGATTGGTCAGCGTGATAACATCACCCTCCTTGAAGCCTAGCTCACCCTCGTTCTCCGGCTCAAAGTCGTAGAGCGCCCGGCAGCACGGCTGGTCCAGGGGGGCTGACACACACACACACACACAGACACACACACACACACACACACACACACACAGTTGAGGTCTGGTGTGGGCGTGCCCAAGAGTGAGCTCCTCCATCCTCCTACCTGGCGATCTTCCAGGGGATTTAGCCGAGTGGAGACCGCCATTGTGGCTCTCACTGGGAGGCAGCAGTTCCAAGGTCATCCGAGGTTTGGGAACAAACTCCTTCCGGGGTTTGCTGGATACTTCCTTTATCCTGAAGAAGAGACTTTGAAAGCTTTGAATGCTGATGCCATCATGTCTACGTTGTTGTACCAGCATACCTGTCTTCCATCTTGCTGGAGAGCTGCTGGAGGATCTGAGCAGTGCGGCTGTGGTACTCCAGCTGGGCCTGGACCAGTGCTGCCAGCTGGCTAACCTGCTCAATCTGAAACACCGACCATTACCATAGCAAACCAGCAAAGACGGCGATCCCAGTCCACACCTGAGCCCCGTGACAGTGAGGTCTTACATCGCTTTCCAGAAGGTTGAACATGCTCTGCTCTGCAATCTCTTTGCTTTCATCAAACTTCTCTAGCGCTTGTTTGATTTCGTCGTCCTGCACCTTCCCCTGACGCTTCTTTTTGTAGTCAAAGTCCAGGCGGCGGCCTTCCATCTTCTTAAGGTGGTGCTGAGGAAGTGTATATGGACATCAGGACACGTCTTCTTCTCTTGACCTTGAAGCCCACAGGGCCACGCCACTCACCTGGATCTCCTTCAGGTCTTTGTCATGGAGGTTCTGCAGCGGGTCAATGAAGTTCTGTTTGACCTCCATGTCTAGAGCATCTTTCACTTCGCCCAGCTCCTTCATCGCCTCGCCAGCATCCATGAGCGCTTGGCCTGTGAAGAGGAGGACAACAAAGAGGAGGAGTTAGAGCTGTTCCCTCAGTTAAGTGAAGAGAAAAATAACTTTACTGTGACCGTTCGTACCAAAACTGGACTCATCCCCCAGTTCCCGTCCAAACTTCAACATGGCATCTCCAAGGACAGACTCGGCCTGAGGGTATCCAGGTCCCTTTTCTTGTCCGCGAATTTTGGACATTGTGTTGATCATGCTGAGCTTGGCTCTGGACGCCGGGTTAGGCTGCAGGTACTCTGTGGTTCTAGTCATGATGTCCAGAACTGCTCGGCTGGTGATGTCCACCTTCTGCATGGACAGATTAAAAAAGCATGAGACTCCCTTCCTGCTGACACATGTCACCAGAGCCGGCTCACCTTCTCCATTTCCTTGAAGTCATCATCCAGCTTGGTTCCTTCGGCGCCACCCACCTTCTCGCTGACCTTCTGCAGAGGAGGAAGAAGAGGCATGAGGCGTGATGGTCGAGGAAAACGGGACACATCTTCCACACTTAAAGGGAAAAGAGACATATGAAGATTTGGTTACCATAGAAAAGGAGTCCTCAGGCCCCCCTCTCGTCTGGTGTAAACGTTACATAACAAGATCTCTTTGTTAAAGGTTATTAGCGGCAATGTCGCTTCTCATTCCAAACTTGGATGTCAAAAATGGCTCCAAGACAGTCCTTGTTGTCCCTCAAGGCCTCTTGTACACCCTGGAAGCTTCTATGCGCTGGCTGTTTTAATTTGCGTCTGCCAGTACACTTAATGTATACTATGTATACTGTTTACATTAATTTATTTAAAACAACCCAGCAGCAGGACCGCTACCTCTGCATTTTTGCAAGGAGGACCAGGAGGAGCACTGCCAGAGCGCTGCAAAATGACCTCCGGCAATCGTGCATGTGTCTGCGCAAACGGTAAGGAACAGACTCCATGAGGGTGGCATGAGGCCCGACGTCCACAGGTGGGGATTGTGTTTACAACCCAACATCATGCAAGATGTTTGGCATTTGCCAGAGAAAACCAAGATTGGAAAATTCGCCACTGGTACCCTATGCTTTTCACACGTGAAAGCAGGTTCACACTGAGCACATGTGACAGATGTGACAGAGTCTGGAGAGGCCATGGAGAAAGTTCTGCTGCCTGCAACATCCTCCAGCATGACCGGTTTGGCAGTGGGTCAGTAATGGTGTGGGGTGGCATTTCTTTGAGGGGCCGCACAGCCCCCCCATGTGCTCGCCATAGGTAGCCTGACTGCCATTAGGTACTGAGATGAGAACCTCAGACTTCTTGTGAGACCATATGTTGGTGCGGTTGGCCCTAGCTTCAACCTAATGCAAGGCAATGCTAGACCTCATGTGGCTGGAGTGTGTCAGCAGTTCCTGCAAGACGAAGGCACTGATGCTGTGGACTGGCTTCAGTATAATCATAAAACTTTTCATTGCTACAAAATCCTCGACAAACAATCAGAAAAAGTTTTTCTGATTCTGAACAATCACATCTGTACTTGTGGTTAAAGGAAACTTAGTTTCTGATTAAATTGTAATAACTTTATTAATGTAAGCTATTTTTATGACACCCTTATTTTACTACCACTATTAGACAGGATGTGCGGCACTCATACTTTGAAGGCCGGAAGTGTTGTGATTGCGATTGAAAGTGTGTTTTGACTATAGCTATGTGAAATACAGTATGTACAGAAGCTACTAATTGTACCTTCAATTAATCAGCAACCATCCTAAAACGCTCGGTTACATTATCATGCACTGAACCACATACAGTTGAGTGGCACACACATTGCTGATTCATGGGTGAACATGTAATCGATACATTTACTTTTTTTTTTTTTTTTAGATACTGTCGCTCCCTTTCTGTGACACTCACTGCCCAAGTACCTGGCCTCTCCCCCTAACACAGACAGAGCAGTGAGCTCTACCACCTTGCCTGTCTCAGTCGACTGTATGGTAAGATGTAACTTTGTAAAACAATATATACAGTACAATATACTTTAGTGCCACGCTGTCAGGGGCCCGTCAAGGAAAACACTCTAGAATTTTTTTCACATAAGTTTTAGGGAGCTTATTACAGCGATCACTTAGGATGCATCTTTGTGAGATAAACAAAAGTAGATGCGACTGTTAATCTACATGTCCACCATTATTTGAGTCTGTATTATACAGTAGTAAAGAGTACCACAAGCTCCCCAGCATGCCTTGTGGTGGGAATATGTGGGTGTTTTTTTGACATGGGTGTTATGCACAGATATTTGTATGCCCACATGCCGCATTTCATTCACACTGTCCATTTCAGGGAGATTTGACATTCACCAGTAAATTTCATTTTGATTTGCCAATTCTATGATTCTGTCCACATTTTTTTGATAATGTGCGAATCATAGGGCGCTACACCAAACCTGGTGGAAGAGCCTTCTTTGTTGCTCATTTCCATCAAACAATCGTGAGATTGCTGACCTTACTAGCTTCAAGACTGGCTTAAAAATACACCTGTCCTGCACTGCTTTTAACTTTTATCTCATTAAAACGTACATATTTAGTAATTTTAAAAAGCAATTGTATTATCTGCTATTGGTTATTTTGCTATTTTCCTATTTATTCACTTTTACTTTTTAAAGCAGGTCCGAGCTTTTGAAAATGTATAATTATTATTATTACATTTGCACAGTAACAGTATGTCTACAGCACCCAGTGCAAGCAAGGTCGCAGATGGTTTTCTTTATATGAACAAGTGGAATTGATCGGATAATGCTGCACTGAAGGGTCTGTCTCTACCTTGTACTATGAAGTGTAGGGAAACTGACAGATTTATAATCATATTTACAGCTGCTGCTTGCAGCAGTTTAGAGGGCGTCCGCATTTGAACGAGCTGCAAGCATTATATCCCGAACTTGAAAGCCGCGTCCCACGTAACACACACATATATTAGTTATGACAGTTGACAGTGATTCGGTAAAATGTATCTATTAATGTTAGTTATCATTGAATGTACAGCCAATTGTAAGCACACAATGACTGCATTTTGGTGTTCGCCCCTCTGAGACTGCTTTTGTGTACACGCGTGTATGTCACAGGTGAGTAACGGCCAAGAATGCCGATTATTTTATTCCACCTGAGGGAAACTTTTTCGCATTGTGACAAAATGTGACCAGATCAATATCCCAGATGTTTTACTGAGAGGTTACTATACTCTGATTAAAAAGTGTTTCTCTAATTTTTATGAGCAGTATATATTTAATTGTTCAAGCTGTCCCACGACCCTAATGAGAATAAGCAGTATAGAAAATGGATGGATGGATGTTCAAGCTGTTCCTTCAAACCACTGTTGGAAACATATACTAGCTGGTGCTGTTCTTAAATGTGTTGGTGTAAGGAACTGCACCTTTACACTATGAAGTGAAGAGAAACTGACAGATTTATGATCATATTTAAGTGAAGAATTACAGTTATGTTTATTTATTTAACCTCATACGCTGGCCACTTTATACTGAATTTGTCAGCACTTTTTTGTACAATTTTTTTTTTTTAACGAGGATTTACATTTTGAAGACCAGAATTTATATTTTGAAGACATTATTTGTTCTTAAAATCCTTCCCTTACAGAAGACAGTGGTCAAAAGTAAGTTTCAAAATTTCAAATGTGTTCAAACGTCAGCAGAAATAGCGCACTGGAGAAGCCTGGCTTAGGCAGCTCAACAATCCGACCGTGTTGAATAAGATAAAGCATTTTTGCCTTTGCCATCAACAGATCAAGACAGTGTGGATCATTGACATAAAATGGCATTGAATACACATTGGTGCCAAGATTTTGTCTTTTTAGGGCTGCGTCTTAAACTTTTGATCAGCTGATGAACAACCTATTTCACTTTAACGCTGGTTAGCAATAAACTGCTTACTCAAACTACTTTTGCATCTTGAAACTCTACTTAGAATGTTCTTATGATGCAACAGTGCAAATTTTCAATTGGTTTTAGTATTTTGATTATTTTGATTAGTACTAGTTATTATTATTTTGAAATACAAAAAGCAACACCAAATTATTCAGAATATTTTAGGGAGGCATTTTGATAGTTTTAGTTTTAGATAGTTTAGATAGTTTTAGAGGATAATACCTCTATTTATTCATTCCTCCCTGCAAACCCACTTGCGTAGCATGACGTTTGTCTCTAAAAAAAAAAAAACCTTGTCAGCTACTAGAACAGTTGCGGTTGCTGACAGAGTTGACATGTCACCTGGTCAATCCTGACAAAGAGCTATAAAAGCACTGGTGTCCAAAGGGCAGCCCAGGGGCCATATGCAGCACGTGGTTCATTTATTATCGGCCTGCCGGCATGATGAAAGATAATTGAGAACCACTGCTGTTTCATTTGACAGATGATCACATATGATCACATAACATGAAATCAAATAGGACACGCTGATCTTCAGCGACTGCAGCGACTTCAATAATCACTCAGAGGTGCATGTCAGTAGCTGATCAATGATCAATACAGTAGACGATCACTAAAGACAATAGACAACATGCTGCATCCTGCACAACATGACGGATGGAAGCAATAAAACACTGCGTGTACATATGCAGAGCTTTCCGTCATAAAGTGAAGTAGAAACCAGATGTCAAAGGTAAACTCCTAATTTCTGCCTCTCATTGAGACTTGGCGCCAAACATACATGCATGCACACACACAGATGCCCTCCAGAGTAATCAATTATTGAGCGAGGCAACCACAGCATGTGTGTGCATGTATTAAGCTTGTGCTCCCCTCACACGTGTGCGCCGTTGCCATGACGACAACATTCTGTCACCAGATGGGGGAGGCAGCATTCACATTTCATCCCACAAAAACAAAAGTCTGTCCACTGATTGCCTTTTGTTGTAAAAGGAAACGCATTGTGACGATTTTAACCATGGCAACCAGGCCACAAACATAAATATGGTAATATAGTCCTTCTCGTGACGGCGGCTCATGCTTTATTCAGTCGGGCGACCGAGGTCTCTCATTTCCCGTTGGATGGCGGCCATGCTGGATGGTACGAGCGCGCACACGCAGAGATTTGTCCCACTTTCAGGTCTTCTATCGACTATTTATGCTGTGCCTGGTCACTGGACACTTGGGTGTCTCAATTTGTGTACTTACATACTTAAATGTAGCATTTTGAGTGTATAAGTGCATTAACACTGAGAAGTCTAGCAAATTGCAGCGGTGTGTGCTGCGCTCAAAACGATCAAAATAGCAAAAGTGCAGTAACGGAGCCTAACCACCCTCAAATCATCGGCATCCTGGCTATGCTTGGGGCCCTTTGAAATCAGTTATATTATTTCCCCAAATTCCTTTTTAAATTTTTTTTTATAATTCTGTTTTTTACATTTAACACTTGTTTTTACCAGCATAAAGTGTATGCTCTTTGGGATAGTGAATACAATTAAAATCAAATGCAAAAATCTGCCTTGGCTAACTTTTCTAATGGGTTGTCAGCCTCTGCACACATTATTACAACATCTTCAACAAACTGTAATGCCCGTGCTTGTGATTAAGGAAGATGTAGTTACCCATGCAATTTCAACTACATATGTAAGACATATTTTTGACATGCTAGTTTTGTTATTTTGTTTGTTTACACAGTTAGATGATTTAGTTCAAACTGCACTCTTATTTTCAAGGCAGGCTATGTGTTCTGTGTGTGTTGATAATGTTTGCTAAGCTGGATGCAAGAAAAAACATGCTTCTTGTCTTTTTTCACTCAGAACCTGCACATTGTCATCGGGAATTGTAAAACGCTCGTTACGTTAAAGTGGTAAAACACAACACGGTGAAAATATATTTATCCAGCCTGAGTCCCACACAACCCCAATAGCGTGTTAAACTGAGCTAACCCCATTAGTTTCCATTCACCCGCCCTACAAGGAGGTTCTGCCAACTTTTGCCTGTGTCTTAGGTCGCCATTTTAACATGTTTAGCTCGAGAGGGCACAATTTAAAGGGGATATATTATGCTTTTCCTTTTTTCTGATCGGTAAATGTTGTTACAATGTTGTATTCTCTTTGCCAACACGTCAGATAATAATGTTTGCGCATTTGGAAGTGAACCCTGAAAGCAGTTTTGGATCTGCACACTGTATTTCACTGAGTTTTTGTAACACCGAGTTTTACTAACGTCACGCACCCCGGACTTCCTTATGTGGACATCGTTGAGCAATGGCTGCAAGGAAATGTTGGTTTGGGTGTGAGCGAAGGCTAGTTTTGTTCAATACAAAGCTGGACTAGCCGCAAACTGTTGCTTAGGTCCGACACCTTTCCAACGTTAATTTGTCGTGTTGAACAGCCAGAAAAGCAAGCTGTAAGTAACAATTTATCGGTGTTCTAATTGTGTTTGTAAAAGTAATGGGACAAAAGCGGTTGTCTGTGTAGCATTGTAGCGTTCCTAAAGGGAGGTTACCTGTATGCATGCAAAATACAAGCTCACCGTAGGCTGGAGCTTCTAATAGCTGTTAAAAACGGACATTTTAAAAACATAAATCGCCGTTTACTATGCACTCTTGTACCACCAGAATTCGGACCAGAATTTGCAGTGACCAATCACACCGAAGTGGGCTCGGCGGGAGTAAATTCCACCGACTGTTTGAGCCGGAGGCAAGAAACCCACGGAAACACTGCCGGAAAAGACGCTGAATCTGGAAGATCTAGAAGGCTTTCCAGGAGTCCAGAACTCAATATATAGGCCATATAGGCCCGAAAATGAGTTTGACAGATCCCTTTTAATGTTTGTAATGTGATTCTGCCATGAGTGAGATAGCGGCACGATACTTCTTCACAAGAACAGCATTTCATTCACATGATGCCAATTTCCACACGATTCCGAGTTGAACAGTAAATTCCATTTTCATGGGCCAATTCCAACATTCCGTCCGCAATTCCGTTGATGCAGAAATCAAAGGGCCCTATATGAAGCAGAAGGGGAAGGGCTAACTTGAGTGGTTGCAATTCACAATTAAAAAGCAGAGAAGAAAGTTCAAAGTGAATATTGTGATCATAATGTACATGAAGTTCCCAACAACAGTAATGGATTCGGGACAGCGCTACACTGTCAAAATTCACGTACACAGGAACTAAGTGCATAGTGTACATAATACACTTATTGAAGTGTACTGACGGAAGTATTCCATTTGAGTCAGCGCCTTAGAGGTCCTGTTCTGTGCGTCCATGTGATGCTCTCACATTGATGTGCTTAAGCACATTGGCAATGCTGAGATTTTAACGTTCTGCTGCTGCTGCACTCGACAATGTGGATCTGAGAGGAGATGATGAAGATGCTGAGTAGAAATGAGACATGAGGACAGGGGGATGAGAATGGATCAGAGTGGGGACTGGGAATGATGGAGGGAATTCCCTTTTGTGTGCGTCATCAGCCAATCAGAGGCTGCTTCTGAAAGGCCTATCTGTTACGTAATATTACATCCCACCGTGCGCGTGCCATCCATCCATCCGTCCGTCCGTCCATCCATCCATCCAAAAGGCAGCATCCTCGACCTCTTCGTCAAACAAAACATTTTTGTAGTCGTGCACCTTCCCGGCGTGCAGGAGTGAGACGCGCGTGGTGTCTTTTTTTTCTTAAGGACATGTGCACGACGTCCGAGTAGCTTCACGTGTCGTGTTTACGTCTCGCTGTTGCCGAGGTTGCGTGCGTTGCGCGTGCACGTCTTACCTGCGTGGCCTTGTGGAACTGCTTCTTAAACCCCGCGACGGACATTCCCTCAGCTTCTCAATGGACTTTAATGCTCCAAAACTCGTCGATATTGTCCTTTTGGCGGCAGCTGATGATTGCACGAAGCGAAGCCAGCTGCTCGTTTCCTGTCTACCGAAAAGACGAGGAGGGATGGGTGGGAGGTTGAGCAGTCAAAGATCGTCTATTGGCAAGATTAACCACCTGCTAACCACACTAGCTACACTATCTTAAACGTCCGCAAAGTCACGTGACGGGAACGCGCGCTTGTGACTTAGTGGAGCGTCCATCTTTTAAACGCAAACGATCTTCGCAGCGTTTTTTTTAAACCTGACGTTGCAGTGCCGCCTCCCGCCCACGCGAGCCTCCCCACGAAAACCCCTCCCGCACCAAACCGTGTTAATATTCTACATTAATAGTAGACTAAGAGGTCACGTGACGAGAGAGGAAGTGTTTGCAGCACCACAGACAGCTCATCGGTAAGCAGCAACAATCTGTCCAAACAGAGATGTTAGTAGTCGGCCATGATCACATCGTCTGTCTCACATAAACATAATAACTGGGGGAGGGTGTTACGAGACACTCCAGGGTCCCCACCTTCAGATCATTTTTTGACAATGAGTGACATGACTGGTTAGGCACTGACTCAATTTGAGTTTAAAAAAACATAATACAGGTTGCTCAATAAGGCTGTAACAAGAAAAACAAGATAATTCACTTTTGTTAAAAAAAAAGTTTTCAAATCATACTTTGTCTTTTATTTCTTTATTTCATTAACTGAAAAAAATGACTTGCTGCTTTACAGCTGGTGCTGTGGTATTATAAAAAAATGCTGCCTTTTTCTTTCTATGGAAGAACAGCAGTGACAAGCACCTTCCAGCTTAAACATTGCCTCCACTCTTACAGGGTGAGAATACTGCAAGCCCTCCTGTATGACATTTCTGTGTATTTCTGCGATTTTTACTTAAAATATAAATGGAACCATACAGAAACTGCATATATAATACAGTTTAATGGCTGTCCAGGTGTACCCAGCCTCTCACCCGGAGTCAGCTCACATAGGCTTTATTAGGACAAACAGCCTAGAAAATGACTGGATGGACACAGTTCAATGGACAAATATTAATAATTACTTTATGTTATCATTTATATTTTTCATTTTCACCATGCGGTTTGTAATACCTGCCTCTCAGGACCGCACGTCACTCTTAAGTTTTCCTGCAAACTCTCTTTTCGGTGTTGTTCTGTCTCAACTGAGCTTCCTCCAATGTCGTAAATCAACCTACCTAAAATCAATCTACTGAATATGCATTACTTTCCTCCATTCTAAATGCCTATCAACAGTTCATGACCTGTTTCTAACAAAATTCAATTACTACTTTACAAGCCTAATGTTAGGTGTTTTGTTATAAATGTTAAATCAAAACAATTGTAGGCATCGTTGACTAATAATTTTCACAGTCAAATCTGATTTTTAAATTTTTTGTCCACAGTCGACTATCATCAAACTTTTTTTCGATATATTTTGTCAATCGTCAAACGTTTTTTTAAAATATATATTTTCTTTGTATCACAGCTAAAGGGAATTCCTACAAATAAACAGATTTCATTTGCGACCTTTGCCACCTCAAAGAAAAACAAATAAACATGATAGGTGTGTAGCAACAGTACTTTCTTTAGTGACACAAAAAGAAAATGCAAAGCAAAATGTTCAAATCACTGCCC
Organism: Oostethus manadensis; assembly: GCA_024372805.1. Classification (NCBI taxonomy): domain Eukaryota; kingdom Metazoa; phylum Chordata; class Actinopteri; order Syngnathiformes; family Syngnathidae; genus Oostethus; species Oostethus manadensis. The sequence goes on along the minus strand of QODF01000142.1, from coordinate 204,216 downwards.
AAATTGGATTGTCAAATAGTCAACTATTCCAAAACATCCCTTATATATACTGTACATGGCAGGTATAACAGTTGTAGACTTTTCATATGTCCTGTGGTGAAATAAAATGCCCTAAATTGTCATCCAATTAGTGCCGTGAACACTGGCCAAAAGTTCTGAAAACTTAAAAGATCTAGCCCAAAAAATAGTACCAGAAACACCCCAAAAAATTGGCCTGGAATTTCATTTCTGCCACAGCTCTCGCAGTATAGTTCCAAGTTTGGAATCTTCATTTTCTGTTGTCGAAAAAGGGGCTATAATTTGTGAAAATGTGAGTTTTGACAGTGTAGTGTTGTCGAAAGCCCAAAGTGGTCCAAAGTGTCGAGGGCGGGTGTCCGGGCGACTTGGTCTTCGGCGGCCAAATCTGGTTCTTGGGACATGGAATGTCACTTCTCTGGTGGGGAAGGAGCCCAAGCTTGTGGAAGAGGCAGAGACATTCCGACTAGATATAGTCGGACTCACCTCAACTCACAGTTTGGGCTCTGGAACCAAATTCCTTGAGAGGGGCTGGNTATAAATGTTAAATCAAAACAATTGTAGGCATCGTTGACTAATAATTTTCACAGTCAAATCTGATTTTTAAATTTTTTGTCCACAGTCGACTATCAAACTTTTTTTCGATATATTTTGTCAATCGTCAAACGTTTTTTTAAAATATATATTTTCTTTGTATCACAGCTAAAGGGAACTCCTACAAATAAACAGATTTCATTTGCGACCTTTTCCACCTCAAAGAAAAACAAATAAACATGATAGGTGTGTAGCAACAGTACTTTCTTTAGTGACACAAAAAAAAAATGCAAAGCAAAATGTTCAAATCACCGCCCAAATTGGATTGTCAAATAGTCAACTATTCCAAAACATCCCTTATATATACTGTACATGGCAGGTATAATAGTTGTAGACTTTTCATATGTCCTGTGGTGAAATAAAATGCCCTAAATTGTCATTCAATTAGTGCCGTGAACACTGGCCAAAAGTTCTGAGAACTTAAAAGATCTAACCCAAAAAATAGTACCAGAAACACCCAATAAAATTGGCCTGGAATTTCATTTCTGCCACAGCTCTCGCAGTATAGTTCCAAGTTTGGGGCTTCATTTTCTGTTGTTGAAAAAGGGGCTATAGTTTGTAAAATGTGAATTTTGACAGTGTAGTGTTGTCGAAAGCCCAAAGTGGTCCAAAGTGTCGAGGGCGGGTGTCCGGCCGACTTGGTCTTCGGCGGCCAAATCTGGTTCTTGGGACATGGAATGTCACTTTTCTGGTGGGGAAGGAGCCCAAGCTTGTGGAAGAGGCAGAGACATTCCGACTAGATATAGTCGGACTCACCTCAACCCACAGTTTGGGCTCTGGAACCAAATTCCTTGAGAGGGGCTGGACCTTGTTCTTCTCTGGAGTTGCTGCAGGGGAGAGGCTGCGAGCTGGTGTGGGCTTTTTATTAGCCCCCCGGGTTGGTGCGTCTGTGCTGGAGTCATCCCCGGTGACTGAGAGGGTTACCGGGACCAACACTGGACCAGCTCTACACTCTTGCAAGGGTACTGGAGGGTATGTTGAGGTTTGCCCAACCGGGCTACATGTGCTTTGTAGACTTGGAAAAGGCATTCGACCGTGTCCCTCGTGGTGTCCTGTGGGGGGTGCTCCGGGAGTACGGGATTGGTGGCCCGCTACTACGTGCGATTCAGTCCTTGTACAATCGAAGCAGGAGCCTGGTTCGCATTGCCAGCAGTAAGTCGAGCTTGTTTCCAATGAACTTTGGCCTCCAAGGATGCCCTTTGTCACCGATTCTGTTCATAATCTTCATGGACAGAATTTCTAGGCGCAGTCAAGGCGTTGAGGGAGTCCACCTTGGCAACCTTAGGATCTCGTCTCTGCTATTTGCAGACCATGTGGTCCTTATGGCCTCATCAGGCTGTGACCTTTAGCGTTTACTGGAGCGGTTTGCAGCTGAGTGTGAAGCTTCTGGGATGAGACTCAGCACCTCCAAATTCGAGGCCATGGTTCTCAGTCAAAAACGGGTGGACTGTACCCTCCGGGTTGGGAGTGAGGTCTTGCCTCAGGTAGAGGAGTCTCTTCTGTAGAGTGGCTGGACTCACCCTAAGGGATAGGGTGAGGAGCTCGGCCATCCGGGAGGAGCTCAGAGTAGAGCCGCTGCTCCTTCACATCGAGAGGAGCCAGTTGAGGTGGCTCGGGCATCTTGTCTGTAGGCCTCCCGGGCGCCTCCCTGGTGAGGCGTTTCGGGCATGCCCAGCCGGGAGAAGGACCCGGGGAAGTCCTATGTCTGACTATGTCTCACAGCTGGCTTGGAAACGCCTTGGTGTCCTCCCGGTGGAGCTGGAAGAGGTCGCCGGAGACTGGGAAGTCTGGACTTCTCTACTGAAACAGCTGCCCCCGCGACCCGGACCCGGATAAGCGGAAGAAAATGGAATGGAAAATGGAGTGTTGTCCAAAGCCCATTACCATTATTGTGCACTGGCCATATGACTTCAGCTAGTCCCTGCCCTTTTGCTACTGAGCAAAGATGGCAACAACTTTGGGTTAGCAGCTCCATTGCGGCACACTCACTATTTAACCACTTTTGCATTCAAAATTCAGAGTAATTCTGCGTTCACACCAAGGAGTATGGCAAAATGCAGTGTACTGTCAGTACCCAGATGTTGTACTCAGCACGCCCTAACAACCCTGTTGGACCCTAACAAACTTCAATCATTGCCATCTTGTCTTCAAACTGTAAAAAACTTGAGTGGTTGCAATTCTCAATTAAATATTGTCATTTGCGGTATACTGTCAAATTTAATGTCCTCAGAAACAAAACACACATTGTTCTTATTGAAGTCTAAGGACGGAACTACATGAATCCTGATTTATTATTATGGTTATTTTTAAGAGATTTGCCTGATGAATGCTTTGAGTTTACAAGAAAAAGTCTCAAGATGTTTTCCAACTGAAAAAAATTTAATAACTAAACTTTGAGAAAAATTCAATTGGGAACAAAAGTGACAGCCTTCACAGTGAAACAATGATAAGTTTAGGCTTCAGTGTTGTTTATTCACAGGAAGAAAAGTAAGATGCGGACACTCGATGTGATAAAATAACCTTTATCATCATCTTCGATGTGTTTAGATCTATGCTCTTGCACCAGAAGAGGATTTGAACCATTAGTGTTATGAACTGGCACATGAACGACTGTATTTGGCTTCTCAGCTGTGCTCTTTGCACTTCTCCGTGAACATTCTCCCGTCGTGCCACGCTTCTCGGGTATTCCTCAGTGCCTTGGTCCTCTTGGGGTCCACCACTACGTAGTCCACGCGAGTGCGCTCACCACGGGTGCGCTCCTCACCTTGTCCAGCTAGCTTGTCACCGCTATCATCTGTGCAGCGTTTCTGAGAGTCCAGAGGGACACAAATTTTGTATCCCAACAAGGAATCATTTGAATAAAGAAGAGAATTGGGTTCTTTTAGCGCCCTCCAGTGGCAATCTTACCTGTCTTGCTGGTGTCACTTGTCCCACGTGGAGATCCAGATCCAGGTACTCCACCTGTTTGGTGCTTCTGGCTTGCCCGAAGACTGGGCTGATGACTCCGCCCTCTGAAGCACGATGCAGCATCAGCCTCACAGACTACAAGCACACACACAGGAAGGAAAGATGCGAGGACTGAAGGAACCAAAACAAATGGGATGAGTTGGAGGTTTATTTACGGGCTCTTCTGTGCTGAAGCTGAGACTGCTGGACGTCATGGCAACGTAGCTGTCGTCAGGGTCATCAGAGTCGGAGGAGGGGGATGAACTGTGGGAGGAGGTGGGCCTGACTGAACGACAACTAGACGGGCTGACACACACACACACACACGTAGTAAGTTAGAAAGATGAGTTTGTAGTACAGGTTGGCACACACACGCAATCAAGAACCTACACACATTACCAAACACACAAAAACTTGTAATACCAGTTAGCCTCACATGGGACAGCACTGTGAACATGTTGGTGTTTCCATTAAAACAGTTTATCGACGCTGAGCATTTTATACAACCACACACACGTACTGTCTTGTGAAGGTCCGAGTGATAGGTGAGCGCACAGGGGGCGCGACCTCCTGCCATTCCTGCTGCACTGGAGGGATGTTGAGGGGTGCTGGTCTGACTGCGAGACATACAAAGGAGACAATTAGCATAGCACTATGCTATTCTAGCCACCACAGTCTAAATACCAGCCACACACAGCCTGTAGTGAATACAGAAGGACCAATAAGATACCCTTGCGCTGTGGCTTCAGGTCACGGTGAACAGGCGGTGGCACAGCCTGGAGATCCCCTTCCCCGGCTGTGTTCCTGCGGAGGGGGGGGGCGAGGTGAGTGAGGGTTGTCAGGTGGCAATTACGAAATCCCGTGTGAGCAGGTGGAGGCACCTGCCTCCCCAAAGATGCCATGTCAGCTGTGGCAGGGAGGCGAGGGGCGAGGGGGGTCATGGGCACGTAGTTGGCTTCCTGGTAACGGTGGGACATCTCCGAGGGTCTGAAAGTATGACAGCACAATCATGTGACCTTTCTATTCCAGGCTTCATAGTGAAACGATGAGGGATCGTTACAGACCTCGCTGCATGAGGCGGCTCAGTGGTAGCGGCACTCATAGGAACATAGTTTTCATCCGTGTCGTCTTCTGAACAAACGCTGCCCAGCGGAACCATGCCTTTATTCAACTAATAGCACACACTCCAATATCAGTGACACAAACACACATGTACGTTGGACAATTACAATATGCTACATCTATCCATCCATTTTCTATGCCGCTTATCCTCATTAGGGTCGGGGGTAATGCTGGAGCCTATCCCAGCTGACTTTGGACGGGAGGCGGAGTAAACCCCGGACTGGTCGCCAGTCAATCCAATTTGCTACATATTAGCAGAAATGAAACCACTATTAACGCTAGTTTTCCCCCCGACCATCATATTCAGGCAGTGGGGTGTGGCCCCAACATCACCCTTCCGCCCCCTGAAAACATCAAGTTAATTGTATTTTCTGTATGGCACCAGTAATTTAAGGATGTTTGCAATAGAGATTTATGAAACTCACAAAGTAACTGTTGAAGCGATCGCTGAAGTCAAACATACTTGCTCTGTCCGAGAGAGAGTGAGCCAGTGACAGAGACTCGCAGCCTGAAGAAACAAGAAGATTAAGTCAACAAGGTCCCCAGCAACCTACTGGGGTATCTTGACAATGTGTTCCCATATGTTATTTTGTTTTAACATTCTTCAGGCTTGGCCAGGCTGACAGCTTGAGAGCACAACAAACTTCTATTTTGAAGCAAACGTATCACAACAACCCTGATGTGTTGCATCACAAGAATCTCAGAAGCTTTAAGCAGGACACAGTTCTTGTTCTGTTGATGGAACAAATCCCCGTTGCAAAGAATTACTCCCTCATACAATTTTAAAAGCCTCAGACGATGATTAAAAACAAGTTAGAAAATCAATACAGCTATTTGTTGGGAAAAACCACAACCCCTGGGTCACATTTGTCCCACCAAGTGTTTGAATCCGGCCTGCTGGACTTAAGATATACAGTAAGCTACATGACTTGCAATGCTGCTGTGATGAGCTTGCACAGGAACAAATCAAGAGGCAATTTAAAACAACCTTTTGATGGTTTAAGGATCCAGGCAACCACCTTGGAGCCTAACATAAGTCAACACGTAACTTACACACTGCACCATGTGTGTATAAAAGGAAACATCTATGTACAACACACATGCCAAATTTAAACCAATTTCTTCCTGCTGCAAAACATGTTGGGTTATTATGATATAATAGGGAATAATCCCCAGCAGTTCCTTCTTTATGTACAGTATATGAAGTCTTTATACAGTGTATATGAAGCAGAGTGGGTGGAGATCCCCACTGACACACAGCAGTCAGCACAAGAGAAACAAACTTTGTGTCCTTTGTGTTTGCATAGTATTACATAAAAGTGATATTTTATTTGGGTGTTTCCTTTCATGGTTCCCTTGTGTTTGTCACATTTTTCTGTGTTCTTGCTTGACCGCAAAACATATGAAGGAGTCTAGGAAGTAAAAAAAAGAAGGGGCTATACCTAGGCCTTATGACTTCTGGGTTAACAGAATCATGGATGGAATTGCGGAATTGGCCAAAAAAAAGAAAAAAAAAGAATCTACAGTTAAATCTGAATCTCGCAGAAAAGGAAGTGAATGAAATGGTTTAACCTTGCCAGAAGGAACATTGGTGTGGGCAAATATTTCCCCAGTGGACCAGTTCATCATAGCGGCATGTCCTCACAAACATTAACCAGCCTGGTTCCTGAACTAAACACATCAATTCGGCAAATGGAAACATTGGCTAAGTCAAAGAAAAAACCTTGAAACGCTTGTCACCGAGTGTGAGCGTGAACTCGAACACAGCAATTGCCAGTGTAAGTTAGCTGGGTTTGCTTGGTTTAGCAGAGCATGCTAATGTGGCCTTGTGTGTGCCACTCTAGCCTTATGAGTTGCGTGCATTAGTGCTTGTTAATGTAACCAAGTGTTTTAGGATGACCTCTGCCTTTGTGCAAGCTGTGAGTGAAATAGGGACGACAGCCACGGTTTTAAGATGTACTCAGATAGCTATCTCGCTTAGCAACAGTCAAAACACATTTTCAACATTCCAGCAGCGCACATCCTGTCTAATAGCGGTAAAGAAATAAATGATGATCCAATGATCCAAAACACACCAATAAGTCCACCTTAGGCTGAAGAAAAACAAAATGGAGTTTTTGGAGTTTCCTGGTCAAAGTCCTGACCTGAATCCTATTGAGATGCTCTGACTTGACCTTACAAAGGCAGTTCATGCTTGAAACCCCTCCATTGTAGCTGAATTACAACAATTCTGCCAAGATGAATGGGGCAAAATTCCTCCACAGCGCTGTGAGACTCATTGCAAGTTACGGCAAATGCTTGATTGCAGTTGTTGCCGTTAGTTATTAGATTTAGGGGGAAATCACTTTTTCACACGAGGCAACGTAGGTTTGAATCTTTTTCTCCCTTCAAATAAAATAAATAAATAAAAGTTTCATTTAAAAACTGCATTTTGTGTTCAGTTGTATTGTCTTATATGTCTATTTACTCTGCAGATAGGACCGTCAAAGCCTTGAAGTTACCATAAACAAGTTAAAGTAGAGAGAAGAAATCTGTTAGGGGGAGAATGGTGAACTAGAGATCTAGTGTAGCCACACTGCATTCACTTCAGGTTCTTAGTACTGGTAAAGTAAAAGTTGTTGGACAAACTTACGTCCAGGTGTGGTGGCAGAGTTACTCCTAGCCATGCCCGCACCTACTTCAACACTTTCAGGCCTTGATCCTGACTCAGATGTCTGCCCATTCGTCGGACTCTCCCCTTGGGTAGCCATAGCAATGGGCTTGGGGGGGCGTGGTGGTGGAGTTGGAGTGGAGGTGCGAAGCTCTGCCTGGGTTAGGAAGTCCACACTAGGCGTGGAAGAGGGGCGCAGAAGGGGGGCTGGTTGAGGTGCGGATGCCTGGCGGGGTATCTGGTAGCCACTGCAATGGGGGATGGCCACGGGGCGCAGGTGAATATCCAGTGAATGCTTTCTTGGATGTGGGGAGGGGTGACATCGAGGTTTCCCGCCTCCTCTCTGGAGGTATGCAGCCATGCTGGAGTCTAGAGACTGGCTCAGGGTGTCTGTCACGGCAGCTATCCATGGCGCCATCTGAGTGCTGGAGGAAAAAGAAGGGAGGCTGGTGGGAAGTCGGGAGGGCGAGGGCGAAGACGTGGAAGAGGTGGCAGAGGGAGGAGGAAATAGCTGGTCACCACTGTCGCTTTCCAGTGAGGCAGAGGAACCCTCCGGAGGCCTGCAGGGCAAAAGCAAATTCGTTTGAAGACAGGGTGTCTTGTCTGTGAGGCAATTACATGACTATCGCGATGGCAAATGAGCTAACTGAGGAAGATTTTACCTGAAGTGAGTCTGACACTGTGCTAGGCACAGGTAGTCCTCCTCAATGCTGCCACCATCTTCCTCCAGGGGACGCAGTCTCACAGGCTCATTGATGGCGTCTGAGACTGTAAACATGTCAATGTTACCACTGGGGGATGTACTGGAGACAGGAGGGCTGTCAGGCACTGGAAGTGCAAAATGTCCTGCTTGAGGTCAACCTGAAATCTATGTCAATAAAATCTTCCATCCTTTTGTCCTATCCTACCCTCATCTGTTGGGTTGAAGCCACACAGCAGGCAAATGGACGCTACCCAGCGGTTCATGTCCTCCTCAGACTCAGCCACCAGGTACCATGTCCTCTCCTCCGTCCTCACATCGAAAACAAAGCTCTTCTCCAGTTCCTTCTTTGTGAACGACAAGCCTGCGTCCACCTGCAGGAGGACAGGAAAACCTAAAAGACCTCCTGGCAGGAGAATGTGTGCGCGTGTATGTGTGTACCTGCTCACACAGGTTCAGGTTGATGGTTCTGATGGGCCGGCGGGAATGCGGATTCTTATAGTACTGCAAAACATCGGGTTCGCCGCTCAGCCGGCCGCTACGCAGGACGAACCAACGCCTCTTCCACGCCTGCAGAGGGACACCTACATGAATCACTAACTCCTGTGTGCGCGTGTGTGTGTGTGTGTGTGTGTGTGTGAGTGTGATCATTATGCACAACAGCTAAAGCAGCTAAGTTGCTAAGCAAGCTTCCTCTCCCTCTCCTCTTTCTCAACAAACACAAAGACACACAGGAAGAGGAAGTAGCCTGACAGGAAGTGAGCTTTGCTTGATGGTCTCCAAGCAACATGTTGGTGCCATGAGAGAGCCAATGAAAATCAATAATATTGTTCATTCGAGTGATTAAACACTTTCTCTCATCCTTCTTCCTCTTCTTTTTGTTTTCTTTGGACCCCTGACCCTGACAAGAAGTGGACACAATGGCTCCAAAAAGAACACTTCCTCCATCCGCTCTCCAAACCAAAATTAACGCCAAACCTTCCACTTGCTTATTTAGACTCGTGTTCCTACACTTCCTGTCACATTTCAAGGCTATAGTCATGTGGCATCACAGCACTTCCTGTCCCATCCATGCAGGATATCAAAAATCCAGCCCTTTGTGTGTGTTTTTTTCCAGCCATTTTTGAAGCAAATCTTCCAAAAGGGCCCAGCTGAGAGCGATTACGATGCATTACGTAACACACACACACACACACCCACACACACATAGGGTGTGTGTACGCTGCTTAAACTTTGGCCCGAATCTTTGCATGAGCAGCCGTCCCAAGACCGTGTTTATGTACGCATGTGTGCAGGGGTGTGTGTTGACAGCAGACTGTGGGTCTGTATGTTAGATGATGGAAGCACACACATGACCACGACAAAGCTTATTCTTCCTTAAAGCGTCACCACTGCTGAACAGAACCGTTATTTCTAGACCAACCCAACTCATTGGTCAGGAATGCCAGATATGCAGTGTGTGTGTGTGTGTGTGTGTGTGTGTGTGTGTGTGTGTGTGTGTGTGTGTGTGTGAAGTACTTACTGCAATGTGAAACCAGTTGGCAATAGTGAACAAAGAGGTATGTGTTTGTTTTCCTAGTGTTTGTTGACTTGGATAAGATATAGATAAGTATTTTGAGACATGCCAAAATACCTTTTCGGCTTATACTCACATAACGGCGTAGCTTTTTCTCTGGTGGAGATTTCCTGAGCCATCCTTCACAGACAACCTCTGCAGAGCCGCTCATCCTGGCGCCAACAGCCTCGTCCAATCCGCAGCCTCTACTTCAATCAGGTGTCACCGATCAATCTGCTCTCACTCAAACTACATTCTCAGCAGGCGGTCCACATATTTGACCCAGGATCAGATCCTTGAGGCTGCTTGGTGTGTGTGTGTGTGTGTGTGTGGTCAGCAGAGCCTCCTCCAGGTATGGAAGGTCCTCAGGTCTTTGGGGTAGTCCGGATACAAGGGATCTTGCCCTGAGCCCATCGCTCAGTGAGTGTGCGTCACACCTCCTTCTAGAAGAACTTCTCTTCCCAGCACCGGCTCCTCCCCTGTTCCAACGACTTGGGACGTTCCTTCCAAAGACTCCTCCCACTTGTCACCCTCCACTCCAGCACCATTTTTAGTATTTACTAATAAAACACAATAGGCCGCACGGTGGATGTTGGCCTCACAGTCAGGAGGTTCAGGGTTCGAATCTCCGTTGGGCATCTCTGTGTGGAGTTTGCATGTTCTCTTCGTGCGTGTGTGGGTTTTCTCCGGGTACTTCGGTTTCCTCCCTTATTCCAAAAACATGCATGTTAGGTTAATTGGTGACTCTAAATTGTCCAAAGGTATGAATTTGAGTGTGAATGCTTGTATGTCTGCCCACCAGTAAATAAACCAGTAAACCAGTAAAACTAACGTATGACTGGCCACCAGTCCAGGGTGCCCCCCCCCCTCTCGCCCAAAGTCAGCTGGGATAGGCTCCAGCATACTCGCGACCCTAATGAGGATAAGCGGCATAGAAAACGAATGGATGGATAAACCACTATAGGCACCAAAAACATACGAAAAGCCGACGTTAAAAAAGCTTTCCACCTGCCTTAGTAAATGCTGACCTCCAGTGGTACTAAGTGGTACTACATCTTTGAAAACAAAACTCAATTGTGGCTCAGTTGCAGATACTGTATTGTGTGAGATACCAGAACAAGCAAACACACAAAAACTGAAAATGAACGTGATCCATTAAACTTATCTGTCTAATCTGAACAACTCATTTGCATAAATACCCATTCAAATATTGGCTCTAGCCACGCAAGACTGTGGAAAACTTGCTTGCTTTTGTATGTGGTTCTGTTTTCCCAGCTGTTACAAACTGATGCTTTCAAACAAGCGCCCTAAGATGAGCCTATGAAATCAAATGAAACTTTATAAAGCGCTTTTCATATATAATGTACAAAATGCAACCCAATGTGCTTTACAAAGTTAAAAACAATGGCCCAAGAGCCTCCTTCCCCAACCACACATACGCATGCATTTACTAATGGAATTAAAATATGACTGAGCACAGAGGAGCCAGCCACTAAACCCCTCCTTCAGATAGCACAAAACATCTTGGGTGTCTTTTGTCTGGAATCAAAGTATCAATCGATGGGTTCCATTATCCATCATGACATCTCCATCGATATATTTTCTTCTGTTTTGGCAGCAGTCTCAGGCCACCTCCTCTAGTTCCACCAGGGCAATAGAAAAAGATTCCTAGGCCAGCTGCAAGACATAACCCCTCCACCTAGCCCTAGGTTTATCCCTGTTGGGCAAACCTGAAACACCTCCAAAAAGGGATGTCTGTAGATGCCCGAGGTGCATGACATTTTAGTTTGACAAAACCAAAGTTTGCAGACAAAAGGAGATATTTGAATCCACATTTAGATGCTGTATACGCAACCAGTTAAGAAAAGCAATTATGTCGGCTAGTGGATAGGGATGACTTGGAGACAAACTACGAAACAATTGCAATTTGATTACATGTTGATGCACTTCACACGGGTACAAAATAAAAGATTAGCGGCCAATTAGAAGTTGACATGACGTTACATGTGCAAGCTGAGGTTCACTGACTGCACGTCAGTGGCCATGTCTTGTGTAGGAAGAGGAGGGGAAACACCAAAGAGCTGGGGAGGCTTATTATGTTTTCCATCAGTATTGGCACACAGTAAAGGATGGTGAAGTGTTCAAAAACAACCAACAACACAGTCACTATGAGATCCATTATGAACTTCAGGAACGTCGCCAGGATAACCAGGATGGTGTAGAAGGCCCTTCGTTTGCTTTGGTTGACCCTACTTTGGGGTTTTGACCCTGGCCCATGGCCAATCAAAACTGAGAGAATGAAAAGGCTGCAGAAGATCACGACAATTAAGGCTAGACACAAGATGCTGATGTCCATAATGGTCGAGTAAAAATTATGCTTTGTACAAATGGTTTGAATGATGGAAATCAGCCAAACACCCATTATGGTGATATGTCTGACTACCTTCTTCTGCTTCAGCCCCATGTAAGTGATGGGATGGACCACTGCCAGGTAGCGATCCACGCAGGTCAGCGTATGAAGGAACACTTGACCATACCACGTAAAGAAAAAGAGAAAATTGCCTATTCTGACGATGAGTACAAACTCAGTCAAGATGCCATAAAATTGCAAGACGTTAGACACCACACCGACCAGCTCGATGGCAGCCATGTGTAAAGTGAACATGTCGGAGTGAGTGAATGAAGAGGTCTGGCGGAAAGCAGCGTACAGGATGGAGATGAACAGGGGGGTGAAGAACAACATGTTGATGATTTTATACAGCATGAATGGGATGCGCGTGGGTGGAGAGATGAAGCAGACCATGGTGTCCAGCTGAGATGATGAGTTCATCTGCAAGAGGACACTCTTTTCAAACTTAACTTGTGAATGACAATGGAAGCCAGGAAGGCTGTCCTGTTGCATGACGCTGTTTAAATAAGCAAACCTATTGATGTTGTGAAGTGTTAGCTGCTAGATGCCTCAACTTGAATATGATGATGGAAGAATGAAAGCAAACGATTTCCGAACCCACCTTGTTTCAGAAGCTCCAAAAGTCCAAATGTTTCGGATGTCAATGTGAACACAAAGCAAGTGAGACGCTGCTTTGCATGTTGGAAAGCGTCGTGTCATTACTCTACAAACTGTAACTTGACCCAAGTTCTCTGCACCGCCCAGGACGCTCGACATGCTCGAGTGGAAGCATATTCTAATCATTTTGCACGCCTTATTTAGCTATGAAAAGCTCAAACTATTAGAAACAGTTCTCAGTATGATGGGGTGCGGCTCAACACCACATGAAGGCATAACTAAGCTCTCGTACGTCTCATTAGATGTGTTCTTAAGCAGGGCGCATTCAGGTGAAGGTGCAAGGTGTGACCATCTTCCAAGGTGAGGGTGCAAGGTGGATGCTTGCTGCTGAGGTAACCAGATAGCATCTTCATAACATCTTCACTAGGAAGTCACCCCGGAGGTATCTGACCTAGACGCCTGCGCCACCTCAAGTGGTTCCTGTTGACATGACCAGGTTGTCCAGGTACCCACCCTTGACTGCCACCCAACTCACATTGTGGCATTTTAGTTTGACAAAAAACACGCTTAGCAGACAAAAGGAGGGATTTTAATTCACATTTAAATACACACAAGCACCTCAGCAAAACAAATATGCCACTTAGTGCTTATTGGGGGTTGGCTTGTTGGTGTACTACAAAACAATAGCAGTTTGATTACAAGTAAATGCACATAAAGTGCACCCAAAAAAATTAGTGTGCCAGCTGAAGATCATCGACTGCATGTCAGTGGCCAATTCTTGTGTAGGAAGAGGAGGGGCAACACCAAAGAGCTGGGGAGGTCCATGATGGCTTCCATTAGGATTAGCAAACAGAAAAGGATGGTGAGGTGGTTAAAAAACAACAACAACAGAGTCCCCGTCAGACTCCAAATGAAACGCAGGAACAGCACCGCCAGGATGACCACGATGGTGTGGAACGTCCTTCGCTTACTCGGGCTGACCCTCTTTCTGCGTTTTGACCCTGGCTCTGGACTAATCAAAGCACAGAGAACTGAAACGCTGCAGAAGGTCACAACAATTAAGCCTAGGAACACGACGCTGAGGTTTGCGATGAATGCATACATGTGGTACTTTGCAAAATTCACTTGAAGGATGCAAATCAGCCAAATGCCTGCTATGGTGATGTTTCGGAGTCGCACACCCTGCTTCTGCTTCAGCTTCATGTAGGTGATGGGATGGACTACAGCCAAATAACGATCCACGCAGGTCAGAATGTGAAAGAGCACCTGACCATACCACACAAAGAGAAAGAGAACAGTGCCCACATAGTTGCTGATTATATGCTTTGTTGATGTGCCGTAAACTCGCATGACGCTGGACACCACGCCGATCATCTCTATGGCAGCCATGTGGAAAGTGAACATGTCAGAATGAGTGAACAAAGAGGTCTGACGGCGAGCGGTGTGCAGAATGAAGACGAAGAGGGTGACGGATAACATGTTGGTGATGTTATATATTAAGAATGGGATGCGGATGGGCGAAGAGATGAAACAGCTCGTGTAGTTCAGCTGAAATGAAGAGTTCATCTGCAAGAGGAAACTCCTGTCAAACTTAACTTGTTAATGACATTAGAAGACATGAAGGCTGTTCTCTTGAACTGAGGTGTTTACATCAGAAATAAGCAAATTTGTTGATTACAAAATCTATTGTTAGCCGGTAAGATGCCTCCACTTTAATGTTTTGATGGAAGAATAAAACCCACCTTGACCGAAGCTCTTTCAGTTCAAATGTTTTGGATGCCAGTGTTATCAGGAAGCAAGTGAGAGGCTGCTTTGCATGTTAGAGGGCATCATCTTTTTACTGTACAAACTGTAACTTGACCCTAGTTCATGTATTTTCCACGCCTGCACACCATTTTTAATGGCGCCGCTATGAGTGGCTGCCTTTCAACGGGCTTTGTGTATTCTCTTCCATTTAACCTCTTTTAACTAATTTATATGGACTCATCCGCTTCAAGACTTCGTGCCATGAGAACAAGTCCCACATCGCAATGGTTCCGAGTTTGCCCATTAAAGAAGCCAACTGCGGAGAAGTGATTGCCGTATGGCCGGCTGTGCTGCCTGTGTGCATGTGCAAGAAGCCACCCCAAAACTGTAAACTTGGGGGAAACACGGTATTGTGGAGGTGTGCCTAATGAAGTGTCTGAGTGTACACTCAAGTCAAGGAGCCCCGTGACCTACGTATCCTTCTCCAAGCCATTTCTTTGTGACCACGCCCGACTTCACCTTGCTGAGCCCTGTTTCCTTGTCTCCCTTGTTATGAGGTGGTGAGGGTGCAGTGTGGCTGCTTGGCGCTGAAGTAAACAGATAGCAGCCAATTGGTAGTGTTTACAAAAGAAACCTATCCCCGTCACAGCCATGATGGAACCCTGCCAAGATCCCGACCGACCTTCTTTTGGTCACGTTGATTCAACCAAGCTGCAAATGAAGAATGTGAAGAGAGAGGCACACTGTGAAATCTTTGCACCTCTTTCGAAGACTTAATTCCTCTTCCCTCCAGTGGGCTCACACTGAACCCCTGCTTCACGCTGCACTCTCAAGTGTGTGTGCGTGCGTGCGTGCGTGTGTGTATGTATAGTATGGGAATGAGGGCAAGGTGACCTTGGTGTAATCTAGCAGCAATTTTGGTTTGAGCACACATATACCTGGAGAAGGAGGCAAGCTCAGTGCGAGTGAGAGCAGTGAAGGCGACACTAACAAACGCACGTCTGAACCTCAAAGTGTTGTATTCTCACGAGAACAATGCTCATGGTGTCACGGAACTAAAAGCCTGTGACCTGCGCTAAAGATTTCCGTCTTGTGGCCACAAAGGCCCACTCTCTTTAAGGCGATTATGTACACACACACTGATCATAGACATGAGTGTGCTACTTAGTCCCTCATAAAATACACACTATAGGCAGTGCACAGCAGAGGAAGGCTGTAAAGGGACTTCATTTGCATCGCCACCTTCTAGGGTTGTGAACCACAAGTCGATGTATCGGTATGCTGCATCGGTTGTAGCCTCCTGAATCAATAAGAATCAGCCATAAATCCTTTGATTAATTGTATACATGCACTGGTTATCGCAAGACCATCAACCAGTTGACAAAACGTCTCTTAAACAACGTGAGAGCCTGGGCTGCCGGGTTGTTGTGCATGATCTGTACCTTGCTATTAATGAAGTGAAAATGAGAATGAATGTAAATAGTACCTGTCACGATCGGTGTTTTATTCGTGACAGTTGTTCTAGTTTCATGTTTTTTCTTGCCTCCTTTGAGTTGTCTCCCCAGTTTAATTACACACACCTGCCTCTCGTTACTGTCTTGCTATTTAAGTTCCGGTGTGTTCCTGCCGCTGCTTCGCAGCATTATTATTAAAAGATTCCTCGCACTTACCTGCCTGACGTCCAGCTCGCTGCATCATCGGGGTTGCTACATCATGCCGCGCCGAGCGCAAAACGTGACAAGTACCACTGCATTAATTATAGCAATCAAATTTACTTTAGTTATTATGTACTGAATACCACCAAAACAATAACATCAAATTAAATGCACAAAATGAATGCAGACCCACCATCCACCAGTACGAGCATGGAGTTTGTTTTTCAGACAGAAGATTATACATCACTGTTTGATGTGTGTGTTAGCATGAAATAATTTGTTTTTCACCAAAGAAAGAAAATTGGGAAAAATATTAGTATAGTAGATTGTCTGTGCAGCGTGGGAGAAAGTCAGATGTTGCATTCAAGGGCTTTCCAACAAAGTGGGACATGTCGCCATTCACAATAAACAACATAAACATGCTAAACTGTGAAATTTCTAACTGAATATTATTTTATGAATAAAATAATGGCCCAACTTTCCGCCACTGATAACCATTTAAATACAATTCACTGTGCTGTAATTTCCAGCGTACAAGACGCTGTGTTTTTGTTAAACTTTGAACACTACAACTTGTACAGTGATGCAGAGCCTGTCAGCCCATTGGAAATCACAGGAGGTCAATACTCCATATAACAGTCTGACAGTGCCATCTTAGACAATTAAAAGGAAATACATGTGTAAATATAAAGAGAATCAATAATATCAAAATATACAAATGTAGTCATATGGTATTTGCATTTTGTTTTTCCTTTTTTAATTTTGTCATTGCTTTTTGCGTATTGCATTTGTTTTTTCCGTTTTATTGTTGATTTTTCTCTTTTGTCTTTTTCATTTGCTTTTTTCTTTGCATTTACCAGATGGCTGAGGCTAACTGGCAAAAGCAATGTCTATTCACAGACGCGCCTACAGCCTTTCCTTGTGCCAGGGTGACGAGTCCCATCCAGCCTGTTAGTTGCTTCTGTCAGCAGCTTCGATATGGACTTCATCGTGTAAGACGTTCACGCAAAGTATGCGCATGGTGGTGTGATTGTGATGTTACTTCCTGTTCGTCACCCGCTTCCAGTTAACTGTGCATTTAAACATAGCTATTACATAGTCAGTGCAGGCAGGAATTGTGTTTAGGTATTGACAGGTCACCCTGACAGAATTGAAATTGCTTTTTCCACTTAGCATCAGGCATACGGTAAATGCAAAGAGGATAAGGAAATGGAAAAGACAAAGACAAATGAGGAAAATCAACGATAAAATGGAAAAAAACTGAGACAATACACAAAAAGCAAAGACAAAATGGAATTACTAATATGACTACATTTGTATATTTTTGTATTATTCATTCTCCTGATATTTTTATATTGTATTTTTATATTCTGATTCTTTAGTCACATAGTTGTATTAGACCAAATAGGTCAGGCAACAAAAGGAGGCTTAGTGCTCTTTAAGTGCTCTCATTAGAGCACTACTCTCATTACTTTGCCTTTAGATGCACAGTTTTGCTATGTTCTTGGTTCGATTCATGTTCTGTGGTTGTTGAAAAAAGTTAAATAAATAAGTTAATTAATAAATAAGTGGCATGACAGAGCAACAGCAGTCCCCTGCGGCACACCACCACAGCTTAAAAAAATCCTGGAGGAAACCCTGCCAGTGTAGCCAAGTCACACAATGATTGCAATGCGATTGCTCCTTGCGGGTTATTAATGATAACAGGCATAATTCATCATAGAAATAAAGACTCGAGATAATCCAAAAGTCACACCCATATCACAATGCAATCACTCTTGAATGTAAATAACGACAGCCAGCATCTTGCACGACATAAATACAAAACAACTCCAAATAATTTAGTTTGGGTAATTGCAGTAAGTGACAGGACAAACAAACAGGCTGTTTCATGAATGCTTAGTGAGACTGCCGGTCAACGGAGAACCGAGTCTGCAAAGTATAAATGGCCTCTGTGGAGGACGCCTTGAAGATCGACAGAAATGAGGTGAGCTTGATTGCAAAGACTCAGTTTATTAAGCAATAATCAGGTCATTTTATCATCCAGTCAAATGTGGATCAAATGTTTGTCTGTTTTATCAGCTATGAACTGCAACTGCCTACAACCAAATATTTTGAATTAAGTGAGGAATGGCAACTAAATGCAGACACCAGAAAGCCATAAAAACACAAAACAAAAAACAAAAAAATCACTCATTGGTTTTAATTTTTAGGTTATTTTATTCTGGTGTTTTTTCCTTTGTGAGGGCCTCTCCTCCTCTCAAGCTTCCATTTGTCTCCCTGTGATAAGCCACTAACTGAAAGAAGGACAAACACACACAAGCACGGGTTGTTTAAATTATGAGGTATTGTGCATGTTGACAAAATCGTTTGTCTGTGGAACACTGAGTAGGTGGGATGAGAAGAGTGTGGGTCTAACTGACAATATAACCTTGTTAGGACGTGTTGCCAACTGCTAAACTGTCCATCATGCTTGCTAGACTTTAGGCCAGTGTGGTTGGCATTCAGGCCACTCTCCCATTTCCATACGAACTTTGACACTGAGACCTAGTTTAATTAGTTTAATTTAATAGTGTTTCTCACATTCTTTATCAAAATGATTGCACTTGGATCTTTCTTTGGCTCACATTCTTTACCAATCTATTGCCCACACACTAAACAGAGCCTTGGAACCACAATATAACTACAGTATTTTGCACACCCATCTTTTCCAAGTTTATCTTTTATTGGATGGGCTTTGATTTTCATTAGGGACCTGACGCACAGGTTTGTTACAGATGCCAAACAATATTGTTGGTCATGCTGTGTAATAAAGTTCACCAATACATAGGTTGCATTATTTTGTAATGCTTTGAAGCGCTATTTTAGTAAAGAGGGCCTTAGATCCCGACGTACATGTTAGCACATACAGGCTCTGCAATTATTAGGAAATTTGTTGACCGTGGCCAGCACATGGAGGAAAGTGCGGCGTGCGACCAGTGCGTGCTAGGTGCACTTTGTGTAAGCCTGTTGAACGTTTCATTCACTGGAGACGTATGTAGGCATCGTATGAGGCTCGTGGCCGGACAATATATACAATATACTTTTGAACTTGCGACACACACACTCCTCCCCTGCCTTGCCCTTGTGAACTTCCTACAGGCTTTGCATGCAATCTGCAGACCACATGCGTGTCTCTTGCAATTTTCCCCATTTTTGCACGTAGCCGGCACATAGGAGCGCGATGTACGACACACTTAACTATATTAAATTCCACAAATTCATGTTTGTAACACAAGTTTATTATTAAAAAAAAAAAAAAGGAATCGTACCGGAAGCCAAAACATGTCAGTCAGGACATCCATCCATCTTGTATGTCGCTTATCCTCATTAGGGTCGCATACTAATTGAAATGTAGGCAGTCAAATAAAATAGCTCACTTCTCCTTTCTTTTTGTCCAATGCTTTATAGTTCCTTCTAGTGTATATTGACGGCCACTCTGCCAAATTTTTAAACTCAATGTTGCCCGCGAGTCAAAAGTTTGCCCATCCCCGCGCTACATATTGAAGATCCTGCTACTGCTGCTATTTTTGGAGCGCACACATTTTTAGAACGCAGAGAAAAGAGAAAGACATGGTTGTTCCTGTCTCACATAAGGATAGTGGGCAATGGGCAAAATTCCAAAAAAGTGGAGTTTTTCTTTAGGTAGAATTCATAAGTATAAGTGTATTTTTGCGCATAATGTTGATGATATCCATGAAACTGAACTGTAGACTTGAGACTTGGTCTCAAGTCAAACTAAAGTCACAATTTTTATGACTTTGGACTCAACTTGGCAATATCATCAACGACTTACGACGCGACTTTGACATTAATGACTCGGGACTTGACCATGGATGTGTCCCCATTCAAAGTAGTCAACTTACATGACCATCATTTCCAAAAAGACAACATATTTTCCCTGTAGAATCTGCCATGCTATTCATTAATTAATCTATAAATGTCTAATCAGGTCTAAGAACAATCAAGGTTTTGTCTTACATTTCTGTGAGCTCCAGACCGCTGGAGAATGGTAGAAAGTTATTCACATGAACATGTACGCATGCACACATGCGCGCGCACACACACACACAAAGTTCATTAGGTAAAAATATATCCTGACAATTAGTCTAAGGTGTACCTGTAATGATGTTGTGGCGGAAGCCGTGTAGGAATCCATTTGCAGAAGTTTAGTACACACCAATCTTAGACGTAAGGCAGAGATCGTAAACGTGGTCACAGGCAAGAAGGTCAAAACACAAGTAATCAGTTCGAACAGCAAACAACCAAAGGGGTAATCCAAAAGGCAAAGATCGAGAAACAGGCGAGAAGTCATACACGTGGTCAATCAGAGAAAATGCGAACACACGCACCGTAAGGCAGTAGAACTGGCAGTACTTCGCAACCTCTGTTTGGCCTGGGCCATGCTTAAATGGCTGCCAAACAGGAAGTGGGTGCAGAGGGGCGGAGGGAGTGGTACCAGTTAATATTTAGGTGAGGGCTCCTCTCTGCTGGCGTGGTGCTACAGAATCCCCCTCCCTAGGAGCGCCTCCTGGCACAGTCCTGTGAGTCCAGGAGTTCTGCGCATATTCAGCCCATGGAATTAATTCTGCCAACCGGTTCTGTTCACGGTGACAGTAAGTCCTGAGATACCGTCCGATTTCTTGGTTCAATCGTTCAACTTGATCATTAGATTGTGGATAATATCCCGAAGGGAAGCTAACATTGATGTTAAGTTGCTTGCAGAACGCTCTCCAAACCTGAGAGGTAAATTGGGTACCTTGTCAGAAACAATATCCTCTGGCAGACCATAGATTCTAAAGACGTTTTGGAATAAAGATTGAGCCGTCTCCATTGCTGTGGGAAGACCTTTGAGGGGAATCAAACGGCAGGCTTTAGAGAAGCGATCTATGATGACCAGTATGATGCTGAAACCGTTGGAAAGTGTTGAGTCTGTCATAAAGTCTATGGATAAGTGAGACCAAGGACGCTGAGGAATAGGTAATGGTTGGAGAAGGCCAGAAGGCAGTTCCTTGGGGGTGTTGGATTGAGCACAAGTTTGACAGGACTTGAGATAGGTTACTACATCTTTTGACATTGATGGCCACCAGAAGGAATTCTGTAATAGTTGGAGACTACGCGAGATTCCCGGATGTCCTGAGCTCAGTGAGGTGTGAACCCATTGCATGACTCTGAGACATAGTCCTTGAGACACAAAGAGTTTGTTCATGGGGCAGTTTGCTGGTGGTGGTTCTTGTTGATGGGCTCATTGGATTTCTTCCATAATATCTTAGGTTACTGCAGCAATTATGACAGATGACGAAAGGATAGGTTCAGGTGCGACATCGTTAGTTGAAGAGTTGTGACGTCTGGATAGAGCATCAGCCTCACTGTTCTTGCTGCCAGGTCTGTAGGTAACAGTAAACTGGAAACGAGTGAAGAACAGAGACCAATGAGCTTGACGTGGGTTCAAGCGTTTCGCACTCTTGATGTATTCCAGGTTTTTGTGGTCTGTGATGACTTTAAATGGATGGACCGCTACCTCAAGCCAATGCTTCCACTCTTCAATTGCTGCTTTCATGGATAAGAGCTCTTTATTACCTACATCATAGTTGCGTTCAGCAGATGTTAGTTTCCTCGAAAAGAAGGCACAAGGGTAGAGTTTGCCTGGTTGACCATGACGCTGGGAAAGAACGGCTCCTATTCCACAGTCGGAAGCATCTACTTCAGGATCAGGATCAGGATGAGGAAGATCAGGATTAGGATGCTTGAGAATTGGGACTGTAGTAAAACTGGTCTTGAGTTTGATGAAGGTTTGGGTAGCTACTTCGGTCCACTTGAGTTTGGATGGTTTGCCTTTTAATAGTGATGTTAAGGGGGCCACAATCAGGCTATAGTTACAAATAAAGCGCCTGTAGAAGTTTGCAAAGCCAAGAAATCTCTGAAGTTCTTTGACTGTAGTGGGTTGCGGCCATTCTGTGACTGCTCTGACCTTGGAGTCATCCATCTCGACGCTTAGATGACTGATGTTGTACCCAAGAAAGGTTGTCTGCTTGACATGAAAATCACACTTCTCTGCTTTTATATACAAGTGGTTATTCAACAGGCGGGAGAGCACAGTCTTGACGTTGCTGGATGTGTTCAGATTCAGACGTAGAGTAAATTAAAATGTCATCAATGTATGCCACTACACACTGATTCAGAATATCTCGGAAGATTTCATTGATGAAGGACTGGAAGACTGCAGGGGCATTTGCATGTCGAAACGGCATGACCAAGTACTCATAGTGGCCCCTAGTGGTAAGAAAGGCAGTCTACCACTCATCTCCTTCACAAATCCGGATCAGGTTGTAAGCACTTCTGAGGTCGAGTTTAGTATAGATCCTGGTCTCACATAGTTGCTCTAATGCTGAAGTGACCAGTGCAAGAGGGTAGCGCAACTTGATGGTTACATTGTTCAAACCTCTGTAGTCTATACATGGCCGTAAGCCTCCATCTTTTTTTTCTACCAAGAAAATCCCTGCAGCAGCTGGTGAAGTGGACGGACGAATAAATCCAGATTCCAGAGCTTCTTCTATGTACTCTTCCATGGCTTGGGTTTCGTTTCGGGACAGGGGGTAGACTTTGCTTTTGGGTGGCATGGCATTGGGTAACAACTCGACAGCGCAGTCCCATGGTCGGTGCGGTGGTAGCTTTGTGGCCTTGATTTTACTAAAAGCCTCACTAAATTCTTCATAACAGACAGGGATCCTAGAAGTTAGATTAGTGTTCAGGCTTTCAATGCTGGTTGTCATACAGTGCTTGATGGTGGCAGAATGCATGCAATGGGTTTGGCAGAAATCTGACCACTGGGTTAACTCACCATGGTACCAGGAAAGGACTGGGTCATGAACAGATAGCCAGGGGTGGCCCAGGATAATGTCATGCCTGGGAGGGTCAATGATATAGAAGGAGATAGCCTCTTGATGGAAGAGTCCAATATGGAGCTGCAATGGTATTGTTTGTTTGTTGACGCCCTCTCCTATGAGTGTGTTGTTCGCCGCACTGATCTTGATGGGTGGTACACAGGGTTGAGTAGGAATGTTGAACTTCTTAACAATGTCCTGGTGGATGAGATTCAGGGCAGCTCCAGAATCGATCAGCGCTGTGAAATAGATCAGAGTACTTTCGGTAGCTAACCGAACAGGAAGAGTTAATGCTTTAGTCGGCAGAAAAGAGAATTGTTCCACACTCACTCGGGTGGTAATCTTGGTGTTCCTCCGAGCTTTGTGTGGGTAGGTTACACTGATGTCCTGTTTCGCCACAGTAGAAGCACTGGTTGAGTTGACGTCGTCGAGCTCTCCCCATCTTCAGTGAGTCTTGAGTAACCCAGTTGCATGGCCTCCTGGTTAGGCATGGGAGTGGGTGGAGAATGATGGCCGGGCTGGTATGTGATTGGAGTGCGAGCATGTGGTGGTGGAAAGGTTCTCTTATTGGGAGCATTCAACATGAGATTATCAATCTTAACGGCGAGAGTTACATATTCAGTAAAGGTACAATCCTCTCCTTTGCAATCCAGTTCAGCCCCAACACTGCTCAGCTGAACCATCAAATTTATCAGCCATAGAGAGTCTTACCGTCTGTGGTATAGGGGATTGGAGCGAGTGGATGTACTGCGTCAGATGCTCATTTGCAGATTGAAGCTTGTTGAGCTGTTCTTGGTAACTCTTGAGCAGTTCACCTTGATAGGCAAAAGCCGCATGAAGCTGGGACACTTCTGCTGGATCCAATGAAGGCAAAGTATTCTGTAATGATTTTGAGGCGGTAGCCGTGTAGGAATCCATTTGCAGAAGTTTAGTACACACCAATCTTAGACGTAAGGCAGAGATCGTAAACGTGGTCACAGGCAAGAAGGTCAAAACACAAGTAATCAGTCCGAACAGCAAACAACCAAAGGGGTAATCCAAAAGGCAAAGATCGAGAAACAGGCGAGAAGTCATACACGTGGTCAATCAGAGAAAATGCGAACACACGCACCGTAAGGCAGTAGAACTGGCAATACTTCGCAACCTCTGTTTGGCCCGGGCCATGCTTAAATGGCTGCCAAACAGGAAGTGGGTGCAGAGGGGCGGAGGAAGTGGTACCAGTCAATATTCAGGTGAGGGCTCCTCTCTGCTGGCGTGGTGCTACAGTACCCCGCCTCTCAACTGACGTCAGCTGAGATAGGCTCGAGCATACCTCCGTGACTCTAATGAGGATAAAAGGCATAAAAGATGGAAAGATAATATAGTTTGATTGTCTATAGAACTTCATTCTTTCTTGTACTGGTTTGCACTGACTAATTACAGTATGCAGTCTTTTTCTGTGACATTTAATAATGTTAAAAAATAAAACAAACAAAATCCATTCATTGTATTTGTCAAATTGAATAGATTGTTATACAGTACTGGTGATGGAATTGCACTGCTGTTGATGTGTTCAGGTCTGGTTTATTGTAATCTCAAGAAACATAATGTAAAAAGTCAGTATGATTGCTGGATCACATATTAATATATAAATGAATTTCTAACCTTTTAATGTAATTTTGTTTTTGTTTTTTACATTGGGTCGTTCTTTGTTAAAATAACGGGGGTAAACTTACAAAATCAGCAAGGGTTTAAATAGTTATTTTCACTGTAAATGTATTTCAAATGAATGATGTGCCTCACAAAACTAATCATGTTTTCATAGCAATGCTCATTAGCAAGCGCTAAAGAAATGTTGAGTTCTGACATACATTTTGGAATATAAGAATATTATTGTTGTGCAGCTCTAAATTCCATCCACCATGAGGAACGTCGCCATTTTTTAAGTAATGATGACAAGCCACAATCTATCACTGAAAAATGTTGCTTTTGTATGTGCAATATTTGGTTGTTGGTTTTCTCTTTCTCTGTCTTTGCAATGTGGACCATGATGGACTGGAAGAAATGACTCCGAATTCCCACGCTCGAAATGCAACCCGCACAACGCAATCGGTTAAAGAAGGAAACACAGTGGAAATAACAACTCCGTGATGCAAGTTTCAAGTCAGAATAGAAAGACTTGTGTTTGCCTGTGTGGGAGTGGGAGTGAGGGTGAGAGTGGGAGGGGGTGATACGCAGCACCATTCTGCTTGGCGCACTTCCTCACAGCACAGCAAAATCCCTGCGAGGCGCAGCAGCAGCACCAACGCTCTTTTCGGAATACCGGGAATGTGGTGGCATCACCTGTAGCTTGCACACGGCGGCGCTTGCCAACGCTCCCCCCCGCGCCCCTGCTCCCTGCTCCCCCTTCCATTGGAAGCATGGCGCGCGCAGAGCGGCAGCCGCGGCCGAGTCATCAGCATCGCGCACCGCTCCAGCCCCGTCCAGGTGGCGCGGCCAGGACGAGCTGATCCCACGGTGAACAAGAGGAAGAGGAAGGCGGCAAGGCAGAAGACGCGCGAAGGAGGAGGAGAAAGGAGAGACAGACGGACGGAAGTGGACGGAAGCAAAGTGCTGCATGTGAGGCAGCAGCAGGATAATTTGGAGGATATTTTCCCGCGCACAAGGAGAGACATTCTCTCCTGGAAACAGGTAAGACCCGTATCCTTCTCTTCTTGTTCGGTAGGCGCATGCAAACACCTGTCGGCATCCATAATTGCTTCCTTAACGTTGCAATCAATCATGTCACCATTTTGCCGTTTTTCGGGTTGCGAGCATGTTCAGCTGCAGAGGTGGGTGGCTCACCAACCCCGCTATATTGAATAATACCGAAGGGGGCGGGGTGGGGGGGACTGCAGACTTTGTGTGGGTCTCTGTGGGATTTGCGCTCGAGATGGAGGCTGAGCGGCTTGGTGCGCGTGACACTGCGGTGTGCGTGTGTGTGTGTGTACGCGCGCAAGGCAGGTGCACATGGATGATGGATGCAGCTACAGAATGCGTTTAAGGGGTCTTGGCTCCGTGTGAAACCCTGAGTCAGTCCTCGTGAAGCCCCCCCCAAAAACATTCATCTCCACCTGCTGCAGCGCACTCCCGTGCACATCTAAACACACATGCGCAGAGCTTGAACACGTGGCCCAGCAATAAACGTGTTGATATTATTTCCCTGATCAAAGTGGAAAAAAATGTCTAGTCAGCAATTTCCATGGTTAATGTTATCGGCTAATTACCAGCTCACCACTGAAGATTGGAAGGTACAGTAGTTACTTTACTCATGCTGCTCAGCAGGAAACAAAAACAGTGGTGGCACCTCATAAAAAAAGACAGGCGTAATGATGAATCATCTGATCATTAGTGCGTCAAGGTAAATGTTTTTGATCAAACATCAATTAGGTGTCTCATTGCATCGCAATGTAAAACAAAAACAAGTGTATTTAGGTCGTGGGTGCAGAAAATGCTACACACCGAACTGATACACTGATCCTGTTGTTCACCTGGTTGTCTTTTATTTCTAAAAACAAAAAAGAACACATCTTGGTGCACACACAATTTTGTTTGTTTCTGTTGTACCCCTTGTGTACTGATGAGCCCGCATGTAGCTTCTGAATGTAGCTTGTCTGTCAATAAACCCTGCAAAAAATAAACAATAAACCTGTGACTTGTTGTAAATAGCAAATAGTGTATATAACTTGTACATAATTAATATTATCTTGGTTTTACACTTACTCTGCTCTTGTGTGCTATTGTACTTTTGCCGCTCTAAACCTGGAATATGCCATGTGGGACTAATAAAGGCATATCATTATCTTATTTTATCTCAGCCTTATTTCCCATCCTCTTTTAGTGATAATGATAGTTGTAAGAACCGTATATGGAGGCCAGGATTAGTACTGAGAAGCAGGTCTTTGCAGTCTGGAAGGACATATTTTGGCTGCGCTTACTACAGCTTGCATCATCACATTTTCCAGCCAGCTAGCAGATAGCGGATTTCTCCAAAGGTGGCATCAGTAATTTTCAATACATGAATTACACTGGTATCAGAACCCCACTCCTAGTTGTATCGAGTCTCACTGAACTGGCGTGTCACGACTAGGGGTGTAACAGTGCAGATATTCAAAATCTGATTTTTCAGTATGACGAACATGGTTTGCTCTGTACGGTTTAAAGGTCACGGTTCAGATCGTTTTGAGTACAGTGAAGCAACAAAATGCAAAACAAAAAACTGCTTAGCTTTTGTGTAAAAGGTTTAATGATTTTCATAATGAAAATTGCAAACTGCTGGCTGGTCTTTTTCCAATATATATATAATTCTGAAATACAAAAAAATAATAATAAACAGCAACAAAAATGAAGTAATATATAAGACTTTACAATGTCTTACAATCTTGCAGACTGTTTTGCAGATCAGCACTGTACCATTTTGAACAGTGTGAATTATTATTTGTTTTATTAAATGAGTCCAGCATTAAACAGTCCAGCATTAACCCTTTAGGCACCACAGTTTTTCCAGTTTTGACATTACTATTTGAAAAAGCTTAAACATTTTTAGAGATAAAGGCATACTGTAAATTGGAAAAATCATCAGCATGACCCAAAGTTTGTGATGGGAGTAAATATACTCATCTAATGTGCATATTGTGACATCACCAGGCTCATAATTTGTCAGTTCTGTGTCTCCACATTACCAGCTCCTCAAAATGTCTGATCTAGTTCCTCATTTTGATGATGATGTCTAAAGCAAATCTAGTCATCGTCGTCGTCACTTAACAGCGGGATCTTGAACACCACTGCTGCCTCAATCACTATTATCTACCACTCCTAATACATAGATATATGAAATATTAATAATGCCTGTGAATATTATCACTCATCCAGGTCATTGTATTCTCCAGTCATATCTATTAGCAGTGCACTTTTTGCTGAGTAGTCTTCCGCGGATACTACCGACGTATGCCTCTATTCCTGTGTTTTTTTCCCACTACCCCCCTCACCATTAGCGGTGTTTTGACAACCCATCACGTCTGCTGCCACCCCAAACTTGGTCAAGCAAAGCATCGGCGCAAGTATAAGCTGCTTGTGAACTGACTCACTGCTGCACGTACATGCTGGTTCATAGTTTATAAACACCTACACTTGGCATAAAACCAAACCCACAAATGTTGCTAAGATTAAAGTTACATGAGGCACCATATTTGCAGAAATGGCTTGTTAAATTCAGCAATGTTGCTGGTCGCAATTTTGCAACTTTGGCGCTGAAAGGGTTAACTCTTAGGTGACTCACACTGGACACAGAACAAAAAAATAAGGACATAAAATACAGTAGTAAATTACAAAACAAACCCAAAATATAAGAAATAAATGAAACTGTAAAAAAATGTATCAATAATTATTATAAATAATAAGTACCGAAAGCTATCTTCTGTATATCAGATGGTTATGAGTTTTGGGCATCTGGTAAGGATGCCCCCCGGACGCCTCCCTGGGACCATTGGCTGAGGAGAGGGAAGTTTGGGCTTCCCTGCTTAGGCTGCTACCAACCTCGGATGAAAATGGATGGATTGATAAGTAATAAAAACAAAAGCCAAAGGACTTGGAACCTTTCAATTTTCAAGACCAATCCACTGCTGTTATTACTGTTGCTTTCGTAAGAGCGGATATTTTAACATACATAAAAACATTGTGGCAACTCGGCAGTTAGAGTGATTGTGATGTCTGAATGTCTTTGAATGTCACATGTGTCCTGACTGCGTGTGGGGAGTGGGAGGTAGACAACAGCTCAGTGCAGAGAGGCCAGGTGAGTTTGCTGATGTTGCTTTGCCGCGGTTTGGCCAAGAGTAGCATGTGTTGTTTTTGCAATAAAGTCATCTTTGTCGTCCTGACAAAACCCGCTTACAATACGGTCTTTAGCATCATTGATGGTTCCAGTGTTGAAAATAGTGTGACTCTGCATGAGCCCCACATTGTGTCTTCTTCCGCTTAAACTAGTCTTGTGTTTATGGGCCAAAACTATTTGTTTTAATTTATGTGAGCATATAAGCCACCACAAAACGACAAAACCTTGTTTCGGGAGCGCCTGAAAAAAACCCAGTAGTTCCAGCTTGTAGCCCTGTTTCCCATTGCCATGCAACAATGGGGGCCTAGGCGTTCTCAAGCAGAAGCTTTTAACGACAGAAGGTTTTCACGCTCTGGTTTCTCCTTGTCGCTAGCCAAATAGACATGGATTCCTATTTCATATCAACTCTTTTCAAAGAGGTAGTATCATCTGGTCGGTTCAGAGCTGCTTGGCAGAAAGTTTGAAAGCCACTTTGTTTTTATTTTTTACTTCGTGCTTGTCTCTGACCCCTGTGGGTGAGGACTTGTTTTGAAGGCTCCTCTCCTTCTTTCTTTTCTCTCTCGCTCGCTTTCTTCCTCCTCCACTTGGTGTTTAGTTATTTTCCAGATAGATGGAGAGCAGAGCGAAAGAGAGAGAGAGAGTAGATTGTTTTGTGCAGCAGAGTGAGGCACATGGCAGCGCCTCCGTCCACTGTCCACCTCTCATTGTCCATTTTCCGTGAAGCTCAGTCTTCTGTCTCACGTCTCTTGCCACTGATGCAACCTCCTTCATTTTCTATTTTGCCTCTTGTGACGCCTGCTCCTCGCTTGCTTCTCTCCTTGTGTGTCAAAGCTCACTTTCCCCCTTGTCTTCCTCTTCCAACCTGACTTAACCCAATATTGTCCCCGTGGCTGAGTCTCATAGGGAATACACTTCCATAAGTAGACTATTTGCATTGTGTACTTTACAGTTACAGTGTGTGCAAATGTTGACAGTACTGCTGTACGTGCTGTCCCAAATCCATTACTGTCATTGAGCACTTATGATGATGACAGTATTTACCTACTTCTTCTCCTCTCCTTTTTTGTTTTGTCAACTGTCACTTGCAACCACTAGAGTTTGTCCTTCCCCTTCCGCTATAGACCCAAGATGGCGACTATTCACAGTGGTCCATCGCTGCACACTCACCATAGGGCCCTATGATTTCCACATTAATGGAATCATGGACGGAATCGCGGAACTGGCCTATAAAAACGGAATTTACTGTTAAGCAATTTTTCTCACACACAGAACATCCTTCCGGCCTTCTAAATAAGAGCACTGCTTGCCACATGTCGTCTAACTTTTAACAAAATAAGCGTGTTATAAAAAGATCTTACTTATGCAGTTGGAATTGCATGGGTGACTACATATTTCTTAATCACAAGCACAGACTTAACAGTTTGTTGAAGATTTTGTAGCAATGTGTGCATCCCATTAGAAAAGTTAGTCAAGCTACATCCATTTCTCAATTACTGGGCTAAATTGTGCATTGATGGATTGCATCAGTAAATGTAAGGTTTTTTTACACTTAATTAACTGACCTTTTATTCACTAACCCAAAAGTCACACACACTATGCTGGTAAAAATAATTTTAAAATGTAAAAAACTTCTAAAAATTTCTCAAAAAAAATTCAAACAAAATAAAAGAATTTGGAAAAAAATAAAAGGGAAAAATAAAATGGATTTCATTGGGCCCTAACTCACCATTTTGACCGTTTTGAGTGCAACATGAGGGTAGTGATAGTGCACATTTTGCTGTGCTATTCAGTGTGAACATACTTATGCACTCAAAATGTGCAGAAGTCAGCAAATTGAGACATTGTCCTTCTCAATTCACAGCCTTGCTTTTGAGTAGTTTAAGTAATTATATTTGAATTAATCATATCATATTATCCCAATGTTCTCTGCTGCTCAGCTTCTTCCATGTTTTACTTCTCATCAGGAACCAATGACTAATTAGAGACTGGCGCGGGACACATGGTGTACATCGTACTGCATAGTGCAGAGAAAAATCAGAAAAGTCGCTTTCTTGAATGCTGCTGTGCTTCCATCGCACTGCTGGAGACATAATTCTAGCACGAGCTGCTATCTGGACGGACCTGAAGGTTCTGGCTCCGCCTATTACGGCAATTAATTAGCTGTCACTTTTCCCAGAGTCCAAAATATGTCTTTTGGCCAATATTGACGTGGAACAATTAGGTTTTTCATGGAGAGCTTTATGGAGGGTTTTATGGCTTTTTGGCTTCCGCTGCAGTTCCCAGTCCCGCAGCTAATGGACTTCTGTAATCAAGCGGTGCCTTTCCATCAGTGATGTCACGCTCGCAGTGCAGCAGCGCCATGAGGATGATCAAAGTCAAGTTTCACAGCACGAAGACAAAGATGCAGCAAAGACGCGGAAGAGGTTTTAAAGAGTTCTGCTCTTAGTACCGAGACGCATCACTGACCAGTGACCTCCACTGCCTCAACTGTAAAAGACACGCACACACACCTCTCCCATCACATCATGTATTAGGGTAATGTCTGGAGAATCTTGTCTCAGAATGTGATGAGCAGCCTTTCACTGCCATAGCAAATCATTGCGTGTGTGTGTGTGTGCTCACGGCATGACTCATGGTCAAAAGAATTGTGTCATGTCTCATAAGTGAGATGAGCAAGCACCTTATATCATTCTATCAGGTGGCGATAAAAAAAGAAATATAGACGGGTGTACTTCCGGTAGCAATGGCGTCACAATGAGCTGCTTTCTGCTATATACTGTCAGTATACTGTAATAAATATAAGAAAAGCGTAAACACCTTTTTCAGATTGCCAATTACAAATCAAAGTTTTTTTAAAAACTTGATTTGAACCTCGAGAAAATGCTTGTATGCTTGTAAAATCAGAAAATGATGCCGTTAATGCTCAGATCACAAAGGATTGGGGGATTTGTTTCCAGTCCAACATGGCATGGAACTGA
Organism: Oostethus manadensis; assembly: GCA_024372805.1. Taxonomy (NCBI): domain Eukaryota; kingdom Metazoa; phylum Chordata; class Actinopteri; order Syngnathiformes; family Syngnathidae; genus Oostethus; species Oostethus manadensis. Next base: position 172,477 of record QODF01000142.1, on the reverse strand, counting down.
GACAGTAATGGTTTACATTTGGTGTGTAAGGAGGAATCAAATGTAATGCTAAATATCCTTTTTCTGGTTAGCATGCAATATGGCGTGCGTCTTGTGTTATTAATACATTGCAACTTGTTTTTAATCACAAATTGTCTGTTAACAGCCTTTTAGCTTTCTCCATTGCTTGTTTCAATCTGCGATTGACTCTGTAGTTTTTGCTAACAGTTTCGCCACAAGTCTCAAAAATGTTAACACAAAACCCTTTAAAAAAAAAAAAATAAATGCACAATTTTAGTTTTCAAGGTTTTCCCAATAATTTTTTGAAGCTGTGGTGGTGGGCTGCAGGGGAGGACTGCCACCACTGTGTTTCTGCTGTGGCAGCAATTTTTGTTTTTTAAATATCAAAATTTACTGTCGATAATATTGTCAACATTGGGGTCGTTTTCACAGGCTTGAACAAAAAAATGCAATAATTAACTTTAACGACCTTTCTCTCTGCCTTTTATTTCTCTCCTTGCCTGTAAGGTGTCAGCAGGGCAAACGGGTGAATCCAGTGCTTGTTTTTCCAAAAATAAAGCATAGCAAAATGTTTTTATTCATTCATTCATTTTCTGTACCGCTTATCCTCATTAGGGTCACGGGGATGCTGGAGCCTATCCCAGCTGGCTTTGGGCGAGAGGCGGGGTACACCCTGGACTGGTCGCCAGTCAATCGCAGGGCACATATAGACAAACAAACATTCACACTCACATTCACACCGATGGACAATTTAGAATCGCCAATTAACCTAACATGCATGTTTTTGGAATGTGGGAGGAAACCGGAGTACCCGGAGAAAACCCACGCACGCACGGGGAGAACATGCAAACTCCACACAGAGATGCCCAACGGAGATTTGAACCCAGGTCTTCCAGATCTCCTGACTGTGTGGCCAATGTGCTAACCACTCATCCACCGTGCGGCCCCGAAATGTTTTTCATTCATTCATTCATTTTCTGTACCGCTTATCCTCATTAGGGTCACGGGGATGCTGGAGCCTATCCCAGCTGGCTTTGGGCGAGAGGCGGGGTACACCCTGGACTGGTCGCCAGTCAATCGCAGGGCACATATAGACAAACAACCATTTACACTCACATTCATACCTATGGACAATTTAGAGTCGCCAATTAACCTAACATGCATGTTTTTGGAATGTGGGAGGAAACCGGAGTACCCGGAGAAAACCCACTCACGCACGGGGAGAACATGCAAACTCCACACAGAGATGCTCAACGGAGATTTGAACCCAGGTCTTCCAGATCTCCTGACTGTGTGGCCAATGTGCTAACCACTCAGCTACCGTGCGGCCCCGAAATGTTTTTATGATATTTTATATTTTATTTCAAAGTATTGTGTTCAATATGTAAATAGGCTACACATGTATCTATATAGCACAAAGGTGCTCACACTTTTTCAGCCTGTGGGCTACTTTTAATATAACCCTGTCCCAAACATATACCTCCTACTATAAATATAGAGAATATATACATTTAGTATAATTTTTAAAATGAATATTTATGTACACTGTACATGTTTATCATGGATGCACATAATCAAAATGATCTACCAGTTACTATGTTACTGCTAAAATATACAGCATATATAAAATCTAACCGTTTTCAACTACTATACTAAATACAAATGATTAGTATTTCACATTTACACTTTCAAAGTTTACAGGTCATTAAAATAGTTGATGTCATTCAGTAATTCACATTTCAAATAAATATGGCAATAAAGACAATTACTAGGGCTGCCAAATGATTAAGAATTTTAATCAGATTTCAAATGAATTATGATGGTCATCCCCATTTGCAACTATGTCTGAAGTATGCCTATTTTACTGGCGTTTATTGAAAGAAAGATAAATGACAGGACAGAATTATAATATATTTGTATGTGTTAACAGCTCCACATGAACTGAAAATTTAAATGAAGCTAAAAGGTAGCACAGAGATCTGAAAATGTATTCACCTAAAACTAGTTTCTTTTATATTAGCAGTACATTTGGATCACACTTCAACATGTTATTATTATTAGCAATGAGAGGTTGCATTGAAAGACACCGCATAGCTTAAGTTAAATTTGCATGTTTTGAGTTTCCAAGCATATTGCAGCAAACATTAGGAGTTACAAAGTGAGTGAGCATATACTCCTATTGTTTTTTTTGTCTTTTTGTTTATTCAGACCACACATGCACGCTTAATAAAGATGTTGTGATGTTTGGAGTGTCCCTGAATGCTTCTCGCAGTAGTCTAGTGATAATAAGGAAGTGTTGTTCCTAGGATGACTGGAGTGGAGACGTGCTGTGAGTTAGAAATATATACGGTGTTGGAATTACACGGCTATTGATTAATAAAGTTATAAAAATGCCTCAGACTCTGTGTGGCTTTGTGGGGAGTCACGAAGGGCCGCCGTCTGTTGTCATTATGGCGTGGCTTGCTATAATGTGTGGGATTTTTGGGTTAGTGAGTAAAAGGTCAGTTAATTAAGTGCAAAAAAACTTACATTTACTGAGGCAATCCATTAATGGGCAATTTAGCCCAGCAAATGAGAAATGGATGCAGCTTGTATGTTAACTTTTCTAATGGGATGTCAGCCTCTGCAGAGAAAATCTTCAACAAACTGTTAAGTCTGTGCTTGTGATTAAGGAAGATGTAGTCACCCATGCAATTCCAACTGCATATGTAAGATATTTTTATAACACACTTGTTTCAGTTAGACATGTGTCAAACAGTGCTCTTATTTTGAAGGCCGTAAGAATGTTCTGTGTCTCTTTAGTTGCAAAAATAAACATGTTTCTTATCTTTTTTCACTCATAACCTGCACGCCGTTATCGTTCATTGTAAAACGCTCCTTGCATTGAAGCAGTAAAACACAACATGGTGAAAATATACTCATCCAACCCGAGTTGCACACACAACCGCACTACCCTGCTTCTGCCAACCCTTCGCCAAGGTTTTATCGTCATTTCAACATTGGCGCTGGCTGTTTAGTGTTTGTAATGAGATTCTGCCACGGTTTAGCCGTCCGCCGGATACATAATTCCACACACAATGACAGCAGATGACGCAAATTTCCACGAGATTCCGCCTTTAACAGTAAATTTAGTTTTTATTGGCCAATTCCGCGATTCCGTTAATGCGGGAATCATAGGGTCTTAGATGGGCAGCTGGGTGCCTCTTCTAGCCGTGGGTGTTGTCTTTATTTCAGGCATGAAATCGGCGGGCATGGGCTACCAAAACGCATCTTTGGCACGCACACATCCACACTCGCATACTCTGCTGAACTGTGTGTGTGTGGAATATTTCCTCACAATGAGAGCATTCCATTAGCTGTGTCCCGTTGCACAGTCACAGACCGGTCAACGAAGGCTTGTTCCCTATGAGAGTCCTCCAGCCGCGTCTAGAGCGATGTGAAAACTCCTGGTTGTGTCACGTGCGCTTACCCTCTTGCTTCTTGTGATATGCTGTCGAGTCCGCAGAGAAAGAAAGTTGGAGAGACCTAAATAGTAGCGCCAAAGTTGTGTTATATTTATTTTGGGATTATGTGTTGCTGGAGAGAGAAGAGCAGCGATCCCTGCTCCCAGATTTATCTCCAGCTCGGAAAGAAACCTTGAAAACAGTTTTAACCATAATAAAATGAGTAACTACTTTTTTACTTCAATCGAAGTTAGCCCTTTTGTACAGCACTTGTAGTAAAAATGGCCTTTATATGTAGATTTTAGCATTCAAATGTTGCTGGAAGTTATGTTTTGTTTTATAGTACCATTTTTATCTCAGTCGTTTATCTTTTAACTTGATGGTTCACGATTTATCATTGGGCAAGTCAGTCCATTTTAAAACCTTTTTATTAGTTACACATCAGTTTGCAGAGGATTAAGGGCTCGGTCTTGTGAGTTTGTGTTCAGATAAAAAACTGACAGTCAATCAGCTTTGCAAACTTACTTGGTGGATGATGTGTTGGACATAAACCCTCACAAACACGCTGTTTACGTTCCGGGTGATGTCCCAGGAAGACACAAGTCATCATGGACGATACAGCAACACCACACACTTCTACTCAAATAATGCATATATTTTTTTAAATAGGTAATAATTTGTAAATATTTTTTTTGATAAATGCTCAGACTAAAATTTTTATAATAAATAAACCCTTGTCGCTACAATAAAGTTTTCTAAACCCGTTAAAAATGGCACTGTACATGTAAATATTTAGTGAAATAGATCAATTGGGGGCTGCACGGTGGCTGAGTGGTTAACACATTGGCCACACAGTCAAGAGATCTGGAAGACCTGGGTTCAAATCTCCGTTGGGCATCTCTTTGTGGAGTTTTCATGTTCTCCCCGTGGGTGTGTGGGTTTTCTCCGGGTACTCCGGTTTCCTCCCACATTCCAAAAACATCCATGTTAGGTCAATTGGCGACTCTAAATTGTCCATTAGAGTATGAATGTGAGTGTGAATGTTTGTTTGTCTATATGTGCCCTGCGATTGACTGGCGACCAGTCCAGGGTGTACCCCGCCTCTCGCCCAAAGTGGGATAGGCTCCAGCATCCCCGTGACCCTAATGAGGATAAGCGGCATAGAAAATGGATGGATGGATAGATCAATTGGAGTAGCAAAATATATTCCTGAATCTTTAGCTTGAGGAAAAGGCAACGTAAATTCATGACAGCAGCAGTAGTTTCAGCACATTATTAACAAGCATGGGTAAAAAGACCACAACTGTTTAAATATGATCCTTCAAGGCTGTGGCGTAAATATGTTTTTCTTATCTACTTCTTTGTGCATGGTCTGTTGTTCTTTTGTTCATTTGTCTTGTGAGATCATTTACTCCTGCAATGTTCGGAGCAGAAAACACACTTTAACAACAGTGACGTAAACGTTCATAAACGTTAACATTTGCCAATAAAATGTATATGATGTCCACAAACAATACAAAGTAACTCCATCCAGTCCATTTATGTATGTATATTTCTAGTGCATAACTAGTTTCACAGTTACAAAAGTTAGTTAGACATAAGTCGAATTCACGCAGTATAACAACTGGGGTAAAACAGTAAAAGAGATACACTATGGCTTTATTTGCAAAAAGCTCCATGCTCCAGGCTGTCTGCGCACTTGCACAGCCCCGGGCGAGCCAGTCAGTTCAAGAACAGTGAACACCGCGGCGGTCGGTCATGATTACGGTAGTTGAGGTCTCGTCATTTAACAACCTCGGGAGAATTGGGACAGCCTTCGCACTACTCATTTCCAAGGTGTGGCGGGGTTTGTTTTTTTTACCGTGGCGCTGCACTGCGCCACCATCCATTACATGCATAAAACAATTGTAAATCCATATAAATGATGAATGAAAGGGAAGAAAAACCTACATCTAAGACGTGATTGCTGACAAAGACACACTGTGGCAGCGAGAGCAACATGTACACCACTCTAATGTTTTGCTATGAGTTATTTCTTGAATTCAGCTGTGGTTCTCACTATCTTTATCAAATGCTGGCACTTGCAACTTTCTTCGGCTCCATTTTGGGTTGTTTTGCCGTGGTAAAAAGAAGAGCAGAGAATCGAGGTGTTAATTTCTCCCTTTCATTCATCACTCATACAATTTTGTATACATTTTGAATTGTAGCACTCTAATGGTTTTGATTAGCATACGATAAAAAAATGTAACAATAAAGTTAAGCATTTTGTCTTCAGCGTCCGGTTTTTCGGTGAGAAAAAGGTGGTTTGTTTTGACGTCATGACTAGTGTTGTTTTTGGCAGCCATTTTATTTTTAGTCTTAGTCCTTGGGTGAAAATGCTTTTCGTTTTTGTCACATTTAGTTCTGTATGTGATAGTTTTCACTGACAAAAGCTAAAACCGTACTTAGTTGCCAAAACACATTTTGTCTCGTTTTAGTTCGTGACATTTTTAGTTTAAAAAAATTGTTGATTTTTTTGTAAATTAGTGAATAAGTAAAACAAAGTATGAGGAAAAAACAAAGAAGGATAGTATTACTCTATGCATACAGATTACACTTCCAGTAGAGGTTTATAGGTGACTACAAAATCAAATGTAGATATAGCATAACATAAAAAAGATAATTGACAGCCGCGTACGTGTTATACTTATTACATATATAATATATAATGTATTTGTATACATGAATATAATAATATATTTAGTCTGCACATCATCTTGTGTTTCATCACCATTTTGACAAAATACTAGCATGTTAAAAAATAGAATTGCCTTTACTATCAAATAAGCAAAAGAAAAATAGGTTTAATAATTTTGTCGTCATTGATGAAAACAACATTGGTCATGACATTGTTACCAACAATATCGGGAATTGACTGACTCCGCCACAGATGTTACCAAGTGGAAACAATAAGAGCAGGTATATTTGCATGCTTTTGCAGAAATGGAAAGTGTTGTTTTTTTAAAGGTTTTCATACTACAAATGAGCAGGTCGTTCAACATTAAAATAATGTACACCCTCCAGGGGGTGTGTGCTGCATATCATGCTTTATGGTGCTGGCATGCTGCCAAATCCTCAAGGGGGATCAATGAGTGTTTTGGCCTCAAGGACACAAAGGACGCATAAACTCACAAACTAACTGAATGATCCACAAGCAGCCTCAGCACTGATTTGTGCTTCACTGGCACAAAAGTGACCCTACTGGGTTCTGACTTGTCAAAAAAGGCCCCAAGACGGATGGATGCGCCTTCAAAGTTTCTCCAAATAAGACCAATGTTTGTGTACTCCACTGAGAGTTAAAAGCAAGGCTTGTAAAGACATAAGCTCCTTCAAGCGGATGGTTCACTCCAGTAAATATAAACTGCATTTGAGCTTAGTCCATCATTTGCTTGAGATTTGGTCAGCAAACAAGGCACAAACCACCTGTGAACAGTTTCATTCAAGAGTCAATATTTTTTATTGACACTGTATAAACTGATGAGGAAATTGGGGCGCACTCACATACTAAATAAAGACCACCACAAGCCACATCATACTCTACCCCAGGGGTCGCCAACGCGGTGCCCACGGGCACCAGGTATTCCCCAATGACCAGATAAGGCGCCCGCAAGCCTGCTTTTCCTTCAGGTTTCCAGTTAATAATTAATGTGAGAACACTAAAAAGAAATGCATTCGGAAATAGAAAATGTGAGTTGTGGATGCCAACATTATGTTAATGTTGTAATAAAATAAGCATATTCAGTTTGTTTGATTTAAATACGCTATAAAAATAAATGTAGGCGCACGGTGGTTGAATGGATAGCATGTTGGCCTCGCAGTCAGGAGGTTCAAGGTTCGAATCTCCGTTGGGCATCTCTGTGTGGAGTTTGCATGTTCTCCCCGTGTGTGCGTGGGTTTTCTCTGGGTACTCCGATTTCCTCCCACATTCCAAAAACATGCATGTTAGATCAATTGGCGACTCTAAATTGTCCATTAGAGTATGAATGTGAGTGTGACTGCTTGTTTGTCTGCCCTGTGATTGACTGGCGACCAGCCCAGGGTGTACCCCATCTCCTGCCCAACGTCAGCTGGGATAGGCTCCAGCAAACCCGCGACCCTAATGGGGATAAGCGGCATAGAAAATGGATGGATGGAAATAAATGTAACAAAAATGAGTAGCTCTCAGAAGAAAAAATGTTGGTGACCCGTGTTTTACCACATTTAAAACACATAAATAATTATGCGGGTTATCGAGAACCTCTATTAATTAAATCACAGTTACTGAAATGTACAGATCAAATCTTGCACAAATAACATTTTCCCCAGTCATGTACAGTAAACAGTTTCTTTCAACCAGAGGGGACAAATACAACTTCAGGAAAAAATACAGTGTCAGTGTATGGAGTAAAAATATGGAATGGAGTGAGTAAAGATTTCCAAAAACGTAATAACACAAGCCAGTTTAAGAAACAGCTGAGGATATGGTGTTTACAAACTATATGGAGAAAGAGGAAAGCAGAGAACCATACTGTCTGATATCATTTCACCTCAATTTCATATCAACTTATCCTAAATATATTACTTTTACTTTACTGCTGTATTATTCATTTTGTAGTCAATCTCTAAAAAAAGTGAACAAATAATGAGTAAATTATGAGGCAAGGAGAAAAGCTAGGATGAACCTACAGTATCTGTTTCTTCCTATACTCCTTCTCAGACATGTAGAACTGAGCAGTGTTGATATGTGGCGATCCTCAATGTAACCATCCTGGAAACAAATCAATTACCATCAGCGTACACTCTTTGCCAAAGCGTTCCACCTGCCAGGCAATCACACGCACAAAACAGCAGCGTGACAATAAGTGCATTGTTGCTGGAATGAGCCTATACTGTAATTCCAGACTTAACATGCAGAGGATGCAATCTATACTTTGAACTAGCAAGAGCAAGGGGCCATAACAATTGCTTGTGGATCTAACATACATATGTTGAGTTGCATGCAACCAATCATGTCATACACACATCACTGGGTAATGAGCCTTTTGAAGACAGAAACAAGATAAAGTCAAGAAGAGATCATGTTGAAAGAACACCATGATGTATTTTTCCGTACTTTGGTCATTTTAAGCATTACAGGAACTTTTTTTCTTGGGTTCACATAGCAACAAAGAAAGAAACAGCAGCGGCGGCAGCTCCAATATGCAGTATTACCTCTCAGTAGTGGCCTCAGAATTGTGAGCAAGGTGCAGTGAGCAAGTGTGTGGTGAAGCTAGTCGTTAGCCAGCTAGTAGCTAGCCAGTGGGGTGTGGTGAGGTGTCACTACAGCAGCAAAGTAGTTCTTTGGCACAACAATGTTAACAACAGTAAGAATAACAATGTCGCTGTAGCTTGGTTAATATGCAGGTCACATTTATGTATGGGGCCGATTTCCGGTTTCAAGGTATACCACGATATGAAAATGTCATGGTTTTAAAACAACTCAAATAGTCTGTCTTACCTTCCTACGGTAAGAAAATTGTCTCTGTAAAGAAAAAGACTCTGTAAACAATTGCACTTCAATAAATAATGAACATTATTCCTTAACGGGAAGGCTGAACATGTAACAAATAACGCTTCTATAAATATTTACTCTGCCAAACAAATGGCTGAGTAACTGTTGTCTGTCGGGATGAAGGCTCTGCTTGAGTGACAGTTTTTTTCCCCAGTTGGAAAAACTGGACGGGATCGCTTGTATTCTCCTTTTTCGTCACCACTACTTTCCAACAAAAGTGACATATCAGCTCGTCTGTGTTTATTGTTAATTATGTGCAAAACCAAAATATTCTCACAGTGGTGCTGTGGCATTCGCTTAGAAACCATTGCTTTTGTGCCTTCATCCATTTTTGCGCTTGCTCACTTGCAGGTTGCAATTCTGACCCTACCCGCTGGCACAAAGAGACGGAATGACTGACAGTGAGGGGTTCACTCACTCTGTTCGATCCACTGTAGAACCAACGCGCCTACATGTTGAAACAGACACAGACCGGGAGAGACACGCACGAAGGGAGCGACAGAACTAGATTGATGCATCGATTTATACTCCAATGATCCAACTACATCGATCTGTGTTTGCCAAAATGCCATTCCAGGTGACATGTATCAATCCAGGGATTGTTTGAAAGGTAATCAATCGATTTAATCGATACATGGAAATAAAGCATTGGGTTTACGCACGGCAGGTTTTATATGGATGTGTGTTTTTTAGCTTTTTTAATGATGAAGACGTTACCCATATAAAAGTTTGATTTGTCATAAGCCATTTAGTCATGCCTGTTGACTGGGGCGCACGTCATGTGACGTGCAGCGTGCGCGCTCTGTTAGAAAAGTCCATGTGGACGTCCTAAAATATGACGCTCATTTTGATGCTCCACTTGATATCCACCCTTGCAAAAAGGAAAATTTGATTGCAATTTTACACCTGGTCTTAACATTTTGATCAGGAGTATATTTGGGGGCCAGCCCACCTCCTCAGTAGCAAACATCACCCAATAACTAACTTCATTCATTTTAATTATATTTTCTACACTATATACCGCCAGCTCACAGCAAAAGTGACTGAACAATATCTTTCCTATAGAACAGGTCTGTACAGTACATTGCTCTTTTATTAAACAAAACAGCCTTATCTTATTAATCTTGTTGACACACTAGCATGTCCGTTTCTCCATGGTCGTATGGTCGCATTTTCAATTTCTCATCTGCTTTCTGTATCTTGTGCAGAGGCGTGATCGCATTAATTAAATGACACGCCCTCATTTGACTTTGTGGATTAATTTGTAGTCTTTCTTTTTCATTTTATGATGACATTTTGTGGAATGTAACTGGAAGAGCAGTGGCAATAAAGAAGGCCATGCTGCGCGCCTGTATGTGTGTTCCAAATATAAGTGTCGAGAATAGTAATCGCATTTCCACTGGCTATTTTATCAGACCGTCCTGCCACCCCAAAGCTGTAAACACTGCATCTAAAGGAAAAACACTGCATCAGCACTTGACTCGGACCAGGAAAATGTCAAAACATATTTGGGGTCCAATAGTTGACCCTAGATTGTAACCTGTGAGACAGCAATGGCCTCCCAGGTAGGGGTGGGCCTGCAATGCCATGATAAAACGATTATTGATGCATCTTTTTCTTGTGATCAATAGTTTATAAAGTTTTCATGCATAGTTTGTTTCATATATTATATATTTTTAGTTACTAAAACACAACATATTTGTAATGATCCCAAAATAAAATAAACATGAAACAGATGAATTTACTTTATTAATTTTTTAATTATTGGAGGGTTACATCCACCAACATATTTCCCATTGCACACAACCAGCAGGAAAGTAAAGTGTGCCAATAGCAGCATGTATGACATTAACACAAACTTAACCAACATTACAAAATCTGCCATTGTTCACAAAAATAATAGACTTCTGAATCCAAACAAAAAACCTGACCATAGAATCTATGACAAAAATAATATTTTTGCAGTATAGCAAAGTGAAAAAGTTTTCATACAAAATATAGTTTTCTGTACAAGCAGCTCTCATACAAGAATAATGCTTGCAGACCAGTATATTATGAATAACCAAAAATTAGACTGCCCTTATTCACAAATAATACAAAAAAAACACTAATTACTTTTTGCACATGAATACATTTTCCGAGTTTGGTGGGAAATAAGTTATCACCTGGTCGATGGTTCTCTGGTTGGCAGCAACTTCAGCTGGCTGTTTTTTCTCCTCGTTCGGGAGGAAACATGCCCTGTGGGTTCTCATATTTATCGCGTTCCTAAAATATTTTAACTTGCATGACAAAGCTTGCATATTGTCTGGCTCTTATCCAGCTCATTTTTACCTTTAACTATTTGAAAGCCAAAGATCTTCTAGGTGCTCGCTTTAAATGCAGCAAGTGTGGGTCGGCGTTTAAGCTCAGCCATTCTGGTGGAGTCTTACACTTGGGTGCACCACCATAAACTGTTCGGGCGGCACTTCCGCGTTTTGCCTTTTTGTTCAGTCACCATTGATTACTGACATTTGCGAATCGATTACTAATCGTCAATGTCCGCATCGCGATGTATCTAAAAAAGGATTTTGCCCACACCTACTCCGAGGCCCTGCTTCCACCGAGCAATACAGCTCACTGCAAAATACTAAAATAATCTATTGCTTGTTTCTCACGCTCCAGTGCAGAGGTGAGTATTTTCTTTGAATTTGCTCACAACAAGTGCAAAGTGTCTCAGTAAGAAGCCGCTTAGAGTTGAGAAACACCGTGAGCTCGTTAGGTTTACAAGGCAGGGTGATGCTCATTAGAACACGTCGGCTTTATCTCCACAAGCAGCTTTTAAAAAGCTGCTCTGCTGATGATCACTGGAAAGCGGCATTAGACTGAACTTGGTCGTCAGGCCTGTAGAGGGATTCATCGCAGAGATCTAAATCTCCTCCCTTGAGGTCTGATGTCGTCCGCTGGAGCTTAAAAAGTAAAATGGGTTGTCTGAGCTAAGCTTTGTTTGCTTGGCTCAGGTAGCAGTTTTACGCTGAGAGTCAACAACTTGACAGGTGTCACTCAATCTCACACAGCAGTTTAAAAATGGGAAAGATTATCCCGTGCTGGACTTCTTCCCACCTCCTCCTGTGCGCCCACATGGGGGCTTTTTAAAGCAATGCGGTCCAAGACAGGAGGCAGCTGGTCAGCAGAAGCACTGCAGTGATGACTACATTCCAGTGTGATGTCACACTGCACTTTAATATTTGACAGTGTGCCCGCCAAGTAATGAGGGAGGCTTATTAGAGTCCACTTCCTCTATTGGGCCGGTCTCATTCGGCCTCATTTACTTTTAATTTCCTCAGTTGTCCCTTTAGCTCTCTGATGAATCAAAGCCATCATTTGCCCAGGAGCAGCCGCAGCAGCAGCAAGGTTCTGTCCGGACTGCTGGGGAGCAACCGACCAACCAGTGTTGACAACCAAACATAGCCAACATACGACATGCAGCATTATCAAAAAGAATTCCCTCGCAAGTAAAAGATAAACCCCTTAGTTACCTGAGTTAGGTTTAATTGTTAACAACATGGTGAAGAAGAATACAGTATAGACTATCACATTCATCCATGGCGCTGTGCGCTACATTTATCTCTTCACCAGTGACATTGTCTCCCCGAAATCTGACTCCCACCATTTTTGTGTGTGCTGGTTGGAGATTGAACAAATAACTTTACGTACATTGCATATCTTCACCATGCCCTCACTGGCCACTTCCTTAAGTACACCTACTCTGTGGCAGGCCGCCAGCATCAAGGACATCTTGCACATTTGCTGTCATGAACTTAAAGGCCGTGAAAATCCATTTGCTTAATTAGCTATATCTATTAATTATTCACCTGCAAGAAGACGTCATCACCCGCAGTGTGGTTACCTCATATTTTCATTCTTACTTTAAAGACCTGGGCTAGAAAGAAAGTACAAGAGTACATCTGCACTGCATGTGCTAAGTGCACGTAGCTTTCAGCCTTCCAGCTGTGCAGTCAAATTTAAAGCTGACAATAGTTTGCATGTAAAAGTAAAACAGATGAAGCAATACTCCAAACCGAGCTCTCTCATTTTTATTGATAATTTTATATTCTGTTTGAGTGCTTCATACTCTTTTCTTCCTCTCCCCCCCCCTCCCTCAATCCAATTACTGCTGCTCCCTCAACAGCCCACTTGTTCCTCAGGGATCAATAAAGTTTCCTCTAATCCAATTGAAAGAGACGCTTTGCTGGGGATATGTTGTTGGTTTGCAAGCGAGACATTCTGAGACACTCTGTGAATTGGGAGCACACCAGCTGCTCATCTGGAGGCGCTCAAAATGGCACAAGGATAAACTTTTTCTCCTCCTCAAGGCTAAAAAATTAACAGCCGTCATCCTTTTTTTGGGTTGGTTACCGATTCTGCATCCGAGATTGCATAACAATGCATAACAAACACCAGGCTCTTATTGAAAGTTCTCACCTTCCTACCCTGACTTCATCAGACTTTAAGAACCAATCTCTTTTTTTATCGGCCATTTGCTGCGAGCTCATAGGGACATTTACATTGTGTTTAGCCTTTTTATGGACGCTTCGAGCAATTACAGGGTAGTGGTTACATATTTCGTTTTTAATTTCCTCTCTAAGGAAAGGAAAGCAAGCAGACACTAACAATTGCGCTGTGACAGCAATGGAGCTACACTGTTTTGTTACATGGTGCTCTTGCTGATGCTCATTTCCAGCACAGTGAATCTTGTCTTGTGAGCCACAAAAAGTGTTTATCGTGTCGTCATGAAGACGAGCGTAGCCTTTGCTCAAGTTGTACAATTTAGAATGAGAGGGCTGAGGGTCATTGGGGGAAGTGGCTCTAAATGAAGGCTGGTTAAGAGTGTAAAGGCTGCTATTGATTGTTGATCGACTTGTTCCTGATGTCATCATTGAGTGGGAAGCATCAAAAAAAGACTATTATCTGATTTATTTATTTTTTTTACTTCAATATGTACTATGCGTACTTCTGAGTACTTGCAGTGTAGTGCTGTGCCAAATTCATTACTGTCATTGCACACTTACCGGAAATGACAATTACAGTACCCATTTCCTTGTCTTCTTCTCTCTGTTTTAATTGTAAAACGCAAACATTTCAGTTAGTCCCTCCCCTTTTCCTACGCATCCATGGTGGCGATGATTGAGGGTGGTTAGACTCAATCGGTGCATGCTCACCATTTGGGCCATGTTAAGTCCAACATCGGGGTACTGACGACAAACGGCACTTATGCACTCAAATGTGTTAAGTGCATGTGTTGCAAAATTAAAAAGCGTACGTGCTGATGTGGGAAGCAAACACACTTAAATTGGGCTTTTTCCCCTTCAGTGCAGTCTATCACAGCAAGCCGCACTGTGCTTTGACATGTAATTTAGGCCTGTGCAAGAAAATCAATATCCAACAGAAGGTCCTGTTAGAAGCCTATACGGTGGAATGTATTTAAACCCACTATCATAACTTGTGTGTCTTGCCAAGAAGCCAACACGGGGATCTTAAAACACCTGTTTTTGTACATTTAAGCAAAAATAAAGCAGCAGAAGCAGAAGGTTAAAATGCATAAGTAAGGGAATGTGACAGTGTGTTGAATAGTAGTCAATGTCCTTAATCACAAATTACTTATATTGTAGTCCTGATGAATGATAATCATTCATTCATTCATTCATTCATTTTCTATACCGCTTATCCTCATTAAGGTCACGGCGATGCTGGAGCCTATCCCAGCAGACTTTGGGCGAGAGGCGGGGTACACCCTGGACTGGTCGCCAGTCAATCGCAGGGCACATATAGACAAACAAACCCACACACGCACGGGGAGAACATGCAAACTCCACACAGAGATGCCCAACGGAGATTTGAACCCAGGTCTTCCAGATCTCCTGACTGTGTGGCCAATATGCTAACCACTCAGCCACCGTGCGGCCAATGATAATCATAATAAATTATAATAGTATGACTGGAAATGTATTCATATTTTTTTTCCATTTTGTCATTGCTTTTGTTGTATCGTCCTTGTTGTTCTTGTCATTGCATTTACTTAATGGCTCAAGCTGGCAAGTAATACCAACACCATTCCTGCTTGCAGCGGCTATGTCGTAGCTATGTTTAAATGTATCCCTTAGCATGACTGGAAGAAATGTCATGGAGAGGAACGTCTTGTACGATAGAGTCCATATCGAAGCTGTTGAGAGAAGCGGCTAACAGGCTGGATGGGACTAGTCATCCTGGCAGAATGACCAGCCCCATTTTTTGCCTTTTCTTTTACTAGCCAGCTTGAACCATCAAGTAAATGCAATGACAACAGGGAAATGGAAAAGAAAAAGAAAAAGAATATGACTACATGTGTATATTTATATATATTTTTTTATTATTGATTCTCTTTATATTTCCATATGTATTTTATTTTAATTTTGACACTCCTGTGATTCCATAGGTAAGGAGATGCAGAGTTTTTACACTCAATTAGTATTAAGAAAAAAGCTGAATCGCAACAGTCTTTGACTCCACCGGTGTATTGGAAAAGGAACCAACCAAATCTGCCACCCTTGGCAGTTACACCAACTAAATGTATCTATGCACCTTCAACAAGTGTCAAGAGTGAGAGTTTTTTTTAGCACAGCCTCTTCTGATATCGGATTTGGTGACCAATGAAAAATGCTATAAAATGCTGTGTGTGTTTAAAGTTTAAATAAAAAGTAGCAGCAACAGGATTGAATGGTTTGAGTCACATTGTGGGCTACATCATTTCTTGCTTCAGGCAAGCAAAATATGTGTTGTTTGAACATGGTGTTTTTTTTTAGGAAACCCATTTTATTTTTTCCCAAATTCAGTTTTTCCATTTTCTTGTTTTAGAAATCCCTTTTTTTATATTTTCACTTATTTTACCAACATAGAGTGTGTGATGGATTAGCGAATACAATTTTAAATGAAATTATAAAAAAATTAAAAAATCCTTACAGTTATTGATGTAGTCCATCACATTTTTGCAGAGGATTTTAGAAACGTTCTGAATGAAATATGGATGGGAGGCACATTTATTCTTGGTCCCAGCTTGTCTTAACCATCAACAGAAATTCTCAAAAATCAAAATAAGGCGCTGTTCGCCACATACTGTCTAACTGGGTAAAGAAAATAAGGGTGTCATATCATAAAGAACATCTTACGCTAATAACGTTGGTAATGCATCAATGACAACATCTTCCTTAACCGCAAGCATGGGCATCAGATTTTCTTGAGGATTTTGTAGCAATGTGTTCAGCTGGTAAAATAAGTGCAAAAAAATGAATTTAAAAAATGTAAATGGAAAAACTGAATTTGAAAAAAAACCCCCAACATTTTGGTAAAATATAACTGATTTCATAAAGCCCTACATCATATAGTCCAAGTTGCACACACACAGCCATATTAGCATGTTCTGCTAAACTAAGTAAACCCAGCTATCTTCCAGTCTCGCTCTACAAGCATGAGTTTCAACATTTTTTCACCAACATTCCTGTTGTAATAGTCGCCGTAATGTATAGTATTGACAATAATAATACAGCTTATTGTTTTTCTCTTGTTTACTTTTATCTTTTAACATCGGGGCTATCAAGCTGTCTTTTGATAATTATAATTTTAAATAATTATCATAAAAAACATACATATAATACATATATTTAAAGACAAATTTTATTGCTTTTATTAGTTAGTAGTGTCAACATTTTAGCTTTTTCTGGTTAGATTGTGCCTTTTTTCTCTCTGTTTCCACCTTTGCTGGCACTCTTTTGTTTATATTATTTTTGCCACATTCCACAGATGGCGTTGCCGTATTTCAGTCTGATTGGCTTCTGGCTGCCCTTTCTTCAAACCAGAAATCTCATTATGTTTTAATCTTGCGAGATCTCTTCTAGATTCTGTTTTTATTGGCCAATAAAGCGATTCTGGAAATCACAGAGCCCTAAATGAGCAAAGTGAATGCATACAAATATATTACTATAAAAAGAAAGGAGAAAATAATGTATTGGATTGGTATCTGTAGCTGTGAAATTAGTAATGAAAAATTTGGTTGTTCTTATCAAATTTGCTGAAGTTCATGAAAATGACAAAAACCTGAAAACAAACTGGTCACAATGATACCCTGGATCCCTTTGGTCACTGCTAATGTGAAATACTGTTCCACAGCTTGACAGCAATAAAAAGCCACTGTATTAAATCTTTTGGTGATAAAGGTTGGGATCAATTGTGGCTATGATTAAAAGGCAACACATCACTTACTCTGTTTAATGAGCTATCAGGGATATCAGTGACGATGCTTCACTTTCCAAGAATGTCATTCACATTTGTGAGATAACTGACTTTGGACATCAAGGTCTGGTTAGTCATGACCTGGTCTAAAAAACATCTAAAATATGTGTGTGTGTATGTGTGTGTGCATGGATACACTCAATGCACCAATGCAACATCTACATATACTGTATATCAATCCCAAGAGGTAAAAACTTAACAATGTGTTTAATATTGTGGTAGTTGAACTGCATTGCATCTCAGGCCTTGTCCACACATAGCAGGGTATTTTTAAAACTGCATATTTCTCCCTCTCCGTTTATGAAAAACATGTTGTCCACACAAAAAATGCATCGTCACCTAACCGCATAAATGCTGTGGGAACCACAGTCATAATCGTGCCAAACCTTTAACCAGCAATAGTTACTAAAATTCTATCCAATCAGAATCCTTCTCTGTCATCCCGTCACTTCCGCAAAACATAAAACATGGCGCCAGGCTAGTTTGTGTGGGCTGACAATGATGTAGAATTACTTCTAAAAGAAGTAGAAATTACTTCTTCTGTTTTATAATAACAAAAGTCAACAAATCGCAAGAAAAAATTGTCAGTTCTGAAGGAATCCATGTTGTTTTTGATGTAAATACATGTCACGTGTGTGATGTCACAGCATACTTTGTCGCAGGCAGTGATGTTAGGAAATGCAAAACTCAAACGCAAAATTTTGTCTCCATAACCAAACATATAACTGGATTTTTCTCCAAATCTACACTTTGGCCAGAGATTTTGAAAACCTTTGTTTTTAGTGCCATATACCTGCGGGCTCATGTGGATGATAGGCCAAGTTGTGAAGATACCCGCCTACATGTGGACAGGGCTTCAGCTATTTTGACTCTTGTGTAGTTTAAAAAACAGCATGCCACTCTTGCACAACTGTGGAATTAAAAAAAAAATCATTTTTGCCAGCTAGAGCCTCTACTAGAATATCTACTTCCTGACAGGGCCCAGCTCGGCATTTCATGCTGCACATCAGGCCTCTTCACGGCCCATAAACATGTCGGAGTGACTTGAATGCTTTATCCATACATTGATCCCAGGGACACAACTCACATTCAGGATGAAAAGATTTGGGATCGGCAGAATGCAGCTAACCAGAACAGGCTTTTGGCCTTGGAATCAGCGTCCTCGCCAGAAGCTGACACAGAACTTCTAGGAGGAGTGTAGTTGGTGTAATTCGATTTGATCACATGATGCGGTCCACATTAGGCTGGCGGCTGGAGTCAAAAGAGATACAGTTTCCATTTAGGACCGATCGCATTTATTCCGACCGTGGGTAAACATGGAAGAGGAAACAAAAGGTCAAGCGTCGTCATCTTTGATGACAAGAACTCTTTTGTTTGCAATACAAGAAATGTTGGTTATTAGGAAAAATGTTTCTGCTGTTAAAAAAAAGCGTCAGAGCCGCACAGGGAAGATTGGATCAATAAATAAGAACACACACTCACACCTCACCAAGTACAACGTCCTCTAAAGCCTCATTGACTAATGCCGCAGTAGATGTGTGTCTCCACCCCCAAGGAGGACTCACGGCGTCCTCTGCCTGCGACTCCAACACCTGAGCTCTGATGCTGTCAATATAGATAGAGTTATAAATGTCATGTCCACATATACACAATGTGTGTGTGTTTGTGTGTGTGCGAGTGTGCCAGATGTGTCACAGCTAGACACACTGTCACAGTTGTTTTGAGAACAACCACAGTAACGACGATGACCGTCGCGTTCATTAGGGAGCCGCGGACAGAAGGGCGGACGACTCTCGGGACGAGGCGCATCCCAGCCCTTTTGTCTGGTCTACTCTGTGTGCGTGTGTGTGCGTGTGTGTGTGTGTGTGTGTGTGTGTGTGCGTGTGTATACAGTTGACTTGAGGCTGGGTTCATCTTTTATTTTGGGATTTGCCTTCATTTAAGGCCACCATGTTCTTGACACACCACTTAAATGACTCAGCTGTCAAATGTCGCGCATGAATATTAACACTTCCTGAGAGTCACTGCAGCCACGCAGCGCTCATGTACTCGCACTTATTAAAACATGTGAGGAGGACCTCCATCTGTCCGCTTGTCTGCCTTTTCTCCCCTCCTCTTTCTTTAACATCCCTGACCACATCTCACTGCCGTGAACAACGCCTTTAAAATGTTCTCATTTGAAGTGACTTTGCCGCACGGTTTCATGCTAACTGCATGATACAGACACAAAAAATGTATGGACATAATTATTCCCATCCGTATTCAATATTTGCAAAAGCCTTTGCAGACACTGTGCTCCATTTGTTCTCTACTGTATATGGAAAAGTAAAATGGATTTCGTCAACGACAGCTGCACAAAAAGTGGAATCTTAAATTGCAGTCTAATTTCTAAATGATTTTTTTTCTACCTGCAACCCTAATGAGGATAAGCAATATATCCATATATATATATATGGATAGATGTTTCTAACTTTACAAGCAACATCACAAACACACTGTGCCATTTTAATCAACAAATAATGCTGCAGTGTCAGTGACACTCTGGCCAAAACCGCCTCCTTGCTCTTCCCGTCCTCCACCGAACCTCTCAGACCAAGGCGAGTTGGCTCCACTGCGCTGGTTCTTCCCACTGACAATCGCAGGAGGAGTGACCGCATTAATTAAATTACTCTTCTTTTGAGTTGTCCCTATTATGTGCTTGAATGCACTGTCGAGTGAGTGAAAGCGCCTTGCTTTTGACTTGACTGATTATTTCAAGTGTTACACTCATTTCTGTTAAGAAATTCCTCCGTCAAATGTCCTTCTGGAACCTCCCATGAAGAACGCTAGAAAGTCCATAGGAAGTTTTATTAAAGTAGAACAAGACAATGAGGAGTCCAATAATTAGGGATGTAAAATCTCTTTGTGATAGACAGTTTGGTCCAAATCCACATACAAAGGTTATAATACATTAAACGATATTGATTTATTAAGACATGACTAACTTTACTATTTTTATATATATGTATTCATTGATACCTCATTCACTTCTCAAACAAAAGTATTAAAGAAGTTATTGGTGCACACATTTTGAACTGCAGATAGATATCAACGTGAATGAATCACACATACTATAACGTCTACACAGACGCCATTAAAGCCATGAGGAGGTGTTTGATCAACAAGCTTTTTACTACAAGGAATAATGGCACACGAGCACACACGCCAGCACAACAATGGCTCCCTCAACAACCCGAAACAGTCAGACAACCAGAACACAAACATTTAGGGTCGCTCCAATACCATTTGTCGTGTCCTGAATCTCCGAACCATGAGTTAGAAATGCTTAAAGTTGGACTTAACTTTCAATGTGGTCCAACACTCAGTATAAATCCAATACAAAATTCAAGAAGAAGACGTAATGTAGATGAAAATACACCCATATCCTATGAAGAAATTGCATTTTTAAGGACGGCCACACGGACTCTTCTACCAGAGCGCGCACGCTCAGCTTTACATGACGTCATCCGTGCATCCAGTCAACAGAAAAGACTAATAGACTTACACCAAATCAAACTGTTACATGTTAAACATCTTCATCATTAAAATAAAAATTTCTATCTAGCTGTATAAAATATAACAATGAAAAAACAAAAGTCTTAGCCTTCAGTTTAATCAAAAGTGTCCAATCACAAATAGGTACTGTAAATAGAACTATTTTTCACAAGGGCGCAATGAAAATGCCGTGTTAGCTTGGAAAAGTTAATAATTCCATACTCAAAATGTCATAGCAATTTTAAGCGTGCAACATTTCAGACTGAGCATGGTGTTACTTCAGGTAGGTAACGGAGGTGCAACATTTCAAAGTAAAACAAGTCACAAGGCAAAAAAGTTACCATGCTAGCCTCTGTTGGTCTGTCTGGTCAAGTTTTGCGTCCTTCTTGCAAAATCCCGAGAAGTTCCAAACTTTTGGGTTTTTTTACCTGACGTGATTGAAACTGTGATTTCAAACATAAGCACATCCTAAATAAATATGGTGCGTTTATGCACATGTGGAAAAAATCGGCCGCTATCTCTCCTCGAAACAAGAAAACCTATTTTTTTTCCCCAAATCGTGCAGCCATTTTTTCAGTAATGAAAACATGGATGCTTGTTGCAGAAGGAAATTGTAAAGGTGCAGAAGCTTCAGAGACAGAGAGCCTGAGCGAGTGGTGACCAAAAAGCGCCATCACTGTAATGATGATGATGATGATGAGGATTCAGACTAAATGTTTGACTCCATTTTTTTATGACTTCTGTCATCATCTTCTGAGTTTCGCTGTGACCGACACACACAAGGGGCGCGACACACACAGTGAATGCGCGAGTGCCTGGGAAGTACTTAGTGGTGTTGGATCAAAAGAAGCTATCCAGCATCTGCTCGCTGTCTTCCTGGCTAATTAAGCACACGCACATAGAGAGCAGTGGGGGAGACCAATTAGCTGTTTGTGTGCTTTTGATTTTGTAAACAAGTTGACTGATATTTGAAGCCAGCTAAAATGTAATGTGCACACACAATACTGCAAAATATTCAACTCAACACCGGATTGATAGACGGACATGCTTATAGTGGGGTCAACAGCAGGGGGCAGTAGCTTTAGACATGAGCACAATGGCTCATTCTGCTGTCACACAGTTCCTGAAAGTCGCACAATCAGCCATGTACTTTTCACACTAACCATCACGCATCAAGTCACAGAGGTGGAGCACAGGACTCTAATGAGGCTCAATTCCTCCGCTGATGAGGTGGGGAATCAAACAACTGCACTCATGGTCAGAGACCCGCCGCTTTAACCTCTAACCTGCTGCTGCAAGCACTCATGCTAATGCTCAGCTCCTGTTACCATGGCGACGCCTGCACCTCCTTCTGTCATGACTAAGCAGTGCGAAACACATGTGAACACACGTGCAAGCCTTTACACATGAGTGTGTTTATGTAGTAAAAGGACAATTGCACTAACAATTCCACACACACGCTTATATACACATGTGTGTTTAGCTTACTTAGATCTAGTGATGGATAAAACAGAATTTCAACACACACACACACAGAGTTGACATTTGCATGCAAAGCCTCATAAAGCTTGACTGTGAAACATCAGAATGAGGCCAATTAAGAAGACTGATGCAGTGCAGCCAATTCAATTACAGCCCTTTGCATTATCCTATACCAGTAGGAGAACGGACAGAAGGATAGAAGGAAAGATGAAAGGTAGGAGCGGGGGAGCGTTAGGAACTCAGCGGTGGCTGCATGTTCTACTGACGCTGCCTCAAAGCTGCCGTGATGGGACAGCAGCCATGACATCGCAAATGGAATATCAGTCAGCATATTGTTTTCATAGTTGTGCACATTTTATCAGTGTGGTACTGTTCCAAATCGGGTATAATAAGTCCCCGCATTATGTGGGGGTTACCTTCCAAGACCCAGAGCAAATGGTGGAAAACTGCAAACAATGGTTGCACAACAACAACAATCTTGTCAAAGCATCTTCCTTTTGCAAAATCTTCAGCGAACTGACTTGTGGCTGCTGGATTGTAGACGGAGCACTCATTTTCCTTGGCAGACAGCAAACCACAAACCACTTTCCATTTAAGTTATGGAAAAAAATGTTTTAAAGCAGAGAGAAGAAATCGGCAAATATGTGGGAGCACAAATGGTGAACCACGAATAAATGGGGATCTACTGCACTGCACGACAATGACGATACTTACCTACTTTTTCTTCATCATCTCTCCGTTTTAAATGGAAAATTGTAAACTGCAACCACTTCAGTTAGTCCGTTCCCTTTCTGCTACTTCGCTAACATGGTGGCTATTATTGGTGGTAAGGATCCAGCACCGCACACTCATCATTTTGGTTTTTTTGAGTGCAATTTCTAGTGCACTGCATTGTTCTGTACTCAGTGCAAGGGGAAAAAGATGAAATGTAAATACAGAAATGTGCAAATAAAATTCAACCCAAGGAGTAAATCATGCACAAGGAATGAGAGTTATGAAAGAGGCGGGAGGTGGGGCGGGGGGGGGGGCAGAGTATGCAGATGTTTGAGAAGATGAGAAGAAAGGTGGAGGTGAGGAAGGGAACGTTGAGCAGGAGGGACATATGAGATAGCAAGCAGATGGTGAGGATGGATAGAGGTAGATAAGCGTGATGGACAAAGTTGTGAGAGTAGAGGAGGATGGCAATGAATGAGTGGAGAACATCTCCAACAGTAAAACGTCTGTTGGAGGCTTAAAAGGACAAGTGAAGGGCGGAATTAGAAACAAGACAAAAGGTAACAGGGGACAGTGGGGGGATTAGAGCGGGAGCGAGAAGGAGGCTCCCGAAGGAGTGCTGGTAGCAGCAGGGTTGTGATATCTTCAGTTCCGCTCGCGGCCTGAATGCCTTTTGGTTCTAAATTTAGAGCGTTACACAACAAAAGGTTGTGTTCTGTTCTCTGGGCTCGTAAATATGTTTGTTTGTAATTACGTCTCTCAGCTAAATAAAGGTCATAGGAAGAGCAAACAACTCTCACTTCAATTGTGTCAATGCCAATTTTATTTATACCCTTGTTTGGGTGGACTGTCAGTAGGACAGAGGACAGACGGGACGCGGCAGGGACTCAAGTTCCCTTCAGGATGTGAAAAGTGGTATTGCGAGGGAGGGTGGATGACGACTCTCCACAACCACTCAACGATGAGTCTGGTGAGGTTCTTGTTATTAATTATTATTAAATAATAACATTCACCTGCCCAATATTCTTCACTTTGACAAAATATGGAACATTCGGTGCGGTATAGAGGCGTATCAACGTTGCACTCAGTACACATTGTGAGACCAGGAAGTGTCCTTAAACAATTACAATGCAGCACAACCTTTGGCTAGAAGGAGTCACGGCTAATATAATTAATAATGCCAAGGAGAATCCAGAGTTTAAAACCCTCTCCTGTCATTAAAGGGGGCTGGGGCAACATATTTTTTTCCCATGGGACCCAGAATTCTTGGCCGCACCCCTGCTACTGGCTATATGTTATGAAAAATCACCTTCATTTACGCAAAAACATGTTTGCCTTACTTTTTGAAGACATCGTATGTATGGCTGAAACTTTCAGAGGCCTTCTTTAAGGAGACTTTGGCGAACCTGGTCTCTTTCCATCGCTGGGAAAGAAATTATTTTTTGGGTTATGAAGTTCACACACATGCGAGCGAGTGTTAACTGCCGTGAACGTGAGCCTCTACAAGTCAGCATACTCAGTCAAGTGGTACTTTTTGTGACATGTGTTGGCAGTTCGTTTCCACCTGGAAGACATGACGTTAGATGGGCAAGATATTCTATTCTATGCTAACCAAAGGCGATCGGCATTTGTAACCGGCATACTTTTATAGGCGTATGCCGAATACACGATTTTTTTATGGAAATCGGCTGATACTGATCATTGGCCGATAGATCAGAGCATCACTAATTTTAGGAGAAAATATTGCAATGTTACAAGTCAGAATTTGACGAAAATGTTAAACATCCATCCATCCTTCCATTTTCTTCTGTTTATCCGAGGTCAGGTCGCGGGGGCAGCAGACTAAGCAGCCCCCTTTCCACTCCCCAGCCACTATGTCCAGCTCCTCCCGGCAGGTCCCGATGCATTCCCTGGCCAGCTGAGAGGCATAGTCTCTCCAACGTGTCCTGGGTCTTCCCCAAGTTCTTCTACCGGTCGGACGTGCCCTGAACACCTCTCTAGGGAGGCGTCTGGGAGGCATTCTAACCAGATGACCGAGTCACCTCATCTGGCTTCTCTCAATGCGTAGGAGCAGCTGTTCTAGTCCAAGTCCCTCCTTGGAGAAAGTACTTCTCACCCTATCTCTAAGGGAGAGCCCAGTCCCTTCCATCTTCCATTCCTTCCATTAAGAGTTAAACAATTACCAGGAAAAATAAAACAATCTTTAACGTGAGAAAACTCATACATTTACAAAAAATAAGTTGTAATTTTACCTAAGTCACAAATTTATGATAAAAAGTTGCACTTGTTAGGAATACTTTCTACTCTCCTTGAGTTAAGTAATGTAACATATTTGCGCTCACACACAATTTCATTGTGAGTCATCTTCCTATCTCCTGGCTGAGACGCCCATCCGCCTGACCAAGACTGGTGGAAAGAAGATCAGACCAATACACCAAACAGTTTACAAGACGTTGGGATTATTGGGACCACCACCAATGAGGGCTTATGAGGAAGAGGACCTCAGTTGTAATTTAGAGACCGCTTGACCCTGGACATTGGGTAGGTGGCTGACCTTTCTCCAGCGCTGGCATTGCAATTGCTTGTATTCACTCCAAGTACATCAAATTGGTAAACTGACTTTTTGACTTTGCCAGTTGAGAGTTGAGAGTGGTTCCCGCCCTGGTAAAAGTTCCAGACAGAGAAAACTTTACGATTCAAATTAAAATGTTATGAAATGATAGTCAGAAAAAAGTCTGAATTTTACAACAAAATATGCAGATTTACAAAATGAAGGTAATCCTGTTGTGAAAAAAAGTTGAAATATAAGATGAACTTTTCATAGCATAAAGTTGCAATTGTAAAGATTAAAATGGTTTCATTTTATTTTTTATTTATTTTTATTTTTTTTGTCTTGTCCAGCATCATAACAGCTAAATGGGAGTTAAGCTCCCTTTAAATGCTGAGCAAAATTGGTTTCATTTTAAAACCAATAAAGCTGTGTCCACAGAAGTCAAACTGTTTTATGTTTTGAATTTTGCCCTTATACTGTATCCAAAATGACTTGGACCGTGACCTTTAAAACTAAATACGTATTAAATCGTGATTATGGCATACGGTTACAACCCTGTGAACCACCAGTTGAGATATTTTGGCAGGAAATGATACCAAAGTGCAAATTTTTCTGCGCCTTTGCCTCTTTCATATGCAACCACTGGGAGGGAAAGGGCAGGGCAAAAAGGAGGGAAAGAGTGGAGAAAGGAAAGCACTCCAGTGGGAAGGAGGAGAGATCTGTGAGGAAAATTCGAGATGATGATGAACATGACAAACATGGAGCTACAGAGGGGGAGCTACATGGAGACAGACTGTTTTTGCAGCCTGACAGTTCATTGGACGACAGCGAAGGAGTGAGCAGCAGAGAGAAAGTTTGATGAAGTGCAGCAAAGATGGGAGGAGGGTAGCGGCTGATGAAACGAGGTAGATAATTGGCCGGAACAGTGCAGTGAAATTGCGGATGTGAATGAAGAGAGAGCAAAAAGGAAGTGAAGAGAAGGAGAGACAAATTCCATGAGCAGAAAAGTTTGAGGTGTTCTTACACAAAAGATGTTTCTTTACACGCACTCTGCATTTCTGTATTACATACTGTAATACACATTAAGACGGAACTCATTCATCACTTAAAACATTCCAGACATTGTTTACATCTTCATCTTGTCACCTTCTTCCCACTTATTTTTATCCTATTATGGAAGCACAAGGATGGGCGTACAATACAAACATACGCACATGTTCATGCACTCAGCGCAGCTGACTGTATTTCGCTCCTCCACAGTTAAAATTCACAAACTTTATAGAAGGCTTTATAGAAAGCACCAGAAAGACTCCAAAATAATAGATACACAGAGCAGGTGATAAATTGTAAACACAACTA
Organism: Oostethus manadensis; assembly: GCA_024372805.1. NCBI lineage: Eukaryota > Metazoa > Chordata > Actinopteri > Syngnathiformes > Syngnathidae > Oostethus > Oostethus manadensis. The sequence continues at coordinate 145,524 of QODF01000142.1, read as the reverse complement.
TATAAAGACACAAATGTATTAATAACGTCCATATTTAGTTTAACCCCTTCCAGAGTCCAAGACCTAGTATCCACAAAAAACTCCAGCATAGCCTGACACAGCCACAAAGAAGCTCGGTTCCAAATTGCGTTGAAGGTGCAGATTGTACAACGCAGACAAGTCTTTGCATGGTCTAAATTGGTCAAGTAAAACCAGACATATGACTGTTAATTTTCGCCATGGTTTAGTCATTGTGTTGTCATGTTTGTCGCTCACTTGTATGTGTTAATACCAGGATTTTCCAAACATTACTTCATTTGTGGTGACAGGCCACATTTTATTTTGAACCACCGAAGAAGGATTTGGCACTATCTTTTATTTGGTTATTTTTAGATTTGTCACCATCACTTGGCTTGTCATACAAATTTTATATGGACAATCATTGTCCTGCAAATTATTGTAACATTTTTTTGACAAATTTTTTAATTTATTATATGGCATAATAATACGAGTACATCATATCAAAAGCAATAAACTTGAATTTCTCAAATGTATTCAACATTGCAATTAGAATGTCAAGAGCTTTTAAATAAAATTCCAGATTTCCAACCTTAATAGTTTTATCAAAGTAAGCTATGACACTCTCACTACAGGATGTGTGCCGCTCTTATTTTCGAAGGCTGGAAGTGTGAAATGTGATGTGTTGAAAATGTGTTTTGACTATGGCTAAGTGAGATAGCTATTAAAGGCCTCTTGAGGCCATGGCTGTCTCTTATTTCACGCACAACTTCCACAAAGTCAGTGGCCAACCTAAAACGCTGAGTTACATTAACAAGCACTGAAGCACAACTCATACTGCCACACATACACACACAAAGTCGCATTAGCATGCTCCACTAAACCAAGCTAACCCAGGGAGCTTATACTGGGTATTGCTGTACGTGAGCTCATGCCCACATTCGGTGGCTAGTAAGAGTAACATTTTTTGGACGACTTAGCCGATGTTCCCAGTTGCTGTCTCGACATGTTTAGTTCAGGAGAGGTCTGGTTAGCATTTGTGAGGACTGCTGTGAATGAGCGGTCTGTGCAAGCTTCCCGCACCATGAGAGAGCAGTCAGGGCACAGTGAGGGGGAACTACTGCTGTTGCTGCTGAGCCGAATATCCAACTGCCAATGTGAAATTAACAGCAACGGAGATGAATATCCAACATGAAACTAACTTCACCAATGTGCAGAGTGAAGCCTCTTGTCATTCAGCCTGTGCAGTAAAAAAAAGAGAGGAGAGAGAGGAAAACAAACACGCATGTCCGAATATCAATTTACAGAGGCCAGCAAAACCGCCACAGATAAATTGCACACTGAACTCACAATGTCAAAATGAAAAAATAACTGCAGATACAAAGGCTATACTGAAAAAAGGGAAACCAATTGAGGCAAGATGAAACGTTTTTAAGACTAAATATAAAGGTAAACCAAAGCACAAAAAAGCTCAACATTTTCAAAAAAAACATCTTCTACATAAAAAGTACACTTACAATTTAAATTTAAATAAGTTGAGCTTCTTGGGGGGGGGGGGGGGGGGGGGGGGGGGGGGGGGGGGCACTGGCATATACTGTACTGTATGTGACATTCCCGGGTGGTGTAAAAGAGGGAGCAATAGAGTGCGATACGCAGTGAGCTGAGTTTTATCTGCATTGCTGTACCACACACAGTGGAGCAATGTAATACATAACCGTCAGCATAAATTGTCCCGCAGCATGCTGGTCTTCTATGAATCTGCTTTCCGCCAGCCATGCGTATGCACGTCACTTAAACGCATCCCATCATTTAGCAAAAAACAGGTTTTCAGTTGCAGAACCCAGGCATGTAGAGCTTCAATATCCAGACTATGTGTAGGCATTCCAAGGAAATTCCTGAAAAAATTAGGTCATGCGAAGAAATAGGAGCGTGACAACGTTGTGATGCTCCTCCTTGAGAACCTAGAGATATATGCGATGCAACGGCCGTAGGAACGGTCAGGTCGCATATATCCGACATATACATCATCCAAAGGCGTGTACCGGTGTGCTTACAGAGACTTTAAAAGGACCTCGCCGATGTTGGCAGTCATCAAAAGGAGAAGTCTATCGTGCAAGACTTGGATCAAGGTACTCACCGATGAAGGCAACAGTTCTTTTTCTCAACCGAAAATTATTTTTCAAGGTGTTAGTGAAGCAGCTCTCAGTATGTTTCACCACTGCACCCCCCCCTGCAGTTTGTAGAACAAGTTGTCTACAAACTTACGTATGAAAATTCTTGTCATCTTTCTTCCTAATCTTCTACACGCAATCATTTGGTTGAGAAAATATTGACTCCATTTGCATTTACGAAGGGCATGCTAGTAATGTGTGGATCGATACTGAAATGTCAGTATTTCTGATACCAGCTCATCATTCTGAAATCCAAATAGCGATACGTTTGATACTTGAGAAATCTGATTTTGTCCTTTGTTTTTTCTGATGTTGTTGTTGTTAGCGTCGCTATATTTTAAATCCCACTGCCCAAAATGTACTTCAGGAGTAAATTACTATGATTTCTTGTATTCTTTATGCCATGCTTTGAACACTCCTTTTAAAATTTACCAGACAGATTAGATGAATTTGCACACAGCATGGGATCGGTATCATCGAAACCAGCCGTAATTTTACCCAGTATCGAATCAGAAATGAAATCAATGGTATTGCATATCACTGGAGCACACACTACAGCAGTCTTTACTTCTGTAAACACACGAAAATGTGATTGATGTCATGCTTTTGCGCACTTTCCAGACGCTTTGCGTTCACATTAAGTCACATTTGTTTGGAAATGTGAAGGACCATATAAAAAATGGTATTTTAAGCAAAAAATCTGAATTGGGAGTCATACCCTGCAGTGCCAATGTAGCCCAGTTTTACAATTTTATGCCAATATCAGGCTGATAATATCAGCCCACCAATATTATGCTACTGACATGCCTACCACCACTGTGTATTGAAGCCATAAAATGCTATTGTAATATCAAATTCCCTCTATTGCTGCTGACTTTCCGTTCTTATGGCAGCACCCTAGAAGGGTCTTAAATAATTGCACCCTCGGCTCTAGTAAAAAAGTTATGAGTTGTGAGTTATTTCCATCTCTTATCCAGACAATGTTTTACTGTCACGTGTCATCTCATAACACCCCAAAGCTAATCTGTCACTTTATCACATTTTTGCCATCTTTTAGACCACAACATCACTTTGATCTTTTCCTTTTTTTATTCCTCTGACACTCTTGGAGCACATCTGCTTTTTCACATTGCAAGAGAATTATGTGCATGAACTCCGCTCTCATGCTGCGGGATCAGCTTCATGTTTATTGCGTCGGGTGTGTGAAGAGTCACTAATCAGACACTTACTGCTGCAAATGTTTTTGGACTAATTGTCTAATCCAGCATCTTGTCTTCCTGCCAGAGTGTCCAGATGAATCCCATGACTCAGCTTTACTACAAGAAGGTGAGGATTTCCATACTAACATCTACCTTAGAGAACATGACCACGCACTTTACACTCACACAGTTTTTGTGCTCTCAAGGCGACGTACTCGCCATACCGCGACCGCATCCCGCTGCAGATCGTACGGGCCGAGGTGGAGTTGTCAGCAGAGGAACGAGCCTACCTCACGGCGGTGGAGAAGGGTGACTATGCGGGTGTCAAACATGCGCTTCGTGAGGCGGAGGTCTACTACAACATGGACGTTAACTGTCTGGACCCGCTCGGTCGCAGCGCTCTACTCATCGCCATCGAGAATGAGAACCTGGAGATCATGGAGCTCCTGCTCGACCACGGCATCCACACCGGTGACGCCCTGCTCTACGCCATTAGGAAGGAGGTGGTGGGCGCCGTTGAGCTGCTGCTGTCACACAGGCGGCCGAGCGGTGAGAAACAGGTGTGCACTACAAGTTACAATTATATTAATAAAGTCTCTTTTTGGTACACATAATTGTATGTGCTCATGTTTGGCAGTTAATGATGTTGTCGACTCAATGTGCCAGCCGCAAACTCGTCTCATTGACTGTGTTTACATGCACGCAATATTCTGGTTAAGGTTCATATTCTCTTTAAGACAAGATATGACCCCACAATAGGGCCACATACAAATAAATTCCATTTACACTAAAATGGGACAAACTGACATAATGTGAATGAAATGCTGTCACAGTGAGGAGAAGGAATATTTGTGTGGGGAAATATTTCCCCAGTGGACTGCTCAATCGTGGCAGAATTGCTTTCCAAACGGTAACCCGCCCCCACCGCAAAAGTTGGCAAAGGAGACGGGGCATGAGTGGGAGGGTTAGCGTAGTTTTGCAGAGCATGCTAGTGCGGCTGTGTGCAACTCAGGTTGGACGTAAGCCGTGGCAGCAGGAGGCATTTTTATATTTGCACCCAAGCTCATTTCACTTCAGTCAAAAGTCAAACATGTGACAATAGTCACAACAGTCAAAAGACATTTTCACACAAAACACTTCCGGCCTTCAAAATAAGAGTGGTGTGCACCACATTCTGTCTAATTGTGAAAACAAAATAAAGGTGTCTAAGAAAATAGCTTACATTTATAATGAAATGTCATCGGTATCTTACAATTTGTTGAGAATTTTCTAGCAATCTGTGCAAAGGCTCACATCCCATTGGAACAGTTAGCCAAGCTACATCTGTTTCGGAAATACTGGGCAAAAATGTCCAATGATGTACTGCATCATTAAATGTAAGGATTTTTTCATTTAATTAACAAACATATTAATCACTTACCAAAAAAGCACACACTCTATGGTGGTAAAATAAGTGCAAAAGGTAAAAAACGGAATTCTAAAAAATGAAAACAGACAAAAAAGAATGAAAAAAAATTAAACAGATTTGGGATTAAAATAAAAGACATCAAAAATAATACAATTATTCCCATTTACATGTTACATCAGGATATGCCCCATAATTGTGAGTTATAATGGTATAACGTTATATAAAAACAAAACAAAGGTATTGTTTTTTCTGCCAAAAAGATGGACCATGAAGACAGTCACATTTTGTTGCTGATCAAAAACATTATTTGATAAAAACATAAGTTTTTAGATACCGGTACATAAATATAACCGTTCTAACATTTACATTAATTTTCCAAATCATTTATGGCCTATTTATGGTTTTGGTACAGACATAGGGGCTAGGGATCCAATAGGGTTTTTAGTAACTAGAAAATGGCCTTAATTTGGAATTGGCAAATTGAAAAAGATCTGTACATGTCTCAAGTGTTTTCACTAAATTTACTATATTCTGGATAATACAGGAATATTGTGTGCATATAAACTTACTGATTTTGGGGGCACACTTAAGCTGACTGGGGTTGAAAGGTTGTTGCTGTGCAAACATCCTCTATGCAAACTGCCATGTTAGTCGATCTTCTTTTCTGAGCAAAACGCTTGGCAGCCACGGAGACGTCAAGGATGGGGCTAGGAAAGAGAAGTGGGTGGAGGGAATGCGGGATGGATTTGATAAAGACGTGCAAAGACTTAGCGATCCAGACAGATGAAAATGACAAAGATGAGACACGGGTGGATGGAGGGAAGCCAGACAGAGAAAGAAGAATAAAAAATGAGGGAAGGAACACAGAGAGAGACATGCAGATGAGAGAAGCCACTCACGCTCTTTGATGTGAGAAGTGTGTGTGTGTGTGTGTGTGCATGTGTGTGTGAATGCAAATGTGCATCTATTTTTGCTGTAAATGTGATGAGCAAAAACTAAAAAGTTCCTGTGCTTTACTGTCAAGGGACTGGATGTGTATGTGCGTGTGTGCGCTTGTTGGTCTAATAAGTGTTGCTCCCCACCGGGGCAGCTGTTCTCACACTCCTTGTCAAACCCAAAGAAAAGTGAGAGATGCGATAAGGAAAGAAGGATTTGTCAGCAGAAAGATGGTAGGGAGACAAGCGACGAGGAAGAGGGGGCTGATGGCAAGTGAAGGTTAGCCGAGGAGAGTGAGAAGGAAGAAAGCAGCGAATATGAGATGAGGAGGGAGTGTGAAGAGGAGGACATAGATGCAGGCGCGGTGGGAAAGTGGGGCAGGAGAAGGTGAGCTGAGGAGGATGCGATGGAGCGAAAGGCAATAAGATGAGAAGTGGAGGCTTGGCTCTCCCTCAGAGAGATGAAAGAGTCCACGCGTGTCCTCGCCCCTTATACTCAAGTCTGTTCGTCACACTGCACTTTCACACCTTCAAACTTGACACGCTTTGGCGCCATAATCGTCATGCAATGTCTTCTCCAGGTTCCCTCACTGATGATGGATAGTCAGTTTTCAGAGTTCACCCCCGACATAACTCCCATCATGCTTGCTGCTCACACCAACAACTACGAGATCATCAAGCTGCTGGTCCAGAGAAAGGTAACAAGCCTTCGGTCACCCGACGGCTGTATTTGACTGACCGGCCTCATTACATCCTCTTCAACTCTTGTAGGTCACCATTCCCAGACCGCACCAGATACGCTGCGACTGTGTGGAGTGTGTATCCAGTTCAGAGGTAGGCAGCTCACCTCAAAGTGAACTATAAGGAAGAAAGTAGTGGGACAGAATGTCATGACATCGACAGTGGAGTGTGTCTGAAGTCACTGATGTTGGACCTGAGAGAAGGCCATCTCCGTTTGAGTTCTTCCACACCAAACACTTTAGTTCATATTGTTCCACATTAAACCTATAAAAAAAAAACTTTGCAGGTAGACAGCCTGCGGCACTCACGGTCTCGACTCAACATCTACAAGGCTTTGGCGTCACCCTCACTCATTGCACTGTCCAGCGAGGATCCGATCCTGACGGCCTTCAGACTGGGCTGGGAACTTAAAGAACTCAGCAAGGTGCATGTCTGTGATCTTGGTTCTGTTTCCTTCTGGGTGTTCTTTACTTTAATAAGAAGGACCTCTGAGTGTAGAACAAGTAGCAAATACACGTGTTAAACAGCAACAATAACAAACACATCCTCCCCACAGGTGGAGAACGAGTTCCGTCAGGAGTATGAAGAGCTCTCTCAGCAGTGTAAACGCTTTGCTAAGGACCTTCTGGATCAGGCTAGGAGTTCCAGAGAACTTGAGACCATCCTGAACCACAGGGACAATGACCAGAGTGAAGAACTGGACCCCAGACAATGCCACGACCTGGCAAAACTCAAGCTAGCCATCAAATACCACCAAAAAGAGGTGCGTAACGTTTTGCCACATTGCTGATCTTCATAAAAGGCGTGTGAACAACCATGCGTGTTAGCTTGAACACACCGTCAGGAATAGAAAGTCCTTCCAATGGACATCTGAGTGTAGCACCCGGGATATAAGAACATATTTTCGCTAGTGTAGCAAGAAGCACAAAGGAAGATGGCTAGAAAGAAGAGATGGGAGCAGGGAGGGCTGAGGGAGTCAAAGCGAAGAACTGAATGAGATAACAAGCTGCAGCCATACAAAGGAAAGAGCTTTAATGGGCCAGAAAGAGGAGGGGGAAAACAAAGAGCTTGGGGGATCAAGCGAGCAAGAGGGAAGACTTAGCGGCGTGGAGAAAAGGTGCCCAAGGCATCTCTTGGTCTGTCTGCCTGTTTCTCACCGCCGCCGCCGCCGCCGCCTGCAGCTTCCTGCAGCAGACGGGTGCTGCCAGACAGAGATGAAAGCAGAAAGACGTGACGCCAGCAGAAAGATCTTACAGGGATGAGGATGGTGGGCAACGTTTCAGCAGGTAGTGAAGACATCATGACGCTCTCAAAAGGAAGGAAGAGAAGGAGGTTGATCTTTGAGAGACAAAAAAAGGCAATACATTTCTGTTTGACAGTGACTCAATGACCACATTGGATCTTAAGAGGTCATTTTTTTCCAGATTCTGGATCAAAGGGATACTGACCTGAAGAGATGAGATCTAAAGCTGCAATGCGGATCAGATCTAGATAAAAACTGGGCTGTGTCCTAAATGGAATGCACTTGGAGTCCACTTCAAAAAGTATATTGTGTGATGCTGGAGGGTACACATTTTGACAATATACTGACAATGTCATGATTACTGTCATTGCACATTTACTGGAAAGGACGATCGCCTCCTTTTCTTCTTCTTCTTCTCTACTTTTAAATAGTTTGAATTGTAACCACCCGAGTTAGTCCCTTCTTTTCACGAACTCACCATTTGGACCATTTTGAGTGCAACATCCAGTACTGGCATTGCACTTTGCATTCTGCCTCCTTCTTAGTGTGAACTTATGCACTGGGAATGCTAAGTGGAAGTACAGAAGTATGCCAATTGAGACGTAGCACTGGTCTTGGTGCTTTCTAATAGGAATCTGGAATCAATCACAAATCACTACAGGTATTGTCCAAATGATTAGGCACCACTGCATACCTAAGTTCCTGAATGCACACATTTTTAAAGCTTAATACGTAATTGACAACCCACTTCCTCTCCTTCTAGCCTTTGAATTGTAAACTGTAACCACTAAAGTTAGTGCCTCCCCTTCCGCTATGTAGCCAGGATGGCGAATACGGAGAGGGACAAGTGTCTAACACTGCACACTCACCATTTGGGGCATGTTGAGTGACACTGACACTGAAGCACTGCGTTTTGCCATACTTCTCACCGTGATGTACTTACCCACTCAAAAGACTAAGTGTCAGTTGTACCTGCGCCAATTGAGACCCAGCGTTGGTCTGACATCTTTAAACCAAATAAGATTTGCAAGAGATTTTTTTTTCTCCCTATAGCAGCAGACGGGACTGTTTGGGAATAAAAAAATAATCTCATGTAACCATCCATGAGCAAATGATGCAGTTCTCAAGGGAGTGAGGAGGTAAGCATGTAAGCAAGGGGGGAGGAAGACTACACGCTACATGTATTCATATTTTATCAGCGTTGCGTGTGACGGAGGGAAAGAACGAGATGAGGCAAACGTGAGCGCGCAGAGCGGCAAGTGGGCATGAAGTCTAGTGCTGTTGTCATGACAATGGCAGATGTTGGTAAACAGACGCCTCATTAGCCTCTCCAGACACCCTGAGCTTGTACGTGTTTATGGCTGTTAGTGAGGGCTAATCTTGGCTTTGTGCTCACCGTGATGGAATATTTCATGGCCTCATCACTACACACATTATTGTTTACCTGAAGCTTTCACTGTTTGTCTGCTTTTATGCATTTGTATCTGCGTCTTTTATTTGTGTGTGTGCGTGTGCGTGTGCGTGCGTTCTGGTACATCACTCAGTGTGATGGAGGTCGCGGGGTTGCGCTAAGAGCTGCCACCATGTTTTAGCATCATAGAGTTTATGGCACAATTATGTAATGCTTTGATTGTGTGTGCGAGATGTTATCGCTATTGTGTCTCTCGCTCACACACACACACACACACACATCTTTCATGAAAAGATGTGGATGTTTGAAACATCCCAATGCTTTTATTACAAACAACATTTCATTATTTGCATTTGTTAATGCCGACAAGATGATCTACCCACTGACTGTCTTTTATTGCCGTGTGTGTGCGTGCGTGCGTGCGTGCGTGCGTATGTATGTGTGGGTGTGTGTAGGTGGGTGGGGGGCGGGGGTGTGTGTGGATTGGCCGTCAGTAACCTGTAATGTCATCAATGAAAATTACATCAGCAATATACTCAGGAGACCGACACAACACACGTGTGTCACTTTGTTTTGCATTCTCAATCTCGCTCCCATCCTCAACTTACTTTCTAGTTTTTCCTTCCTTTTAACAGCTTCGGGGTGATGGTGGTCGGGGGTGCACACATGCAAGTGCCGTGTGTGGGCGTGGTTGTAGTGGGGACACGTGGCAGCCGATCCCCAACACAAACATGCCCGCCAACTGCACTGCAATCGACCCTCCAAAGTTTCNTTTCAACAGCTTCGGGGGGATGGTGGTCGGGGGTGCACACATGCAAGTGCCGTGTGTGGGCGTGGTTGTAGTGGGGACACGTGGCAGCCGATCCCCAACACAAACATGCCCGCCAACTGCACTGCAATCGACCCTCCAAAGTTTCATAATGGAAAGCAACAGAAAGACAACACAATATTTCACAAACTCAAAATAAAGACGCGCCATTTTCTTAATGAGATCACTCCTCCAAAAATACAGAGCAGATGAGAAATGACATGCTGTCATGTAAGTTAAGTAAAATTAGTAGATAGTAAATAATTATGGAAAATCAGAGGCTATTTAGTTTGTTTAACAAAACAAATATTGTAAATAAGTAAGTACAATAAGCATACAGTAAATATTTAGGTAAATAAGATCCTATTTACAGTATTTTGTATAATAAAAGAAAAATGTGTATAGGCCTGTTTATATGAATTGGTATCATTAGTTACTTGTTGTGGGAGACCGTCGGACTGCTTTCTTTCTTGTTCTCTGCTCCCGTCTTCCTAACCTCATACCGTAAACTTGAAGCGCACTTCGACTGACAGCAGGACTCGTAGGAAGTGGTCAACGATGGAAAGTGAAGGTCGTGTAAGCAATGACAACAACATGCTCACATTTACAGCACATGCATGCATTGTTCATGCTCCCGTTATACAGACTGAGCCTTTAACCTTCAATAATTAAGGTGGACACACATCACAGATGAATGATAATCATTACACACACACACACACACACACACGCACACACAACCACAGACAAACAAACGAGAGAAGAAAAAGTTGCTGCTTCATACCAGTACGACAACCGTCATTGATTTTCATTCATTCATCCATTTTCTATGCCGCTTATCCTCATTAGGGTAGCGGGTATGCTAGAACCTATCCCAGCTGACTTAGGGCGGCAGGCGGGGTACACCCTGGACTGGTCGCCAGTCGATCACAGGGCAGACATACAAACATTCACACTCTAATGGACAATTTAGAGTCGCCAAATAACCTAACATGCATGTTTTTGGAATGGAGAACGTGCAAACTCCACACAGAGATGCCCAATGGAGGTTCGAACCGTCATTGGTTTTTCCAAATGTAAATGTTTTAAACCCTGTTGTCCTGTTCGAGCGTACTCAATTTCACTGTTTAACCACAATTTAACCAGACATCCAACTTTGATGTGTTGGAATCACTTATTACATCTTTTATTTGCCTTTGATAGCTACTAAACTATTCATGTGGTATGAGTGAGCAAGTGCCAAGTTGTATGTGCGTGTTCAATAATCAACAGCATCACTCACGGTTTACACACTTGACGCAAAGTCAGAAAATGAATGAATCAATCAAGAGGAAAAGTCATTGCTTTCATTACTTTATTAACAAGCAACCGTTGTTTTAATGACAACGACTGTATGTTGCAGTGAAACACACATCCTGCTGATTGAACCATTCACTCGCCGAATAAGTGACGAAAAGAAAAGGAACAAAAATTGATCAACGGTTAGAAAGGGGGTGAGGAGACACAAAAGTACGCTTCATCTTTGCATATAAATGACAAGAGTGAATCAGTGTTATCATAGCTTTGGTTTAGCAGATTACGGATTCAGAGTAATCGAATTACCGGCGCCACGTAGCACAGCCTTGGTTAGCAGGCTCCCTGTAGCGGTCAGGTGGCTTGGCAATCAAATGAGACGGAAAGAAGCATTTTCTGCAACACTTTTAACACATATTGCATGCTACAAAAAACAGCAGGGTAACAGCAGAGTAAATGCAGACTGAAGATTGTTTTTTACTAGGAGCACATAGGCCCCTAACTTAACATTTTAGGAGTGCAACAACTTGCAAAGTAAATATTCAGATTTCCTCTTATTTTCACATTATTACTGGTAAATACAAACAAATGGCAACTGTCTTGTTCTTTCCTCTTTGGGAGTAAATATCGGTTGGCAATCTACCTAATTTGCGCTTTACTGCAAAGCTAGTAGGCTGAAGTTTGCAACAAAAGTTTGTCTAGTGTGTGTCTGTTGATGGAGAGGCTGGTGGAAAAGAGAACATAACATTTAAGCGAGTGCTTAAAAGATGATGTAAAGTAAAACAAAAAAAGCTTGAGGAAGCTGAGGAATTCGTTCGTGCCAGTCTAGTAATGAGATATTTGGATATGTAGATATCTGCAATTAGAAGGGGTGAAAAGGGCTGGGACAGCTAAACGGCTGTCCCCTGATACCATGAATCAAGATGACTTAAAAACTCACCTGGGTAACAGCACTTGAGAGACAAGTTGCTTAGGAATCGCAGGCTGTTTGAGCGTGGGAAATTTAGGTACCTCAGAATGAGATGAAGGAACTAAGAGCACGGGCCACAGCTACCCAAGAAACCCAATTTTGCATCTCGCAGACTATGGGAACGCTGACTTCAGAAGAAAGGTCGGTGCAAGTGCAATCTCCACCAATCCCGGCTCAGAAGGAAAAGATTAAAACAACTCGTCTACCCATGTTCAGATGGGAGAAAGATTGGCAGTCGCTGCCAGCAAATCCATATGGGTCAGATGAAGTCATGAAAGCTGAGCTGACTGACAGTACAGACGAAAAGATAACAAAAGACTGAAAACTAACATGTTACAGCTTTGGCAGAGAAATATCCAGAATCCTGAGAAACAATTATGAAAACAAGTCATCCACTGTCATTGAAATCTTGAGGGGACTGCAGGAATTACCTCCCATTAACATGAACAACCCAAGGTCGGTTATTGAGCTCATCAGGAAAGTTGAAAAATAACTGAAGAGGACTGACCGACTGTACTGTCAGTGGAAAGTAAATTACCCTTCTTCTTCCAGAATTAATGGCTAACGTTTATAGACAATCCCAGCAACGATGTGTCTCCTTCCACCCGGTTCAGAAAATTGCTTTCGTTCCTTAAAAGAAAAGAGAGGACTCTCAAGGATATCAGAACTGCCCAAAGAAACCAAACTGCACTTTTGAGATGAAGCAAGCATTTATGACTGTGACCTTTCTCATTCGTTCAGGTCATTGTATTCTCCAGGTCCAGACAGCAATGGGTGGCTCTTTAGTGGTGTCAAATGACAATTGTCAATGGAGTACTATGGAGTGGGGCCTGTGCCCACCAACAATGGTAATTTGGGTGGTATCACCTTTATTAGCATCCCATTCAGATCTATTGATGGCCGTGGACCCCACCAATGATAGTCGCTGGGGTGGGATCAAATTCATTAGCTTCGCATTCAGATTTAATGATGGTCATGGACCCTTCTGAAACCAAGGTAGCTGTGGATTTTTTTTTTTAGAGGTTACATTTTGGGAAAGCGCCTATCATCTCTTCTAAGTCTGAGTCTTTTGGGGAGGGGTCCTTTCATCCCTTCCCATATTTTCCCGTATCCTAACGATTGTCATTTGACACCACTAAAGAGCCAACTATTTCTGATAGACTGGATCTTGCACCAAGCTCTCAGACTAGAGCTGTCCTACCTACTGTGACTGGTGTGTGTCCCACCAAGTCTTTGAGCCTGAACTAGATTAGCGCTGTCCTATCTAGTCTGACTGTTGTGGCTAAGTGGCTAGTTAGAAAAAAAGTCAATTATTTCAGGGCTGCGTTTGGCGTCATGAGCTGAAATGGGTCTTTTCTCTAAGTTCGTTTGTCAAACTAATATTTCACAATGAAAAATGTGCCAAGTGCTGAAAGCTTTTTAATATGTTGCCTTGTCTATGCCTGCAATGGATTTTAATGTAGTCCTTTTAATTTCTCATATATAATATCTATAATCCTAGGAGCTAAATTGTCGGGGGCTCTCATCACCCTGGTAGAGTCACCCATGACAAACAGGTCCTGGGGGAGGGACCAAACAGAGAGTGGCTCAAAAGACCCCGATGAAGGGAAACATTGCACTTTGTTTCCCTTCGCCCGGACGCGGGTGATCGAGGTCCCCCTCTGGAGCCAGGCCTGGAGGTGGGGCACGATGGCAAGCGTCTGGTGGCTCGGCTTGCACTCATTGGGCCCGGTCGGGCACAGCCCAATAAAGTAACGTGGGTCCACATGTGGACTTGGCACCGGGACACCCTGAGCCGCAGTTCGATGATTGACTTTGTGGTTGTGTCGTCGGATTTGCGGCCACTTATTTTGGACAGGCGGGTGAAGAGAGGGGCGGAGCTGTGAACCGATAACCACCTGGTGGCGAGTTGGTTCCAATGGTGGGGGAGGATGCCGGTCAGACCTGGCATACCCAAACGCATTGTGAGGGTCTGCTGGAAACGCCTGGCAGAGTCCCCTGTCAGAAGGAGTTTCAACTCCCACCTGCGGGAGAGCTTTAACCAAGCTCCGAAAGGAGGCAGCGGACTCTGAGTCCGAGCGGGCGATGTTTCGTGCCTCCAGTGTCGATGCGGATGATCGGAGCTGTGGCCGTAAGGTGGTCGGTGCCTGTCGTGGCGGTAATCCGAGAACCCGTTGGTGGACACCAGCAGTGAGGGATGCCGTCAAGCTGAAGAAAGAGTCCTATCAGGTCGTTTTGGCCCATGGAGCTCTGGAGGCTACTGATAGGTACCGGCAGACCAAGCGGTCTGCGGCTCTGGCAGTCACTGAGGCAAAAATTCGGACATGGGAGGAGTTTGGAGGGGCCATGGAAAACGACTTCCGGATGGCTTCAAAGAGATTCTGGTCCACCATCCGCTGTCTCAGGAGGGGGAAGCAGTGCACAGTCAACACCGTGTATGGTGGGGACGGTGTGCTGCCGACCTCGACTCGAGATGTTGTGGACCGGTGGAGGGAATTCTTTGAAGACCTCTTTAATCCCACTGACACGTTTTCCAACATGGAAGCAGTGCCCGGGGACTCTGAGGCGGGTTCCCCTATCTCTGTGGCTGAGGTTACCGAGGTGGTTAAAAAGCTCCTCGGTGGCAAGGCCCCAGGAGTGGATGAGATCCGCCCGGAGTTCCTTAAGGCCCTGGATGCTGTGGGCGTGTCTTGGTTGACACGACTCTGCAGCATCGCGTGGACATCGAGGTCGGTGCCTCTGGACTAGCAGACCGGGGTGGTGGTCCCGCTTTTCAAGAAAGGGGACTGGAGTGTGTGTTCTAACTATCGTGGGATCACACTCCTCAGCCTTCCCGGTAAGGTCTATTCAGGGGTTCTGGAGAGGAGGATCTGCCGGATAGTCGAATCTCGGATTTAGGAGTAGCAGTGTGGTTTTTCAGTTTGGTTGTGGAACTGTGGACCAGCTCTATACTCTCGGCAGGGTCCTTGAGGGTGCATGGGATTTTGCCCAACCAGTCTACATGTGTTTTGTGGACTTGGAGAATGCATTCGACCATGTTCCTCGGGGAATACTGTGGGAAGTGCTTCAGGAATATGGGGTATTGGACCACCTAATCCAGGCGATTCGTTCCCGCTATGACCGGTCTCAGAGTTTGGTTCGCATTGCCGGCAATAGGTCGGACCCCTTTCCAGTGAGGGTTGGACTGCGCCAGGGCTGCCATTTGTCACCGGTTCTGTTCATTACTTTCATGGACAGAATTTCTAGGCGCAGGCAGGGCGTTGAGGGGTTACAGTTTGGTGGCCACAGGATTCGGTCTCTGCTTTTGCAGATGACGTGGTCCGGCTGGCTCATTGAGCAGTGACCTTTAACTCTCACTGGATCGGTTCGCAGCTGAGTGTGAAGCGGCTGGCATGAGAATCAGCACCTCCAAGACTAAGTCCATGGTTCTCGCCCGGAAAAGGGTGGAGTGCCATCTCCGGGTCGGGGACGAGGTCCTGCCTCAAGTGGAGAAGTTTAAATACCTCGGAGTCTTCTTCAAAAGTGAGGGAAGGATGGAACGTTAGATGGACAGGCGGATTAGAGCAGCGTCTGCAGTGATGCGGACTCTGCACCGGTCTGTCGTGGTGGAGAGAGAGTTGAGCCAAAAGGGAAAGCTCTCAATTTACCGGTCGATCTACGTTCCTCCCCTCACCTATGGTCATGAGTTTTGGGTAGTGACCGATAGGACAAGATCGCGGGTACAAGCGGCCAAAATGAGTTTTCTCCGCAGGGTGGCTGGGCTCTCCCTTAGAGATAGGGCGACCCGACCTCGGATAAGCGGAAGGAAATGGATGGAAGGATGGAATATCTATAATGTTTTTATGACAAATCCAAACTGGATGTAATACATGAAGTATATGTACAATGAACACTGCATAGCTATTTTCACTGACATACTACTCATTTTTCTGGACACAACCGAATTATATGTGATTCTATTTATTGTCATATTGATTTGAACTGTGAATTACTGAATGATATTCACTATTTTGTTGACCTGTAAACTTTAAATCTGAGAACGTCAACTACTAACTAACTACTAATCAGTATTTAGTTAAACGTTTACTGGTTTAATTTCATATATTCTGTTTTATAAAAAGAGGACGATCATTTTGATTGTGTGCACCAAGGCCTATCACAATAATTGATAAATCAACCAATGGTAAAAAATAAAGTAATTCGGTCATTTTGCTGGCCTCAATAAATTGACATGTGCATGCGTGTTCGTGGCTGAGTGGTTAGCACATTGGCCACACAGTCAGGAGATCTGGAAGACCTGGGTTCAAATCTCCGTTGGGCATCTCTGTGTGGAGTTTGCATGTTCTCCCCGTGCGTGTGTGGGTTTTCTCCGGGTACTCCGGTTTCCTCCCACATTCCAAAAACATGCATGTTAGGTTAATTGGTGACTCTAAAATTGTCCATAGGTATGAATGTGAGTGTGAATGTTTGTTTGTCTATATGTGCCCTGCGATTGACTGGCGACCAGTCCAGGGTGTACCCCGCCTCTCGCCCAAAGCCAGCTGGGATAGGCTCCAGCATCCCCGTGACCCTAATGAGGATAAGCGGTACAGGAAATGAATGAATGAATGAATGCAAAATCCAGTATAAGCACGCTGGTTTAACTTGTTTTAGCGGTGCATCTTAATGCAACTTGGTGTGCGTGCCAGTATAAGTTGTGCTTTAGTGCTTGTTAACGTAACCTAGCGTTTTAGGTTTGCCGCTGACTTTGTCCAAGTTGTGTGTAAAATAGAGACAGCCACAGATTCAAGAGGCACTCGACAGCTCTCACTTAACCATGGTCATAACGCATTTTCAACAGACTTCACATGTCCGGCCTTCAAAGTAGAAGTGGCGCACATTCTGTCTAACAGTGATTAAAAAAATAAATAGTAGTAGTAGTAAAATATATAATAGTCATAAAAATGGCTGACTTTAATAATAAAAGTAATGAAAACTTTGTCCCCCAAAATGTTGTCAATTATATGGATTATTGACAATATTTTGTAGGACACTATCATGAAAACATTTCACTACGCTTTATTTTGAAAAACATGCACTGGAATCACCTGTCTGCCCCATTGGCACCTGACATAAATGGTATTTTAAGTTAATTAATGCAGTTGTTGTTGAAGCTTGTGAAAACAAACTTAATGTTGACGTTATTACCCACAGTGAATGTTTTTTTTTTAATTCCTACCACAGTGACGCAGCAGTGGCACGACACAGCAGATGAAAAAAATCCAAGGGAAACCCTATATCTGATATCTTGACCCCTCCTAACGCTCAAAAAATACTTGGAAAAAGCATTTTGACAATATGTCAAGAAGTAGTTCTGAAGCAGTATTTGATACCTTGACTCTCCCAACAGTCAAGAGGAACCAAACAAAACCATTCAAGAGATTAAAAAAGACTCCAGAGGCGGATACTTTAGGGCATTTAGACTAGATTAGACAAAAGCGGTGTAACTGGTACACCGACATCTTAGCAAAACTTTGTTCTCCCAAACCAAAATGACAAAGCCTTCAGGAAAGAAAGCAGTATGTGCAGTTTGCACAAATCCAACTTCACACGTTTCGCACTACCAGACCGGCAAGAACCATAGAATGAAATCACATTCTCCAACGGCAGTGATAAAACCCATGGAACTGTCCTGCACCTTAAATGGAACACAAACCAAGTGATTGTAAGACTTGCAAAGTCAACAGACAATTTAACTACACTAGATCAGAAGAGACCTATTCAAACTGTTCAGGAAGCTCTTCATGGATATTTCAACATTGATAACATCTTCACAAGAGCATGTACTGAAAAAAATGAATGGCAAAATGGATTTGGAGTGAAAAAGTGGCCCAAAGCAAACGACAAACAAATATGCATTCAACTGAAGTGGCGGGCAATGGCAAGAAGTGACCCTAAAGGTCAAATCACCAATGAAAAAACAAGAAAACGCTCTAGAAGTCTCTTTCTGTTTTCCCAGGGCAATGTCCAGGTATTCCAAAACCAACTTTCAATAGGTTAATGGTCTACCATGATTAGGATACCGAGCTCTTAACGTGTGGGGTTGAAGCCCATACATTTTACAAAGACCCAATTGCAGCACAATTGAATCCGTTAGCCGACAAAAGATTAGAATCTTTGCCATCTTGACGTCTCTCAAATAAACTTGTTGCATTTATACAGGAGTTGCAGTGTAACTTGATGACACTTTGTGTTTTTCCACAATCAATGTCTTGTAGCAAACAATCCAGCTCAGCAAGATGCTGAAATTAGAATATATTTGCCCCACGCCGCGCTCCACTCTCTCCTCAGCAGGGTAACAGCAGTCATCCGAAGTCTCCATTAAGAGTTGAACAAAAAGGACTTTGGGGCCTCCAAAGAGCACCAGGCCTTCCACTCAGCTCATTTCCTTGCCTGAGCTGCCTCCCTGGAGTCACCGCATGACGCCTGGCTGCGTTTAATAATCACATTTAGTCAAAGAAAGACAAATTAATCCCCGCCTGCTTTGTTTGTGTCATCACTGAAATGTCAATTAAGAAGAACAATTGTGAACGAGGATTCAGGGTGGCTGAAGTAGCAACATTTTAAATCTGAGTCATCCTTGTGTCGTTTTTACAAAAAACATTGCTTGGACGTCGGCCACCGCCAGCAGCTCTGATTTCATGCCATTTTTTGTCCTCTTGTGCGTTAGAACTAAGCTGCTTCGTGGGTCTTTGAGGCCCCTCACACTCTGATTGGTTGATAGCGGCTGATAACTTTGCTTCAAACTCAGACGTTGTTGGACGCACAGTAGAAGTGCAGAAAAGAGCAGCTTTAGTTTGTCTGAGCCCGCATTTGCATACTGCTGCCATAGCAACAGGAAACCAAACCAAATTCTAGTGAGAGATCCACGAGGATGGAGGAAGAATAAAGGAGGCAAGAATTCTAAAAGATGGGAGAAAGGAAGTATGAGAAAAAACACAGACAATGAAAAGGATTAGAGATTTTTTTTGGCATATTCTAAAAATGTAATTAACTCCTTGCTGTTCAGACATCTACAAATTTCATGACAAATCCAGGGTTTTTGCTTAGCCCTCCATTTGCGTTCCTTGACATGTTATGCGTCATTGGAAAGCTAAGTTGGGTAATATTTGATTTACACACAGCATTCAAGTATACACTACATTTATAACTGCTCATTAAACACAAATTGGTAGATCAGTCTCAAACAAACATGAATACATCTCACCTTCCAAGCTTCACAATAATCCATTAGCAGATAATAATCTGACAGAAAAGGTCCTGTCCACACCAAGCCTTACATCCGTGGAGATCACTGCAGCACACTTTCATCCTTTTCATTAGATTCACATATTTTTATGTATATTTGAGATATTTTGGGAAAATGTCTCTCTTTCGTATCTCCTTTAAGCTTATGTCCTCTACCAGAGGCCTGGGAGGATTCTCCGCAGGATCTTAAATGTTCTCAGAGATGTCAGACATCATTGATATCTGCTGGAGCCATCCATCTAGCTTCAGGGTTATTGGCCCCATGCCACGATCACAACTGACACCGCTGTTGCTTTCACACCTCACATTTTCTCTAGCGCTTCCTTCAGCCCTTGGTATTTCTCCACCTTTTTGTGTTCCAAAGCCCAGAGGGCAACAGCACTAGCTCTAGTACAGGGGGATGATGTTTGAATCCCGGTCAGGGTGAATGGTAACATCCATATTGGACCATAGTCATAGCTTCCCTCTAAGCAGCGCACGTTGCCAATTGTGCACTGACCTTGTGTTCTCTGCACACTGCAAATGTTTGCTGCGCAGCAAAATAAAATTCAACCGGAGCTGTAAATAAAATAAATACACTATTTATTCTGTACCATTTTGCAAACCACTTTGTGAGTTACAGGTGACAACAAGCGGTAACAACAAATTACACAATGATGAGATCCTGTTGGTTTGTATTTTATGCAGTCAATCAATTACTACTGCACCATTACTACTGGTGAGTTGATGGAAGCTGAATGCTGCATGCTAACCAGTATTATGGCAAAACTAATGGGAGGCGCAACAGCCTCTCACCAAGTCAAATTAAAACCAAGTCGATCTACGTTCCTACCCTCACCTATGGTCGTGAGCTTTGTTTAGTGACCAAAGGGACAAGATCGCAGGTATAAGCGGCCAAAATGAGTTTTCTCCGCAGGGTGCCTGGGCTCTCCCTTAGAGATAGGGTGAGAAGCACTGTCATTCGGCCGAGACTCGGAGTAGAACCGGTGCTCCTCCGCATTGAGAGGAGCCAGATGAGGTGGCTCGGGCATCTGGTTAGGGTGCCTTCCGGACACCAGTCTTTCAACTGGAGGAGCTGGACGAAGTGGCTGGGGAGAGGGAAGTCTGGGCTTCCCTGCTTAGGCTGCTGCCCCTGCGACCCGACCTCGGATAAGCGGAAGAAAATTGTTGGATGGATAGTTGGATGTTTTTCTTTGTCTCTCTGTTTATTTAGACCACACTTACACACATGTTGTGATGTTTGGCATCTCCATGAACATATCTCGCAGTATCGACAATGAGGAAGTTTCATTCCGAGGCTGAGCAAACTAGAAACGCGTTTGGGAATTAGAGACAATAATATGGTTTTGGATTTGCACTGCTGTTGATGCGCTCAAGTCAGAATATAGTTACTAAAGAGTAGCAGACTGTGTGGCTCTGTGAGGGGGCCGCCGTCTGTTGTCATAATGGAGATGCCATGATGCGTATGACTCAATTACTCTGAAACATTGAATGTAATTAATGAAATTAATTAATAAATCATTTATGCTGCTGATGCACCATTTTTGACAGCACTTGTGTGTCTATATACTGTATATATATGTATATTTATACTGTATATGGTGTAATGGACAGTACTCTGCAGCACCTGTGGGGAGCCTATGAGTAAATCTTCCCAGCAATTAACATCACCGCAAGTCACTGCAACATGCAGTCGGTGGTGTCTGAAGTAGTGATGGCAAGTTCAGATCATTTTATCGACTCAGATCTTTGAGTCCCATTCAGTAAAAAGAAATAATCTTTTTCGAGTCATTTCATTCATTTTAGCAAAATATGACTAAAATGCAACATGTTTCTTCCCTGTCACATCTACTGCTTACACAAACGTTAATCATACTACAAACAAAACAAAATTATAATGCTATAAGAAACTAAAAAAAATTAATTATTAATTTATTCTTACCAGGGTATTTTGTCTATGAATCACTCACCTCACCTCTCTGTCCTTTTTCGAGCCGTTCGTTCATTACATGACAGCACCATGTGAGCTTACCCTATGCTGCATGAGCCGGAAAGAGAATTGATTAGTTCATCTCTCGAGTCTTCGGGTTTTGAGTCGTTCGTTCATCACGTGACAGCCCTAAAAGCCTAACCAATGCTGCATGAGCCGGAAAGAGAATTGATTAGTTCATCTCTCGAGTTCATCTCTATCTTTTGCCACGTGACCACTTTTCCAATCAGTACCGCAGTCAAATACTAAAGTAAAACTCTATTTGTTATATGTACGATCATATTTAGAAATTATCATAAAACTATCAAAAGATGTGTAAAACGCATTTTCCTCATCTGTGACATTGTAATTTTAAATGTTTCTTGAGAATCTTTGGTGTTTTTTATATTTTTTTAAAAAAAAATAAAAGTGATTATTAAATTGCCTAATTTGTTATTTTTTGTCTTTGTCATCAAACCTTAGCCTAATAAAACAATCAAAGCCTACAATTTACTTATATTTAATAATTTCTTCTTCATTTCCTTTCGGCTTATCCCGTTAGGGGTCGCCACACCGAATCAATTGCCTCCATCTAACTCTGTCTTCTGTATCCTCTTCTCTTGCTCCAATTACCTTCATGTGCTCTTTCACTACATCCATAAACCTCCTCTTTGGTCTTCCTCCTGCCTGGCAATTCAAAACTCAGCATCCTTCTACCAATATATTCACTATCTCTCCTCTGGACATGTCCAAACCATCTCAGTCTGGCCTCTCTGACTTTATCTCCAAAACCTCTAACATGTGCTGTCCCTCTGATGTGCTCATTCCTGATCCTGTCTATCCTGGTCACACCCAAAGAGAACCTCAGCATCTTCATCTCTGCTACCTCCAGCTCTGCCTCCTGTCTTTTCCTTAGCGGCACTGTCTTTAAACCAAACAACATCGCTGGTCTCACCATAGTTTTAATAATAATCTTAATCATAATAATATAATATAATAATAATAATAATCATCATACAGTATTCTATAGTAGTGTTTATTTTCACTGTATAACAATTGTTTTTCCTATTCAGACTTGATATATTTGTATAAGAAGATTGGTCAAAAAGAACACTGACAAAGCAAAAGCAAATACCATTTAGAATTTGAATGATTAATGTTAGTTTAAAGTACTAACTTAATGATAACTCTAACTTCAAGTTGCAACCCCATTTTGAAACAAAAGTGAAAGCTAAAGTAATTTACTTAAAAACATAATGTGCTTGGGTCACACGTGGTGCTGTCACGTGATGACCGAACGAATCAAACCCGAAGACTCGAGAGGTGAACTAAACAATTCTCTTTCCGGCTCATGCAGTATACGTTAGGCTTATAGGGCTGTCACGTGATGAACGAACGACTCAAACCCGAAGACTCTAAACAGGTGAACTGATTCCACTACAAAACAGATACAATGTTACGCAAATGCGCATGGGCGACTGAACAAATTACTCCCCAAGACGATTCGTTCTTCCCGAGTCACATTTATGATTCGTTCAAAATTAACGAATCGTTCATGAACGACTCATCACTAGTCTGAAACTGTTCCATGTGCATGAGCAGGAAGTCAGAACTAATGTCTGTCATATGCGTCTGTCTCGACAGTTTGTGGCACAACCTAACTGCCAGCAGCTGTTGGCCACCTTGTGGTATGATGGCTTCCCAGGCTGGAGGCGGCGCCACTGGGTGGTCAAGCTGGTCACCTGCTTCATCATCGGACTCCTGTTTCCTGTCTTCTCACTGGTATGGTTCCGTGATACAGTATGAGCTCCAGGCCAACTCTGTCTTCACCTTGTCATCCTTACCCTTCCCCACACAGGTCTACCTGCTGGCACCCAAAAGCGCTCTGGGACGCTTCATCAAGAAGCCCTTCATCAAGTTCATCTGTCACACGGCATCCTACCTGACCTTCCTCTTCCTGCTGCTGCTGGCCTCGCAGCACATCGCTCGCACCAACCTGCACATGCAGGGGCCGCCACCCACTATCGTGGAGTGGATGATTCTGCCGTGGGTGCTGGGTACGTGAAAAAGTCTGCCGCTTCCATCAGGGTCCAATGTGTATATTGGATGGACAAACACTTGCAATCAATCCAGTGTGGTTACACAGCAGTACGCCAACAAACCATCCATGGATGATGGGAATGTGTGTGTGCTTGGAAGTAAATAACCAGACATTTGTGTGTGTCTGTGTGTGTGTGTGTTTGTGTGTGTGTGCGCGCGTTTTAGGATTCATCTGGGCAGAGATAAAGGAGATGTGGGACGGGGGTTTCACAGAGTACATCCATGACTGGTGGAATTTGATGGATTTCGCAATGAATTCCCTCTACCTGGCCACCATATCACTGAAAATTGTGGCCTATGTTAAGGTAACATCTTGTATGTCACTTTCAACAATCCCTCACTCCTTCATGACATCATCAAACATCAAATATGTTCTGCTATTTATGTGCCGTTTATCGTCTACAGGCGAACGCACACACACATATAGCTTATAACAGGGGTATAAGCTGCAGGGAACATTTTAGATGATACACTGCCTGGCCAAAAAAAAGGCACCACCAAAAATAAAAAAGTAAATAATAATGTAAATTAATATTTGTAATTTTTAACTTTGATTACAGCACGCATTCGCTGTGGCATTGTTTCGATAAGCTTCTGCAGTGTCACAAGATTTATTTCCATCCAGTGTTGCATTACTTTTCACCAAGATCTTGCAATGATGATGGTAAGAGTCTGACTGCTGTGCAAAACCTTCTCTAGCACATCCCAAAGACTCTCATTGGGGTTTAAGGTCTGGACTCCATGTGTGAAAATTATGTTTCATGGTCCCTGAACCACTCGTTCACAATTTGAACCCGATAAATCCTGTCATTGTCATCTTGGAATATGCCCGTGCCATCAGGGAAGAAAAAAATCCATTGATGGAATAACCTGCTCATTCAGTATCTTTGACCTCATTCTTTGGGCACATAGCGTTGCTGAACCTAGACCTGACCAACTGCAGCAACCTCGTACCTATTTTCTCAGTTAAATCCAGGTGGCAACTTTTTTGGCCCAGGCAGTGTATATTCTTTACCTTTTGTTGACTTGACGTACATGGTAAACCAAAACAGGTAAGGTCAAAATATATTATGCAATTAATCCTATATTTCAGCTTTGTCTTGTCTGTGTTTGTGTCTGTGACAAAGGTTTATGTCGACACACCTCAGACTAGTTGACTCATGTCGACATACTGTAAGTGGTTGTTGACAAAACCAAAACTGAACTAAAAAAATAGCAATGCCAGTAAGTTGACTTTCAAAAGAGAAATCAGGTGAATAGGAAACCGTTGTCCTGCTTATGTTGACAACCCATCAAGTCCCGGTCCACTGTGTTCTTCTTTAAGTGGCCCTTCAAGTCGACATCGATAATACAATGTCTACTGCTGTTGTTTTTCAATTTGAGATCCAAAAGCGTAATTTCTATGACAAATGGGTCTGAATGTGTGTTGAAGTATTGTGAACATCATTATTATAGCTAAGCCGCGTGAAACCAAAAGAGCAAAGTAAATGCTAGTATCATAACACCACATTAAAATGTGCTCACAGTGACTTACTGCTCCGTGCAAGGTAAATAAAAGCATGGCTGTATAGGCCCAGTGTTACATATACATAACATAATGTAGGAACACTCTTTGGGCAGGAAAAGCTTCAAAAGGGACACTGGACACTTAATTCTACCATATCTGAGCTCTGCTGAATGTTTTATTTAAAGCTGTTTCTATGTAGGGTTACATCAGTAAAAGCCCGATGTTACATAATGTCCAAAATCACCCATTTTGCCCCCCCCAAAATGTGATGCCAGAAATGTGTTTATCTGTGTCCAAATAACCTGTATCCTGCAGGAAATGATTCCCTCTGGGTCTAAGAGGGTTAACCTGGATTACATCACAGCAACTCTACGGAATTCATTTCTTTTTTTTAGATTATTAACCACCAGAATAATGATTTGTGCATGCAAGAAAGTTTATTGTCATAAGCTGTAGGTTCAAAAGAACCTATGTTATGGCCCATTCTCCTTATGTCTCAGGTGACAATTGTTAGTAAATGTGCAAGCGATTTCTAGCTTCGGTCTTGAATTTGGTTAGGTCGACATCAGTAAGCCAGTCCAAGGGGGGTCGATATAAAAGGGTGCTATTTCATACAAAAAAACATGTAAACGAAGTGTATGTGGTGACAGACTGTCCACCATGACTTAACCCGCCCCTGCTGTCCCTCCCTCCACAGTACAACTCTTCTCGACCAAGAGAGGAGTGGGAGATGTGGCACCCGACGCTTATTGCAGAGGCGCTCTTCGCCATCGCCAACATCTTCAGCTCGCTCAGACTCATCTCGCTTTTCACCGCCAACTCACACCTGGGTCCACTGCAGATCTCGCTTGGGAGGATGCTGCTGGACATCCTCAAGTTCCTCTTCATCTACTGCTTGGTAACCTCTCTTGTAGTTCAACAAAGCAAACAGGCCACTGATTCTACATGTTTTGCTGTTTTCGCTGTGCATTGTTGACGGTGATTAGGGAACACAAAAACAGCGCTCTTTATTCTTGATCGCGCTAGACGGACATTACAGGCCTATTTGATTACACTTCGAACTCATGAAGCCACCCCTTCCAGGGAGTTGCTTCCTTCTACACCATCCTAATGCCGATTGTTGGGATCCCTAAAGTCCAAAAATCAATCCTAGAGAAGCAGCACGGTGTCTGTATCAGCTTTACGTACCTGCCTCATGTTGCAGTCTGTATAAAACGTGTATGTGAACCTTTGGTGTTTTCCTCCTCAGGTCCTCCTGGCATTTGCTAACGGTCTGAACCAGCTCTACTTCTACTACGAGACCACAGCCTCAGAGGAACCCAACAACTGCAAGGGCATTCGCTGCGAACGTCAGAACAACGCTTTCTCAACGTGAGTGGCTGAATACGTGCACTGTCAGTACCCCCACAATACACTCAGTACTAGTGATGACCGATATTCGCTTTTTTGACGATATTTGATATGCCGATATTGTCCAACTCTCAATGTTTGATATCAACCAATACCGATATGTGTAACATCACATTTCTCCTGTACTTCTGTTTCCGGGTCATGAAGTTGTTGTAGCCACTTAGCTGTTGCTAAAGAGTTCTTGCTTGTTGCTGATTGGAATAAACTGATTTGGATAATTGTGGCCTATAAACCAGTGATAAAATGGCTGTGTGAGCAGCTCTTTGACAGGAGCCAATCATGAGCTATGATAAAACTCATGACGAGCTTGTCAACCCACTGGAAATTGAGGTCATTACTCAATATATGACTCTTTGTGTCATCTTGATAACAATAAAAAGCTCATCACACAGCAGTTTAACACTCAAAAAGGTGTTCCTGATAAATATCCAAACATGCCAATATGAGTAAAAAAAGAAAAATCAACTCTTTTAAAGTTTTCCCATAAGGCACTTTATCTGAGAAAAGCATTTCATTGGAGGACAAGCAGCATAAAAAACGGTGGGTGGCACTGCAATGCTGCCTCTGTTCACCACAAAGAGCCGGAGGAGGCCAGAGCTCAGAGCCCAGAGGGAAGCTGATATCATTGCAGCGCCCCAGTGCATGCGTTGCTCGGAAGCAATAATGGGAAAACTTTAAAAGACTTGTTTTTTTTTTTGTTTGTTTATTTATTGGTACATGTCGATATATTTACCAGGTATATCTTTTGAGTATTAAGTTGCTGTGTGATGAGTTAAGTGTCCCTTGCACGATGACATCGTGAGTCAGACTGTATATGGTTATACTCTAACAATTATCAATGGCTTAAGATCGTTATGAGTGCACTGATTGCTCGTGATTGGCTCCTGCCAAAAAAAGAGCTACTGTTTCCTCACTGACTCGCGAGCGTCACATGCTGTATTTAAACAATTAGCAGTAGTTCTGAAGCAAAGGAGATCACAAGATTAGAACTTAGACATATAATAGTCGCACCAGTGTATAAGCCGAAGGTACAACATTTAAGAAAAAACAAAAAACACTGAGAAGTATGTCAAAATGCAGCGCACTGTCAGTACGCAGATGTTGCAGTGGTGGACATTTATCACCCTCAAGAGTCGCCATCTTGGCTCCTTAGCAGGGGAGGAATTACCCAAGAAAAGCAGGGGTACACACAAGTGAGAAAAGTCATGACAAATTCATTTTAAATTATTCTACAATTGAGAAGTGGGGGAAAAAGATGGCATATATACTGTATTATGGGGCAATTTGAATACTGCAGACAATGCTCTATCAATGGAGGGACTAACACGAGTGGTTACAATTCACCATTAAAAAGGAAGAAGAAATTCACTGCGAATAAATACTGCATTCAGCATAGCTCTACAAAGTTATCAAAATTAGTGTGCACAGTGTACACTGGACTTATTGAATTGTACTGACAGAAGTATTCCAATTGAGACAGCATATATGGACAGCAGAGGCCACCGTGTTTTTTTTTCCTAGAGCTTGAGTCGTGTTTGCCGGTACATGAATCTTTTGAATCTGTTTTCCACAGCAAAAAGTGAAGTCTGTCCCGTAAAACATATCACGCGGGCACCATTCTCCTGTTGTGCGGCTGCAGACATCCACTTTGTGTGGAAGCTAAACGAGCACACGGCTGGCCATGGAGGTGGCAAACAGAGCGATGGCAGCCCCGTAGGCTGCGTCAACATTTGTTTGCTCTGTGTGTGTGTTTGTGTGTGAGAGAGAGAGAGAGAGTGAAAAAACTACAGATTCAGTGGAGACACAATCAATCCCCATAATCCTTATTGGCTTGAAGATTCTACATCTTGTTATAGTTTTGATCCAAGTACTTTGAGGTAATAGTGCAGTTCCTGCTTTTATTCAGGTGTCCAGCCACCCCCACATTTAATCTGTCCATCACACCGTGCCTGTCACGCGAACGTGTTAGAGCGTTTGACACGGTGATGCAACGTGTCTCTGCATGAGTCGCGCATGAGGAGGCGTGAAAACAACTGGCTGCAGAACACCCCCACATGAATGGCAGATGATGGCGCCGCCTGCCATCATCCGCCAGCCGGCAGCTGAAAGTTTAGTGCATGATGAGAGTTCAAGCATGTGACAAAAACAAAAAAATCTCTATCTACACGTGTGGAGTTAAAAAAAAAAAAAAAAAGTTCACATATAAACACACTCACTGGCTGGGATGCACATTTTGGCTGATCAGAAGCCTCAAAAAGCAACAGCTAACTTTGTTGTAAATTCTCTTCATTAGTATACTGGTAGTGAAATATTAGACGCCAAAGCCAAAGGTTTTGAAAATCTCCACTCAAAAGCCTGCAGTTGGCTGTGGACAAGAGACCAGAACGCAGAAAAAAAATGCCTTTTGAAAATATCCATGTCGTGTGGACATTGCCTTAAGGAAGAAGATCACCAAACTGGGTTATGAGAAGAGGAAGCACTTAATCATCACATTTCATACAAACGTGGCCGTGTCGCACTCCGTTTACACAAACACACATGCGCTGATTGATGCACATGCAAGACCAGCCGCCATGAGAATGAATGTCGCCCTTGAATATTTCATGCGGCACAAATACAAGCGCCCCCAGACGAGGCCGAGTGCAACCGCCAATCGTTGCTTCATCAAAGATTCAACGAGCTGCATCCTCAGGAAATGACACAGAGACAAGCCAGCCAATAGTGGCCCCATGTTGGGCAACATGTCAAGTTCTTTTGGACTTAAGTCAGCCGGCACTTGAAAAGGCTGTGAAGATTGTACAGGACGCTTTAGTAGAGTTTTATTTCACACTTCAACTGTTTAAAGGAGTTTGTCAGATTAGGTTGATAACCTCTGAATCAAAAAAGGATAGCATCAAATTACTACTCATCTTCAACACATTTGCATAGCTGTTACATACCAGTGGTCTCTCCGGGCTTTATTTATAGTACTGTCTTTTTGTGGTTCACTAAATTTACAAAATTCAAACATTTATAATGCATATCATACTCTCACATTCGTATCAGAGATTTGAAAGTCATGCATTGTTGCATCATATTGGGCTTAGGATTTGTCATACTCTTTGATGAACACAAGCGCAGACATTTACAGTCATGCGATGTTTATTTTGAACAATATACAAGCCAAATTTGACTTAACACCAACCTCGCCTTCCAGAGCCTCCTCCCAAATCTGCTAACACTTCTTTCCTGTCCTCCCCCTTGCAGGCTCTTTGAGACGCTGCAGTCGCTCTTCTGGTCCATTTTCGGACTGCTCAACCTCTACGTAACCAATGTGAAGGCACGCCACGAGTTCACCGAGTTTGTGGGAGCGACCATGTTCGGGACGTATAACGTGATCTCGCTGGTGGTCCTCCTCAACATGCTCATCGCCATGATGAACAACTCGTACCAGCTCATTGCCGTGAGTGACGCAAACACAATGCGGCTTGGTCAACCATGTTTAAATGTGCAATACCAAATGGATGCAGTCCACACTTAATTGTTAGCAGATATTGTTACTTGCACCTAAGCAGCGGTGAGGAAGAAGTGCATTTAGAAATGAGTGAAATTTGTGATGTTCACAATAAATATATTACTATATACAGAGGGAAATAAGTATTTGATTGTTTTACTGATTTTGTACATTCCACTTACAAACATATGAACAGCCCAGAGTTTTCAAGCTAGGTTTACTGTAACAGACAGAATAACAAAAGTTTTTTTTTTTTACTAATATAATAATTTGCATTCGATTGGGGGAACAGGGGAACCTTGGTTTTTGGACGCCCCGCTTTCCATAGAATTTGCGTTTTGACAAAAATGATTGCTAAAAATATGTACTGAATTTCATAAATGGTTTTGGTTATCATATGGTCAAACAGTGTGCCTAACAAACTAGCCCATGGAATTAAGTGCTCAAACAAAACATACACGCGTTGGCTCAGTGAAGAATGGATAATGGTTCTTTTAGTTCCACTAATGTCACAAAACAAGTTCCACTGATGTCACAAAACCTGGATGTCCTTATATGGGCATGTCTAGGGACACGCAGTGGGCCTGCCCTCCCCCTGCTCTACTTCATTCTGTTGTTTTGAATTTCACCTTGTTAGCACAATGAGCAATGGTTCCCAGGAAATTATCGTTCAGGTGCGAGGGAAAGCTATTTTAACTTTAGCTTTCCTAAAGAGGCAAGCATTAGGCCGAAGTAGTTGGAGTTTCTGATTCCCGGCAGCAAGACAAAATTATCTGTCAACAGCACTTCACATGGTACTGTTTTGGAAAAATGGGCCAATACAAAACTGGTCTATCCGCCAAACTGTTGCTGAAGTCCGATGCCATTCTGATGTTACAAGGTCATGTTGAAGAGTCAGAAGGGCAAACTGTAAGTAACAATTTATCCGATTTTTGTGTAAGTAATGAGGCACAACCGGGTGCCTGTGTTGCATTATAGAGTGTACATATAGTGAGCGGAGTGTTACCTGCATGCATACAAATTACAAGCAAATTGATGTCTGAAACTGCTAATGGCTGTTAAAAACGGACATTTAATAAAAAGACTAATTCCCGTTTACGATCAACTCCTGTACTGCCAGAATAAGGTTTGGGGTTCGGCAGCTGCCCAAAAGTCCTCAAGAGCACTTGCGAGTATGACCAATCACAGCGGAGTGCGGGAGGCGTACCGGGAGGAGGACAGGGGGTAGAGTAAACTACGCAGACCATTTTGGCGGGAGGCAGGAAACTCACCAAAAAAAAGCTGGAAAAGCAAAGTCTTGAAAATCAGGAAAGCCTTCTGTGCAGGTTATTGTGTGTAGCTGCTCTATAGGAGTCCAGAACTCAATACAAAGGCCCACAAATCAGTATAATAGGTCCCTGTTAATGTTTTGTTTATAAAGTAGTGTTTGAATGGCTCCAAATTACACCGCCAGCGCTTTAGCAGAGGCTGCTGCACGTGTGTGTTTTACTGGAGGGACCGTTTTTGTGTTCGGCGCAGGAAGACTGCAAATTCAAACATATATCAACATTGAAAAGTTTGAGGAATCTAGTCAGACAAATGAAATCAATTTAATTGATTAAATAAATAAGTGTTTTTACAAGTTTAGGTTACATTTTTCTGCATTTTGAGTCACCCCATCATTGAAGGATGATGTTGGGACCCACAGCCAAACCAGTCAAGAACCACTGGACTACAAAACCATCAGCATTCTGACATGGAAGAAATAGATGATAACAGTCAATGACCCTCATTCTGAAGCTCCATGGTAAATTTCACCTGGTGTGGTAAGGATGAATGTGAGGGACCAGCCCAGAATGAACAAGATGGAGCTGGTTGATGATGTCAAGGTAGTTGGGAACACAGTCACCAAGAAAAGCATTATCGACACACTTTACTGTCATGGACTGAAATCCTGCAAGGTCTGCAGGGTCCCCCTGCTCAAGAAGACACATGTCTGAAGTTTGACAGTCAGCAACTGAATGACTCAGACAAGACTTGGGAAATGTGATGCGGTCATATGAAGCCAAAATATAGCCCTTGGGCATCAAGTTGATGCAATGTGTTTGGAAGCAGAGAAAGTTTAACGTTCTTACTGTCACATATGGCCAAAACATGGAAGTGAAAATTGTGCTTTGAGGGTGTGTGACAGCTACAAGAAAGCACTGACCTCTGTGCTTCCGCTACCACTTTGTGAGCCACATTTTGCATAATGATGGATATATGGATCACATATTTATTTCCCTTAATTAAATAGAAATTAATTTATGACCTTTATTTATTATTATTTTCTATGTCTCAGTTACAAGAAACCTACCATAATAGTGTAGACTGTAAGGGGGACATTTTACAAAATCAGCACTGGATCAAATGCTTATGTTTTCCACTGTAGCATGTGTACGGCATGTTTTCAGGACCACGCCGACATCGAGTGGAAGTTTGCCCGTACCAAGCTGTGGATGAGCTACTTTGACGAGGGTGGAACATTGCCACCTCCATTCAACATCGTGCCCAGCCCCAAGTCCATCTGGTACCTGCTCATGTGGCTCCACAACAAGCTGTGTGGCCGAGGACAGCCCCCCGAGGACGACCCGCGCAAGTGCGAGAACCTACGAGAGTTCACCGTAAGTTAAGACCAGATCACCCGGACAGAGGCTTCATTTAGGTCATCACCGACCATGTGTACTCTCCCCTCTGGAGATCTAGAACGGAGTTGGTCATCAGCTGTTTGTCCAGAACGATTAAACGCATCCCAGTGAACACTTTTCAGTCTGAGCACACACACACACGCGCGCGCGCATGTTCGCTTCATTTGAAGTCAGCTGAGTTATATAAGCCACACAGCCCACATAAGTTCACAGAGCCACACAGCACTGCAAAGATCTGTGTGTGTGCGCGTGTGTGTGTTTGTGTGTGTGTGTGCGCGTGTGTGTTTGTGTTTGTGTGTGCGCACTCTTATCTTCTATTCTATCCAAATACTCCACTGCCATTTACACCAGTACCTCTGGTAAATAAAATACATGTTTTTGGAGTGTGTAATGTGACTTTTGCTTTCTTCTCTGCAGGAGCGTCATGCTGACAGTCTGATACAGAACCAGCACTACCAGGTGTGTTGTGCAGGGGGGTTTTGTCGGTCAAAAGAAGACAGAATGTGGGATTTCTATTATTGTTGTCCATCATTTATTTTGGTAACCTTTGTTTTTATACAAGGGATACACATACATAAGTACTGAACTGGACTCTACTTCTACAACCAGTAGTGCAGGGGTGTCCTAACTTTTTCCACCAAGAGCAACACCGTAAAAAATGAAAGCATGCGAGGACCATTTTTAAATTCTTCTCATTTGTATTTCTAAAAAAACAGTAAATAAAGGAGAGGCCAATCACCTTAATTTAAATTCAGATATTTTATGGCTATGCAAATACAACAGTACCAGTAATTTCTACGATAAGTTCTTCACTATCGCTAAAAAAAACATATCTAATATACAATATATTACACAAGATATTTCAGGGGCGGTTTTGTCTGAGATATCTTCTTGTCCATCAGTCTCTCTCAGCCTTGTGACTGAGTCACAAGCCATCTTGCACTGATGCAACGTATCAACAGTTATATTGTAAGTATTCTGCACGTTATGCGTTCATATCAAGTATCTGGAAGAAAAAAAAACTATTTTCGGAGAAATGTTAAAATATGTATCATTCATTTTCTTTGCCGCTTATCCTCATTAGGGTTGCGGGTATGGTGGAGCCTATCCCAGCTGACTTTGGGCGGGAGGCGGGGTACACCCTGGACTGGTCGCCAGTCAATCGCAGGGCACATATAGACAAACAAAGACATACAACCATTCACACCAATGGACAATTTAGAGTCGCCAATTAACCTAACATGCATGTTTTTGGAATGTGGGAGGAAACCGGAGCACCCGGAGAAAACCCACGCACGCACGGGGAGAACATGCAAACTCCACACAGAGATGTCCAATGGAGATTTGAACGCAGAACCTCCTGACTGTGAGGCCAATATGCTACCCATTCAGCCACCGTGCGGCCTAAAATATGTATAAATTATTTAATTTTCTGACGCTGAACTGTGATTATGCGGGGATCCATTGTAATTTTGAATATCATTGTCTTTCACAAGAAATCGTCACTTTCTTTGCAGCAATTTGCATTCCCCCATCACAAGTTGCCCCATCACAAGTGTCCCAAACGTAAGCAGGGGGTTTTGTACATCAGCAGCTTGATGCGTTTGTGTGCGTACACTTTTTGTCTTTTTAGTACAGACTGGGAAAAATATTATAAAATGCAGGCAGTATCCGGATGTTTGTCAAAACAGGTATACTGGTGAGTGCGCAGCAATGGAGTCTAACCACTCTGGGAAATTATTTTAGTTTAGATTAAATTAGATCAGATAGAAATGTATTGATCCTTTGAACGTGTGCCCTCAGAGAAATTAAGGTTTCCGTCGCAGCAACACCGTATGCAGTATGTATATATATATATATATATATATATATATATATATCTTA
>QODF01000142.1:99804-110879 GCA_024372805.1 Oostethus manadensis | reverse complement strand
TATATATATATATATATATATACTGTACATAACTCTATATATTAAGATATATATACTGTATATCAGAATCAGAAAAACTTTATTGCCATTGTAAGTGAACAATTCACGAACTAGGAACTTTCTTTGGCGACTCAGTGCAACGTAGAATTCTAAGTAAACATAGAGGATTAAATAAACATAGAACTAACACTAACTAAACATAGAACCCTGAGTAAAAAGTTGAAATCACTGATAAGTAAAGGCATGAAAGTGTTTTTAGTGCAGGTATTATAAGGTGCCAAAAATACTGGTTATAAAGTGCAAATGTTATAAAGTGTTCATGAGTTCAACAGCAGCAGGAAAGAAACTGTTCTTGTGGCGAGAGGTTCTGTCCGAATGGACCGTAACCTTCTGCCAGAGGGGAGTGACTAAAATAGTCCATGTCCAGGGTGGGAAGGGTCAGCAAGTATCCGGCCTGCTCGCCCCCGAGTTCTGGAGACGTACAGGTTCTGTATGGATGGAAGGCTGCAGCCGATCACTTTCTCAGGGAAGCGCACGATGCGCTGCAGTCTTTGTTTGTCCCTGGCAGTGGCCCCAGCGAACCACACTGTGATGGAGGAGGTGAGGATGGACTCAATAATGGCCGTGTAGAATTGCACCATCGTCTGGACAGGCAGCTTGGCTTTCCTCAGCTATAGTATATGTATATACTGTATATATATCTATATATATATATATACAGTATATATATAGAGAGAACTATATATATATATATAGAGAGAGAGAGACAGAGAGAACTATATATATACTGTATATATATATACATATATATATATATACTGTATATGTGTGTGTGTATATATATATCTATATATATACTGTATATATATAGATATATATACTGTATATATATCTATATATACAGTATATGTACAGTATATATCTATATATACAGTATATATATACTGTATATATATATATATATATATATAGATATATACTGTATATACTGTATATATATCTATATATATAGGGTGAGGAGCTCGGCCATTCGGGAGGAGCTCAGAGTAGAGCCGCTGCTCCTTCACATCGAGAGGAGCCATTTGAGGTGGCTCGGGCATCTAGTCCGGATGCCTCCCGGGCGCCTCCCTGGTGAGGTGTTTCAGGCATGCCCAGCCAGGAGAAGGCCCCCGGGAAAACCTACGACACGCTGGAGGGACTATGTCTCACAGCTGGCCTGGGAACGCCTTGGTGTCCTCCCGGTGGAGCTGGAAGAGGTCGCCGGGGAAGTCTGGACTTCCCTACTGAAACTGCTGCCCCCGCGACCCGGACCCGGATAAGCGGAAGAAAACGGAACGGAACGGAACTGTATATGTATATATATATATGAATGTGCAGTGACCACCCTCAAATGTCACCATCTTGGCTTGGTAGTTGAAGGAAATACGCTAATAATGCCGACTGAGGGAGGAAAGTTGTGAACAGAAGACGTAGAAGCGGGTAAATATTGCCATCATCATTTCCAGTAAGTGCAACAGCAATTAATTTGGGACTACACAGTCAAAACATCCTCAGGAACAAAGTACATTATGTACAACGCAGAGACGCTCGATACTGGCTTTCTTATCGATATCCGATGTAATCAGTACCAATGTGATCAATACCAATATCAACCAATCAATATTGGCAACAGTGCTTCCCTCAAATAATGTCCTTCAAATGAACATAATATGCTTCTTTTATTGTCATGCATTTCACATAACACTGCACGGAAATAAGACAAATACCAATCTAAACCTGTCTCAACAAAAGTCATTAAATAAATCATTCACTAAGATAACCAGTTTTCCTATGGCCAACAAGTAAGACAGGTTAGCCTTAATACTGTACATTCACACATAAGAATGAAATTAAATGACACTTGCAATGATGCAATTTGGAGAGATGTGGTACAAGCAAATGCACAGCATTAAACCCTGGACTAATACAATCAGTGAAATTACAAAAAAGGGTGCTCGAGTGATTCTTCCTGAGATTTGATTAGATTAAAAGTATCATAGGAAGAGGCTATACTCACTCCTCGCAGTGCTTTACAGTCTTCGCAAATCGCATACAGTATTTACTATTTTTAAAAGGTATTAAGACTTCTTCCTCTTCTTTTTAATTGTGATTTGCAACCAATGAAGTTAGTCCTTCTCCGTCTGCAATGCAGCCAAGAAGGAAATGGTTGAGGGTTGTTAGGCTCCATTGCTGCGTATTCACCAATTTGGCCGTTTTGAGTGCAACATCCGGGTACTAACAGTGCACTGCATTTTTCCGTACTTCTTTGTGAACAAACTCATGCACTCAAAATGCTAAGTTTAAATACGGAAGTAAGCCAGCTAAGACACAGCCTTAGTCTTTGGCAGCGGCTGCTTTGACATGCCGCCATCTTGTCCTGACTGGCATAAGAAGGCGTTCTTTGCTAGAGCGCGTGGCACTGGGTACTGGCAGAGTCCTGCTTGGCCGCCGCATGTGTTGACCGTGGGAGAACGCCACGCTAGCGTCGAGTCTCTCCCACACTTGATGGCGAGATGATGAAAGCAATTTGTAGGACGTATGATGACTCGTGGTGCTTCTTGCACACCACTCTTGTTTTCAACAGGAAGTCATCCGGAGCCTGGTGAAGAGGTATGTGGCCGCCATGATCCGCAGTGCCAAGACAGACGAGGGCCTGACAGAGGAGAACTTTAAGGTGGGTAGGACTGTTGGTAGACCGTTGTCGTGGTGACCACTCTAGCAACAGACAAAAAGACGGAGCTATTGGCAAGGGGGTTTTATTTTGCAAGCGGTGGCAATGGTCTCATTCCAGAATTAATGGTCCACACACTCTCCATCATGTTTCCCATAATGCCTTGCACATTGATGAGCTTCCAATGTGGCCTTCGCTTGCAGAAAGCACATCAGGTGAACACCAGATTCACTTGGCCTAATGAGCAAGCATAATGTGGCACTAATGTCTCTCTCACTCGCTCTCTCTCACACTCACACTCACAGACACACACACACGCGCACACACAGACACACAGTGTACATGGATCCCATATGGTGGGCGGGTTGTGATGACATTTGAAAAATGCTCATTTAAGCTTGTGTGTGTCTGCACTCACTTTGCAGTTGTGCACAAACAATTATTGTAAAAGTGAGACATCACTAAGTACAAACAAAGTATGCCGTGTGCATAGTATTCTTACATAGTACGATTGACGTATATTAACCAAGTTTTCCATGTGAGACACACACCTCTCAATTAGCTCACTTCCATACTTCCATACATGTCTTTTGAGTGCATCACACTGAGAAGTATGGCAAAATGCAGTGTACTGTCAGTACCCCGCCCTCACAACACCCAAAATGGTGAGAGCCCAGTGTTGAACACTAACCACCCCCAATAGTTGCCATTTTGGCTACCTAACGGAAGTGGAGGAACTATCAAACAAAAAGTCAGCAAATGGTGGTGATAATGTTCCATTGAGTGGTTGGAATTCACC
Source organism: Oostethus manadensis (assembly GCA_024372805.1). NCBI lineage: Eukaryota > Metazoa > Chordata > Actinopteri > Syngnathiformes > Syngnathidae > Oostethus > Oostethus manadensis. Next base: position 107,370 of record QODF01000142.1, on the reverse strand, counting down.
ATTAAAAAGGAGAAAAAGGAGATACAGTAAATATCCATGTAGTTACAGTAAGTGGCAATAAGATCTGGGACAGCACAACACAAAATTCATACACTCAGGAACTAAGTAGAACTAAGCAACTAAGCAGAAGTGTTGGCTCAAGTGAAGGAAGTGGGTGGAGACAGGAAAGACTCCTCCCACCTTATATCTTTTTGATGATGTCTCCTTGGCTTGAGTCTTCTAAGAAGAAACGTGTCCTTATGTGCTTCCAGGAGTTGAAGCAGGACATATCCAGTTTCCGCTACGAGGTCCTGGATCTTCTCGGCAACAGACGTCCTCCTCGCAGACACTACTCGTCTTCCAGCGAAGTGGCCAGAGACGATGGGGGCGTGGCCTCGGAGGACGACAGTGAGCCGGGGGACGGCCAGCGTTCAAAGGGCGTGACCTTCACCACGCCGCTGGTGGATGACTCAAGCCCAGCGCCGACGTTGGGCGTCTCGGCATTGGTGCGCTCCATCTCTGGGATGAGCGGTGTGGAGAAAGATGGCGAGGCTGAAGAGGAGGAGGGAGGCATGTGCTGGGGGGAGGAGAGGGAGGAAGAGGAGGAGGAGGGCAAACCAAAGAGCAACGGGCTGAAGACGACGGGGGTCCTACTTTCTGCCGCCACCACTCTTCCCCCTCCATCGTCATCACTAGCATCAGCACTGTCGTCATCGTTGGCTCGCACGAGGAGCCGCCTGCAGCGTTTGTCAGCGCCAACGGCAAAGACGGACTCCTTCAAGCGCCTCTCCTTCCTGTTCTCCCGTTCCAAACGCAGAGCCCCGCCCATGCCACTTCCCCTCCAAGCACCGCCTTCCTACACCATCTCCGACGGCCTGCTACTGCCGCGGGGGGGCCGCACCGACTTGGGACTGGGTCACGTGACCCGGAGTGAGACTCACCTGAACGTGGTGGGACGCTCAGTCGACGTCAGCAGCCCCTCCCTCTCATCACGCAGAACAAACGGACGTGATTCACTCCTGACGCTTCCCCCACCGCCGCCGTGCCCATGCCAGTCGCTTCACTGCACTTCCAACATGTCCGAGTCTAGCTCACGCCTCCTGGACTCCAGTGAGGACGTTTTCCAGGTCGGCGGCAGTGTGGAGGGTGCTGGCGGGGGCGGGCTGATGATGATGATGGGTGGGTGGGTGGGACCATGTGATGATGTCATCGACAGCTGCGAGGTTATCGAAGACTCCGTCAGCACGCAACTATAGACGACGACGTCCGAATGGCCTCGGACATTTTGCAAGAGGAGGTGGGCTCGTTTGCAAGACACGCCCACTGAAACAGGACATCTAGCTAGCTGAACATGCATTAGCCTGTCAACGAGCCAATTAGCGCATTAGCCATTTGCGTGTTTGTTTTTTATGCGATGGCATCACTTTGCAATAACACTACGTACACATTTCTCAGAAAGTCTGTTAGTTGGTTACGGAAAGATGAGCAGCAAACCGTCAAAGAGGAAGGACTACATGGATGCGCTCATTTGTCCCTTTAAGCAATTTAACCCACTGGAACACCAACAAGTACCAGGACTGGACCAAAGTCAAAATCGCCTGAGGAGGACAAAGGGAAGATCTGCCCCTTGACACTGCTGTGATAGCCTGCACCCCCCTCCCTCCCCACCCCACCCATCCTTCTTTCTGCACCAATCAGGGCCAAGGAACTCTTTCTAACACTTCTACGAGTAATAACACTAATATTAATAATAATAATAATAATAATAATAATAATAATAAGGACTATTGTGGTTTGCTTCTTGTTGCCTCCAAGACTCCTCTCATTCAGTTCTTCCATCTTTTTGTTACTTTTTCTTGTAAGCTGCTCAACAAAACAAACATTTGTTGGATGTGAAAGACGCCAGGAAGTGATGGCGTAGGATGAGTGAGGACACGCAGCACTTTTGTCTTTTTGCTACGAACACAAACCTTATTTTCATCTAGAAGGTTCTTTAGGGGTCCCTCCGGCATGAGCGGACCACGGGACTGTCAGCGCTAAACATTTTATGCATGTTTGAGCATGCGCGCACACACACATCTTCCTCCGTGTCTAGCGTTGATCTTTACCCTCAAAGCGTAAGGCTGCAGTAATCTTGAGCGCCGCCAGGGGCGTGTTTTCTTGTCGGGTTGCCGTGGCGACCTACTGCAATACAGAGGGGGGGGCCCTCAATCACACCGATTACCATGACGACACAGAAGCTTCTTTAAAGGGCACTTCCACCCCCAAATATTAGAAATAACCACGCTTATTGACGCGTATTGATCGCTCTAAAAGCTCGATTGATGAACATACACACAAACACACACAACTAGTAATCATTCTGATGGATCAATACCAGTAGTGGCTGTCTGATTCAGAGTATGTGTGTGTGTGTGTTGTCCCATTACCTCTTTAGAAGACAAATCTCCTTCAGTGACACGCACACACACACACACACACACAGCCTCTTGGTGGCGCGGCTTCATTATGTTTAATTCCCACATCCACATGCACACGCATGTGCCCACTCGGACACACATGCGATTAGTGTACACACATACACATTCGCACAGACATACACACGGAATATTATGACTTTGACAATAGGATTTATGTTCCAACAATAGGAAAACAAGGACAAACACAGGGCGTGAACAAAAGCAGTGTGTGTGTGTGTGTGTGTGTGTGTGTTCTCCACACTAATCATACATAAGTACCAACATAAAATTATACAAGTGTGTGTGCGTGTGATCAGTCCCTCCACACACCCATAGGGCCAACACACAAAGTAACGCTTTCAGGTGTCAAACACACACACACACACACACAGGTGACATCAGGTGCCCCCTTCACCCTTCAAGGGTATTTTCAGCTTTAAAACAAAAAACTCATTTGTTTTTCCACTGAATGAGCGTATGATTGTGTTATTTTTCTAGAAGCGGCCTCTAGCGCACGTTGTTAACTTTAATAAAAGCATCCTTACAAAAATTAACATTTGACCTTTGAAGTGGTGGTTTGTTCAAACGATGCCCACGAGGATCTCTTCCTTAGAATTGACTTGCAAAAGGCGCCTATTTGGATCACGTTCTTTCCGAATGCAAAAAACCCCCAAAAAACTATTCTACTTCCTGCGAGGGCTTTTTTAGTGTTTGCATGCCTTTCCTGTTTGAAAGCAGGGGGTGCCACTTCAAGCACTTGCTATCTTAAGCAACCTCAGCTAACCTCCCTCTAGCTAAGCACACCACACACTGGCCGGAATATGCACAGTGACCAAAAGGAAGCAGTTTTTCCCAAACACAACATTGTTCACGAGCTGATTGTGTGACTGTTGAAAGCTCTTTTGCTTGTATAGCGTGTGTTCGTTTCACACAACGCTCTTGTGTGGGCTGCACTGCTGAATAGGAACCAGCTTTCATCTTTTCTCTCTTGCACGCTGCATCCAGCTCCCCTCCACCAACTCAGTGTCCACACACACACACGCTCATCTGCCAGTGTGTGTGTGTACGTGATGAGGAGCCGACTGTCCTTTTGGCAGGCAGCGGTACGTTGAAGCACCTCTCACAATAAGTGGACCATCACTGAAGGACTGAGGAACACTCATCTTTACCATTGCACCAATGTGAAATAACCGTTATCATTACATCGATGACATTGCTGTTTTATAAGGAAAATACAATAAGAGTTTTGCAGATGTGTGTGTTTGGTGCGTGACAAACTCACCACAATGTTGCTCCTTCAATGAGAATGAAGGCCGCCAAAGGTTGTTGAAGTTTCAGCTGGGATGATGTTGGCTCAGGGAAAGTCTGACTGGAAACACAAATAAACTTTAAAATATATGATCCTCCACGTCATCCTAAATAACTGACAATCATAAATACACATACAAAAAAAACATCCACCTTGTTTTAATTGTTTTCAATCGCGCCGTCTTTTGGAATGCATTCAAACTGCAACCTCATTTCTGGCCGTAGTAAAACTGCGTTTCTATTCTTAGCATTTCGAGTGCGTGAGCTCGGCGAAGTGCAGTGCCCGGATGTTGCACTCAACACGTCGCAAATGGCGTTTCAGGTCCATGTACACTGTGCTTGCTTCCTGGTGGCGTGCATTTTGCAATTTAGACACTAGTCAACTCCACTGAGGACAAAATGCAGTTTTTAACGTATTATTTTTATTATTAAGGGAGAGAAAAAAGCCCAAACCTACCTGGCCCTGTGTGAAAAAGGGATTTTACCATAAACCCAATAACTGGTTGCGCCACCTTTAGCAGCAACAACTGCAAGCAAGCGTTTGCAATAGCTTACAATGAGTCTCTTCATGCGCTGTGGAGGAATTTTGGCCCACTCATCTCTGCAGAATTGTTGTAATTCAACCACATTGGTGGGTTTCTGAGCATAAGCTGCCTTTTAAGGTCATGTCAGAGCATCTCAATAGGACTCAAGCAAGGACTTTGACTAGGCCACTCAAAAGTCTTCATTTAGTTTTACTTCAGCCATTCAGAGGTCGGTGTGTTTTGGATCATTGTCCTGCTGCAGAACCCAAGTTTCTTTCAGCTTGAGGTCCTGAAGCAACAGCCCCAGACCATAACATCACCACCACCATATTTTACTGTTGGTATGATGTATCTTTTTCTGAAATGCAGAATTACTTTTACGCCAGATGTAATGGGACACACACCTTCCAAAAAGTTAAACTTTTGTCTCTCTTCAGATCACAAAGTATTTTCCCAAAGGTCTTGGGGATCATCAATACATTTTCTGGAAAAACTGAGACAAGCCTTAATGTTCCTTCTGTTCAGCATTGTTTTTTTATCTTGGAATTTTGCCATGCAGTTCATTTTTGCCAGGGTGTATTTTTTATAATGGAGTCATGAACACTGACCTTAATTGGCCTGCAGTTCTTGGATGTTCATGTGGGGTCTTTTATGACCGCTTGGATGAGTCACCGCTGCACTCTTGCAGTAATTTTGGTTGGCCAGTAACTCCTGGGAAGGTTCGCCACTGTTCAATGTCTTTGCTATTTGTGGAAAAAAGCCTCTCCCAGTAGTTTGCTGGAGTCCCAAAGTTTTAGAAATAGCTGTATAATATTTTAGCGACTGATAGATCTCAGGTACGCCGCACGGTGGTCGAGTGGGTAGCACATTGGCCTCACAGTCTGGAGGTTCAGGGTTAGAATCTCTGTTGGTCATCTCTGTGTGGAGTTTGCATGTTCTCCCCGTGCGTGTGTGGGTTTTCTCCGGGTACTCCGGTTTCCTTCCACATTCCAAAAACATGCATGTTAGGTTAATTGGTGACTCTAAATTTTTCATAGGTATGAATTTGAGTGGGAATGGTTGTATGTCTTTGTTTGTCTATCTGTGCCCTGCAATTGGCTGGCGACCAGTCCAGGGTGTACCCTGCCTCCCGCCCAAAGCCAGCTGGGATAGGCTCCAGCATACCCGCGACCCTAATGAGGATAGGCGGCATAGAAAATGAATGAATGAATATATCTCAGTTACTTTTATTCTCATTTGTTCCTGAATGTCTTTAGCTCTCAGCATAATGTCTCGCTTTTGTGGACCCTTTTCATTCACTTTGTTATGCAGGTCCAATTTAAGTGATTTCTTGATTGAGAGCAGGTGCAGCTGTAGGCCTGGGTGTGGCTACAGAAAGTGAACTCAGGTGTGATAAAACAGTTACAGTTGAACCGGGGTTGATCCCTTTTTCAAACGGTGCCTTGAAGGTTTGGATTTTTTTTTCATCCTGAGTAAAACGTTTCAGTTAAAAACTGCTTTTGTGTTGTCATTGACTAATATATAAATGTGTGCCTACACACAGTGTACTTAGTTCCCGGAGGCGCCTAGTCTTACCATGAACGCCTTGTTATTTTATCCATGTATCCAGAGACTGCAGATGGAAATGAGCTTTCTAGCTATACTCTGGTGCAGAACATCCCTGTCTCTGTATATAATGTCTCTGTACATTGTCCCTTCAAATAAAGATTAAACTTAAACTTTAAGCACTCATAGTATGCACAGACGTGCGTTAAATGAAACTTTGCTTTAAACTTGTATGCTGGACAAAGTTAAAATCCGCCGCACCTTCGCTTTGTTTGCATTAATTATACATGATGTAAAATTAAATGTACATACCACGTTTTATGTATGGAAAAAATGCGCATTGTATTCTTTTAAGACGCCTTATGAGCGCCTTACACTCCGGGATGGGCTTTAGGCGTCCTCCTGTGGATTAAATGAGAACTGCACAGCATCTGATACCTTTTCCTTGGTTCTCATTGGTCCAGCTGGTGACACTTCTTGTTCTGTAATTGGTCGGCGAGGACCTGAAAGCGGAAGTGGTTTTAGTTGTGATGATCTGGAGAACGAAGTAATACTAAAAACAGTGTTTTTCCTGCAAACGTTTATTTAAGTACAAGTGAAACATTATCAAAGGCGCTGGCATGAGTTTAGTGATTCATATTTGGCTTTTCTTCATCATTTCTGCGGCTGGAACGGCGAAGAAGAACGACGGCGACGATGAATGGGTTCATCTTCCGGACAATTGTGAAGGTAACGGAGAAGTGTGCAACACTTTTTACACAAACAACACCATTATACAACAACACATTAGTAAGACCAACGCAATTATAATAACAATATATTTGTAAACGGTCACTTAACATGACATTATTTAATATATAACCTGCATCCATCAACATGCTTTCAAACAACCCTCACCTCAGTACATGAACGACGTGGCCATGAATGGGTGACAAATCATATTGATATTAATGATTATGTGTGTTTTCAGTGTGTAAATTCGTCAGCATCGAGATGAAGTCGGCGTTCGAAGAAACTGGGAAGACAAAGGAAGTCATCGACAGAAACTATCGATTCATTGACAGCAAGGGCGCTCCGCCAATCAAATACGTCAAGTCGTAAGTGTGTGGAACGTTCTATAAGTATACCGTGCTCATTTTTGCACTCAGTTCCCGAGGGTGTCAACTATTGAGGCTGATAAGTGTCCATCAATGCACAGCAGCACAGTACACAGCATTTGGCCGTACTTCTCTGTGTGAATGCACTCAAAAGGCTAAGACTCGCTTCAAACACTTCCATACTTACACTTGGCGTTTTGAGAGGAAAAACAGAGCTTCACTTTAGTGGTTGCAATTCACAACTAAACAGGAGAGAAGAAGAAGAAGCAGGAAAATATCACAACCATCATTAGCGTTAAGTGTGCAATGACAACTATGGATTTGGGACAGCACTACACTGTGAAAATGTGTGCAGTAAGGACCCAAGTACACAGTGCTCATACAGTAGTATACTTATTGAAGTGTACTGATGGCCAGTTCTTCTTCTTTTTCTTTCGGCTTATCCCTTCAGAGGTCGCCACAGCGAATCAATTGCCTCCATCTAACTCTGTCTTCTGTATCCTCTTCTCTTGCGCCAACTATCATGTCTTCTTTCACTACATCCATAAACCTCCTCTTTGGTCTTCCTCTAGGCCTCCTGCCTGGCAATTTAAAACTCAGTATCCTTCTACCAATATATTCACTATCTCTCCTCTGGACATGTCCGAACCATCT
>QODF01000142.1:65859-94077 GCA_024372805.1 Oostethus manadensis | reverse complement strand
GGTATGAATGTGAGTGTGAGTGTTTGTTTGTCTATATGTGCCCTGCGATTGACTGGCGACCAGTCCAGGGTGTACCCCGCCTCTCGCCCAAAGTCTGCTGGGATAGGCTCCAGCATCCCCGTGACCCTAATGAGGATAAGCGGTATAGAAAATGAATGAATGAATGAATGTTGCCACCTACTGGTAACTAACCTACTGGTTTCATTACAAACGTACTGGGTGCTGCATTCATGTGTTGCTTTACTATTAGGGATGTCCCGATCCAATCTCCAGGATCGTTATTGGCTGTATCTGGCCGATCCGGTTGCCGTGATTCTGGGCCACACTCCAACGTGATAGGTGCCGTAAAAGCGCCACAATAATGGTTGCCACTCGACTCCCGTCACCTAGATGAAGGAGAAAACATGCCACCACCTTTCAGACGTCCATAGGGTACTGTGGTTAAGTTAGTTTCAAGCTGGACGCTGAATATTTAGCTGGCAGCTGCAGCGGTTGACCTCCCTCACTGTGCCCGGACTCCTCTGTCATGGAGAGGAGCTCGCAACGGGAAGTACCACTCTAACCGCTGGTTGTTCTAAATCACACCGCAAATGATTTATAACCATGTCAAATGAGTAGTCCTACCCTAAAGGTATTGTAATGGCGGCTGAATAATTCCGCATCAGGATGGCTGTAATTCAGTTGGCTTCATGGAGGGAGTTCTGAGGGAGTCCAAAGAGCAAAGAATTGCAATAATCTAGACGGGAAGTCAGAAGACAGTGAACGAGGATGGAGGCGGTGTGGGTGGGTAGGGAGGGGCGGAGTCAGTTAATGTTGCGTGGATGGAAATAAGCAGACTGAGTTATATTATTGATATGAGACTGAAAAGATAGTGAGGAATCGAGGATAACACCCACACTCGTGACCTGAGAGGGAGGGGGAGAGTGAGGAATTGCCATCAGGTGATAGGGTGAAGCTATTGATTTTGGAAAGTGTGGTTTGGTTGCAGATAAGGAGGATTTCTGTTTTATCACTGTTAACTTTTAGAAAGTTAGAAGTGAACCAGTCTTTTATTTTAGATTTGGTAAGGGATGGGGGTGGGAGTGAGGTGCGGGGTATGCTGCATAGTAATGACGGGGAAGAGAATGGAAGTGAAAGATTTGAGTTGAAGGAACTTTGTTTAATTTTCAACATGTAAAAGAATTTACAAACATCATTCTATTGTTTTGTCACCGGCTGTTTTCAAACCAGACACTGCTGACAACACAAAGCGGTGGAATAGCACACATTATGACACAATTGTCTTGGTATTTGTGTGCATTCACCTTTAATGGTTGCTCTCAATTCAGTGACTGTCGCGGGTCTCATTGCATAGACTTTGTCTTTTCGGTATCCCCATAAAAAGAAGTTTAGTGGTGTGATTGGACGGAGGAGTTTTGTTGAATACCCTCCACGTTCACCTGACGTCACAAAACAAAGAGAATAATGTTTGTAAATTCTTTTACATGTTTAAAATTTAACACCTAGCTACCAATTATTTAAAATGTGTACACATTTTTTTGGGACACCCTGTACTATTGCCGACTTAGCATGAATGAGAGGAGTTTTCTGTGAAAAATGGCAAAATTATTTTGGGAGGAAATTCACGAATATGTGGGGATCTACTGTAATACAACGTGTTGTCACCAATAACGCGCCTATTTCTTTAGATACAGTAGAACACTACCTATTTAAATTCTAAGTATGTCTGTGTTGGCGTGGTTTCAGGCCTTTTGACAAAGAAAAAAAATATGAAATTGAGCCTCACATCATCAGAACCCTTTATCTGAACTTTCATCAGTACCAGGCCCTCAGTGGCAAAAGTTTGGACACCCCTCTTTTAGGGTCTTCTGTGCATCACATGATCTTTTCTATTATTTTCAGTGGAACCCACTTAAGTCCGTCCTGGTTATGTCGACAACCCATCTAGTCCTGGTTCACAATGTTCTTCTGTAAAAAGTTTGAAATGTGCCCGCTTAAGTCAATACTTGGTCGACTGATTTTGTCCACATGAAATTGGAGACCCACGGGAGTATGAAAAATGGGCCTGTTTATGTCGACGTGTGTTGTAGTATTGTGCCTGCTGTCTAGTTACACAGCACTGACAAGCATTGTGACTTCCTGTTCTGTGCAAAGTAAGCTTCAAAATAAAAGAATGGCAGTATGAACATGGATTCTACCACAGCAACTAAAACAAATGCACCCCTTTCATTATTATGTTTTTATTATAATGTTAGCCACCGGAAGAGAGATTTGCACATGTACGAAAGTTTTATTGTCATTGTAGTCAAGACATACAACAAAATTACTGCAGCAGCTCTGTTAGATAAGAGTATAAAATATCATACAAAAACACAAAGATCTAAATAAAAAACATTCACAAATAGAGGGAAAATTAAATTAAATATGCCTTAATATGGTCCATTTTCTTTTAGTCTCTGGACAAAGTCACAAGTAAATGTGGAAGCAATAGTTTGTGTTGGTTTCGGTTTTGTCGACAACTGCTTAGGTTGACATGAGTCAGCCAGTCCCAGGGGCGTCAACATAAGCGGATTCCACTGTCCTAAAAACCTGGTCCTGATGGGGCGTTACCACAGTTACCGTGACACTTTTGTGACCTTTAGTTTGTTGTCACATCTCCCTGCTCTCACCCTCCATCACCCCCCACCCCTTCCTTTTCATTTTACCCCCATGGTTACTCACATCCTTCACGCCGCCCGCTCCTCATCCCTCCATCATCTCCTGTCCGTCCTCTTCGCGTCCATCGCTCAGTGTTTGTGCCTCCATTAGGGGGAAATGGAAAAAGTGACATCAGCTATTTGTGGGGAGATGGAGACGGAGAGATGGACATCAAAGGTGTGACAGAGGGAAGGAGACGAGGAGCAAGGAGACAGAAAGGCGTCACCTGATCGTGCCACTAACACAGAGTGAATATACAAGGTAAATGCAACGTGGCCTGTGTGTGTGTGTGTTTACAAGAGCACCATGTGACAGCCATGTTGTAATACTGTATATTTGCAGTCGACCACAGCCACACAACAGTGACAAAACTGAGGAGAAAAGAAGCAAAAGAAATAATAATAATAAAAACAGTGCGTGGCCACTTCTATCTACACAGATAGAAGCCCTTTTAGCCCTGCCTCCATCAAAGCCCTCCCATCTCACCTGATGGAGTTTGAGGGGAGCGGTTGATTTGCTCACCTGCTGTTTTCATGAACACAGAGGGAAGGGTGAGGAGAGTGAAGGATGTGCTACTCAAGTCACTTCCTGGTCAAAGCAGGTAAAAGGTTGAGGATACAACATTATAGAAATGACGTCATAAAAAAGGGACTGTGTGGGGTTTTTGTACATGTTTTTTTAGTTCTTCAAGGTGATAGAAAACACTTCAGTCCCAACATCTTCTTGCAGCCAGGAGGAAGATTTTTTGAGCCCGTCCCAAAAGTCATCTCCCTCCAGTCGGATATGACGATTCCAGTCCAGTCTCAGGCGGACTCGGTTGTTCTTTGAACTTGTGAGGCAGTCATGTTTGGTCCTTCCCAGCATGCTTTGCAAGGGAATGAGCATTCACTCAAGAGACTGACGGAAGCCTTTTTTTTTTTCAAACAAAAGAGCAACAAATAGAGATGGCGGGCCAAAGTGGGATGGTAAGTAGTGGCGGGGCCTCGGGTGGTAAGATCCGCCCCTCTAGAACATGATGGTGGTCTTCAGGAAAGCACGAGAATCTGATAAAGATAAAAACAAACATATGAGTAACAATCATACAACATTAGAATTTTTAAACTGCCATTTGCTTCCCCGCATATTTGCTTTAAATTGTAAATAATTAATTGTTTTTAGATAATTTTAATAGAAAGTGGTTTGATGGCGCTATTTGCAAAAGAAAAAAAAAAAAAAAAAGAGTGCTGCAGCTACAAATCCAGCAGAGGGCACTGTCTTACAAGCCAATTCCCTCAACATTTTCCAGCAGGAAGATGTTTTGACCAGATGTGATGTGGTCAAAACATGTATATGTTTTGTGAGTAAAATATTGTATCCTGACACCTGTCGCTGTTTGTCAATGTGTGATACGGGATTTAAAATGAGTATAACTGGGAGAGACATATTCTAGGGTTTAGGCGTGTCAATAAGCAGCATTTGCCACCAGCGGCTGGTTTTCTCATTGGCCCACAGCACATTGTAGAAATGAAGCTAAACAAAAAAATGGGGAAAAAACGAGAAAAAGAGAAAAAGCTAAAATGTTGGTACAAATATATAATCACAAAAATACACTTTTTTGCAAAAATGAAAATACATAAAAATATCAAAGTGGCCCCCCGAATCCTATGCAGCCTCTTGGTTTGGACATTCTGGTTAGGAGTCGAAATAAGCATTTTTTAAGGGCTTTTTATGGGTCGTCCTTTATAGCGGGGATTTACTTTGTTGACGTCGTTGTCATAGCACACCGAGGCTGTGTTCACACACAAAAATAAATAAAAAACCTAACCTAGAAAAAACATAGTAGTGACGCCTCCTCTGTCTTTTACACAGCATCTCTTTATAGCTGCAGTTTTGCAGCGCTCGGCTCTCATTTCACCTGCGCTCCCTGTAGTGCCTCACCCACGGGCACGTCACGCACACACACGCACACATCTTTCCCCTGCAGTGTCATTGTTTTGTGCCAACGTTGCAAAGTGTTTACATCTTGTGCGTGAAGGCAGCTATATTGCTGCCACTTCCTCACAGACAAGCAGGTTCTCTTTCACATTTTCTTCCTGCCCTTTGCTATTTTTAACACCCCCTTCATCTACCCTATGTTTGCCATGCACCCCCACCGCCCATCTGCTAAGCTGACATTATTTTTATCCTGTTCATCTAAAAAGACTTTTCACACGCCAAAAGCTCAGTTTGAGGCAGAGCCCGCAAAGAACATATTTTTATTCTTCCTGGTCCATGTGTGCCACCTGCAAGCCTCCATTTATCACGTGTGTGTGCTTGAGTGTGTACGTGTTTGTCCCAGTTAAAAATGGTGATGACCCGCCTTACAAGTCTATCAGCAGTTTGCAGTAAATGTCACCGGGTCTAGCAACAAGGTCACATTTTTCAACTCTTCCTCCTCCTGCCCTCTTTTCCCCTCCTCCTCTTCTTCATCAATGCTTTGTTTTTAAAACCTTTTGTCCTCTTTTTCCTCCCTGCACCTGATTCTAACACCCCATCTTTCGTTGGATTCAGCACTTTTTTCCTCACTCGTTAATTAAGACTGTGGAAGGTGGGAGAGGCGAGGAATATGTGTGTGTGTGTGTGCGTGTGCGTGCGTGTGTGTTAAAATCACTGTATGTGCAAAACGCTTTTATGGCAGGGAGCATGAATGTGTGTGTATGTGTGTGTGCCTGCGTATGTGTGTAGGGCAGCAAAGGGTTCCTACTGGGCCAATCAACATTAATGAAATCAGTTGAGTCTGTGAGTGTGTGTGCTAGGCTTGCAAAAGAGAGGGAGTATCTAAAAGGGGTCTAAAGAGGAGAACAAGCTAATTAGACTTCCCTGTCTCACCCAAGTGTGGATCAAACATACACAAATTCACATGGGGGCACACACACACACACACACACGCACGCACGCGTGTGCGCACTCACTCACACACACGCACACACACACACAAGGAGCGTAGCGACTCAATGACACCCATGCACACTTCTCAATGTCAGGAAATACTCAGGACAGCTGCCGGAAGATGGACAACACATGCATAACGACACACAATCACGTGCATATGCGCTCACACACTCAGAGGATTTATTTACACCAGAACAATTTGACTCTGGAATGATAATCAGTGATCAATTGTCAAAATCTGCTTCCTGCCCACATTTTACCAACTTCCTGTCAGACTATTTTAGTCACGTAACTCGCACATGCATACACAGCCATCATGCGTGTACTTGTTTTATTGGCCTCTTATGTCCAAGTTCGTGTGTTGGTGCGTGCGCGTGTGTGTGTACGGTACCTTGCATATCCACGTCGTCCTGCTGGCTTCCATTGACTTCGTCTTGCTGCTGGGCTGCAGTGTCTTTGTGCAAGAGGCAGGCAGGATAGGAGAGATGAGTCAAAAAACAAAAGACAAAAAAAAGACAAGAACTTGTATAAGGAAAGGCGTACCGGTGGCATTGTTGACAGCATGAAGCGGGTCGGGGGAGGACGAGGATGAGTGTTTCAGGGTGTCCTCCCCTTTTTCCCTCCTCTTAGACTCAAACTCCAGCGCCTCCTGCAGCTTCCTTTTGGCCTTCTTTTCTTTCTTCAGACGCTTCTGTATGGAGGCTGCAGCGAGATGATTCCCACCATGCTCACAATGTCACACAAGGTGGTGTGTCTCCTATTCCAACCTCGTGTGCCTCAAAAACGCTAGGGGGCAATTTCGGTCATTTATGTTTAGATGTGGATAAAGGAAGAAAATCCTACATGCAATTAGCCAACTTGCATAAGATACCAGAAATTATATGTCGACAAAAGCGTTCGACCGCAACATTGATGAGCGGGCACTTTTTAGTAATAATAAAGAACACAGGACTTGATGAGTTGGATGACATAGATGGGATGTCAACATAAGTGAGACGTAGAAGTATTAGTGTCATCTTGTGATATTCAACTTTTTAAGTATTATTTCAATCAGGGGTCTCAAACTCGTGCCATGGAGGGCTGAGACCCTGCGGGTTTTTCTTTCTAGCCAGTCACTCCTGTTGAACACATCCTTCAATTTGAGGGAAAGAGCTCATCGATTAAAATTACCTGCTGAAGAAACTGGTTGAAGAGAAAATCTACAGTGTCTCGGCCCTTCATGGCACAAGTTTGAGACCCCTGGTTTAAATATTCTCTGGGTCAATAAAACATGAGGTGTGGTCTACACTTTGGACACCACTGCTGTAGGCAAAATGTGTTAAGACTATTGTGTAAGGTCTATTAAGTGTGTGTGTGTGTGTGTGTGTGTGTGACCTCTGCTTTGCAGTTCGGAAGTCAGCTGTCGCTCCAGACTCTCCCTCATCTCTCGTTCCCGGTAGAGCTCCATCTTCAACTCCCTCTTCTCCGCCTGGATCTGCTTGTCCTGCACGCGGGCATTCTCTACCGCCACCTTCAGGAGGCCCTGAGCGCACACGCGCACGCACATTGTTGAAGAGTGCACGTAGAGCTAACAGGGACATCAAGGAGCAGCCAGCTACCTGTATGTTGGTGAGGAGCGTCTCCACGGAAGACAGGCTGTCGGCAAATAGGAACGGGGCAGGGAAGCCGGGGGGCAGGGCTTGTCCATGCGAAGGTTCTTCTAAGGATAAAGCAAACATGGAATATTCTGGAGTCACCCCGGGATGTAAAGACGTGCACAGCAGTGGTTTACAGAGAAGTTGGAGACATGTTGTTGTTAAAAGTGTAAAAGTCAATGATGCAGCATCAGGGGGATCAATTACACTTGACACACACACACACACACACACGGCTTGTTAGTATTCAGACAAACATGTGCGGTACTAATTGGCAAGGATTAAACGCACCCTTTGTGTGTGTGTGGGGGTGTGTGTCACAGTCTCTGCCCAGCTCTTAATGCCTAACACCCTGACAAGAGAGTTAACTCTGCTGTGAAATTAACGCTGATTAAGATGCACTCCAGCACACACACAAACACACGCACACACACTCCTATCTGCTACTTCATCCGTACATCTCCTCCTCCTCTTATACGCTTATCTTCCATCCTCTGTCAACTTCCTGTATTTATTTCTCCCATTTATTTATTCCTTCATTTTTCTCTCAATTTTATGTTTTGGGGAAAGTGGACTGAGCTTCAAGGGGTGTCTGACTGAAAGCTTTAATTAATTGTCAGACGCTGCAGTCGAAGGACAAACAAACATGAAAGAGACGATGAAGAAAACAAGTCAAATATGCCAAAAGATTACAAACCAAGAGCTAATTTACAGTATGTCATAACAATGATCTTTTAAACATGGGAACATCCATGATGATCCCCCTGTCTCCGGCCGCCACCCAGCTCTCTTTGCACCCGACCCCTTTGGCGCCTTTCACGAGTGGTGAGCTCATGGGAGGGGGGACCCACATTACCTTTTCGGGTTGTGCCCGACCAGGCAGGCCCGGCCACAAGACATTCGCCATCGTGCCCCACCTCCAGGCCTGGCTCGAGAGGGGGGCCCCAGTGACCCCCGTACGGGCGAGGGAAAACAAAGTCCAATGTCCAATGGTGCATCATTGGGGTCTATTGAGCCAGTCTTTGTCTGGTCCCTCCCCTAGGACCTGTTTGTCATGGGTGACCCTACCAGGGGCATGACAGCCCCCGACAACTTAGCTCCTAGGATCATTGGGACACGCAAACTTCTCCACCACGATAAGGTGGTGACTCAGGGAGACCTAAGTCTTGACATGGACCTGGCAGACCCAAACGCATTGTGAGGGTCTGCTGGGAACGCATGGTAGAGTCCCCTGTCAGAAGGAGTTTCAACTCCCACCTCCGGGAGAGCTTTGACAATGTTCTGAGGGAGGCAGCGGACATTGAGTCTGAGTGGGCTATGTTTCGTGTTTCTCCATTGTCGATGCGGCTGATTGGAGCTGTGGCCGTAAGGTGGTCGGTGCCTGTCGTGTCGGTAATCCCAGAACCCGTTGATGGACACCAGTGGTGAGGGATGCCGTCAAGCTGAAGAAAGAGTCCTATCAGGTCATTTTGGCCCATGGGACTCTGGAGGCAACTGACAGGTACCGGCAGGCCAAGCGGTCTGCAGTTCTGGCAGTCGCTGAGGCAAAAACTCGTACATGGGAGGAGTTTGGAAAAGCCATGGAAAACGACTTCAGGATGGCTTCAAAGAGATTCTGGACCACCATTCGCCGTCTCAGGAGGGGGAAGCAGTGCACAGTCAACACCGTGTATGGTGGGGACGGTGTACTGCGGAAATCGGCTCAAGATGTTGTGGACCGGTGGAGGGAATACTTTGAAGACCTCCTCAATCCCATTGACACGTCTACCAACATGGAAGCAGTGCCTGGGGACTCTGTGGCGGGTTCGCCTATCTCTGGGGCTGAGGTCACCGAAGGTGTCTAAAAGCTCCTTGGTGGATGAGATTCGCCAGGAGTTTCTTAAGGCCCTGGATGCTGTGGGCGTGTCTTGATTGACACGACTCTGCAGCATCGCGCGGACGTCGAGGCCGGGAATAAGTCGGACCCATTTCCAGTGAGGGTTGGACTCCGCCAGGGCTGCCCTTTGTCACCGATTTTGTTCACTACTTTCATGGACAGAATTTCTAGGTGCAGCCAGGGCGTTGAGGGGTGTCGGTTTGGTGGCCACAGGATTCGATCTCCGCTTTTTGCAGATAATGTGGTCCTGTTGGCTTCATCGAGCCATGACTTTCAACTCTCACTGGATCTGTTTGCAGCTGAGTGTGAAGCGGCTGGGATAAGAATCAGCACCTCCAAGTCCGAGTCCATGGTTCTCGCCCGGGAAAGGGTGGAGTGCCATCTCCGAGTCGGGGATGAGGTCCTGCCTCAAGTGGAGGAGTTTAAGTACCTCGGGGTCTAGTTCACGAGTGATGGAAGGATAGAACGCGAGATGGACAGGCGGATTGATGGGCGTCTGCAGTGATGCGAACTCTTCACCGGTCTGTCGGGGTGAAGAGAAAGCTGAGCCGAAAGGCAAGGCTCTCAATTTACCGGTCGATCTACGTTCCTACCCTCACCTATGGTCTTAAGCTATGAGCTTTGGGTAGTGACCGAAAGGACAAGATTGCGGGTACAAGCGGCCAAAATGAGTTTTCTCCGCAGGGTGACTGCGCTCTCCCTTAGAGATAGGGTGAGAAGCACTGTCATCCGGAAGAGACCGTTGCTCCTCCCCATTGAGAGGAGCCAGATGAGGTGGCTCGGGCATCTGGTTTGGATGCTTCCCGGACGCCTAACTTAATGAATTCTAAATTAATTTGCATTTGATTGATGGACATAATTATTTCATCGATTAATTGATTGAGGGCAATGGATTGCACCAAATGGTCTCCTTCTCACCAAGCTACTTGCAGACAGTCCATTCCAGTTATGTGAAGGTCTACAGTATTATCCTTGAGGGCCTTTGACTGCTCTTTGGTCTTTCCCATGGTGGTGGAGAGGTTTACTTCCATGATTTCATGGACATATAACTAGCTAGTCTGTAGGGGTCCAAATGCTTGCTGGTTGGTATGGGATGAAATACTAATTTCCCTTCAATATAATACAAATTATATAAAAAATATAAAAAAGAAAATGTATTTTCTACATTCTGCTTCTCCCTACAATAAACCTACCATAACAAGTGCGTACAGTTTACTGTATATCTTTGTAAGGGGGTAAACTTTAAAAAGTCAGGAGGGGATCAAATACGTATATTCCCCACTTCAGCTATGCTTAGAAGCGAGATGGACCACGAGGTCAGCATCTGCCCCCACACGCGTGCGGTTTATTATGCAAATGTGTCACATCCCTTCCAGATGGCAGAAGTCCACCGGGGACATTCCAGGATGTGCTTGTGTGCGCCAAAGAGGAGTGGTGAAGTTGCCGTAACGCGTCATTGACTCGTTAAAAACAAAACGACGGCCTCAGAATTGAACGGCAGCAGGTGCTTTATTTTAACAAGACAACGTTTTGGTTCCATATATGGAAAATAATGTGAGAGGCAGTGTCTGCTTTTAGTGGGTGGCCTCTTGACCCCTTTTAGCCTCCTTTCCTAAACCCACCCCAACCACACCCCAACACACACACACACACACACACTCTCATCCTTTCCGTTATTGGTCTGATTGATGGCTATGGAGACAGGTGATCAATAGGAGCGACAGAACTTCACTTTGTGTGTGCGTGTGTGTGTGTGTGTGTAAATACAAGAGATGAAGAAAGTGAGGATGATTTGTCAGTTGTCAAAAGAAAATGGCTGATGTTTGGATGAAGGTGCATAATGGAAGTTGTGTGCATGTGTGTGTGGTCTAACCTTTGTCCTTTGTTATTTTCTTGATGGGTGTTGCTGGGTTGGCTAGTGCCACATCTGCATCAACCGAGAGCAGGCCTGAAAAAGGAAAATATGCGTGAATGTGTGTGCATGTGTGTGCAAGCATCGCTGTGCGTGCGTTTGTGTACCAAGTCTTTCTGGCGAGCTGGAGGCGGAGCTACTGGGTTGCGACTGCAGGGGCGTGTTGGTGTCATCAACGGAGGGCGACAGAGAGGGGCTGTCACACACACGTTCCTACAGACACATACACAAAGTAGAAAGAAGAAAAAAATACAGTATATATGTAACATTTAATATACTGTATACACACACACACACACACATATACAGTGGGAAGAAAAAGTATGTGAATCTTTTAGAATTTTTTAAATTCTGCATAAATTGGCCATAAAATGATCTTCATTTAAATCTCAAGAATAATTAAATTGAGTCTGCTTATACAAATACCACTCAAAAAAATTATATGGTTTCATATTTTATTACAGTAAAAGTAACATGTAAGCATTCACAGGACTGGGAGGAAATATGTCTAGGGTATGGCTTGTCCAAGAGCTAAGCAGAGTGAGGTGTGAACCAACCAATGAGACAAAATTGGCCTAAAGCGTGCCTTAGAGCTCCTCAGGCCAGTAGAAAATACTTGTCTCTTGCAAAGGTCTGGTAATTATTCTAATTTAGATGAAGATCAGACTACTTGAATTTCCGGTGTGTAATATGCATCAGTGTGCACTCAATTTCGAGAGAGCAGTTTTGTACATATATAAGCCGCAGTGGACTATAAGTTGCACATGTTCACGTCATAAAATGACATTTTGTGGTGCGCACGAGTCTGTGAGGACCAGGTAGCTCTTTATTTGACAGAAGCCAATCACAAGCTACAAGGGAACTCACGAGGAACTTATCAACCCATCAAAAATTGTAGCAGTTCTTTACTTAGTCTGACTCACGGTGTCATCTTAGAAAGGACACTAACATCATCACACAGCAACTTAACATTAAAAAAATAGGTAAGAAATACACAAGATAATATAATGGCTTGCATGTACTTCCCATCATGCATTGCTTCCCAACATAGTAGTTCATTCGGTTGCAACGATTCATTTAGCTGCCTGTGCCTCTTTCCAGAGGGCTAGAGACTTCGGCCTAGAGGATATATATTTATATAACATTTTGTTTTCATTTCACTTAATTTGCAAATCTTTATTTGTAAGTAGTCCCAATAATATTTTGTGAGATTATTTGGTTCAAGAGAATAATATTTGAGTGATTTATTTTATTTTACTAATGTCTACATGTTGTACATTGTGTTTGTCTTTTATTCAATGAGGTCAATTTTGTGTTGAACTCTTTGAAAAAACAGAATGATTAACAAACCAAATTTGCATAAAGCAAACATATTATCTAGTCTCAAGAATATTGATGTATTAAAAACTTTAAAATAATCTTTCAAAAGGTACAACTTATTATAGATAAAAAGTTCTACCTGCGATTAACTCCGAGTGAATTATAGATAACATGCGATAAATTGCAATTAAATATTTATACAATTGACAGCCCTATTAAAAATACTAGTCAAATATTGAAGTCTAAAAAAAGTCTTATAACATCTATAATAACATCTAATAATTAATGAACAAAAATAACCTTTTACACTAAAAAATGTTTATAATAAAAATAACAAATTACATTATAAACTATTGAAAAGATAATTTAACTTTAATAATATGAATAATATAAATTAATATTATTCATATTTTATTTATTTATATATAAGGCAAAATGTAATAATAAAAAAGGTGAAAAAATACATTAAACAAATGTAAGTATAATAATTTTTTTATTTTTTTTTATTTAATAAATTTATTTATTTATTTTTTAAAAGATAATCAGTTCTGACATTACTATTTGAAAAAGTTGTAGCACGAAAATGGTTTAAGATAAAGGCATACTGTAAATGAGAAAAATCATCAGTATAATCCAAAATTTGTGATGGGAATAATTTCACTCATCTAATTTGCATATTATGGTTGAAGTGATCTTTTTAACAGCAATGCGATGTTCCATTTCCACTTAAAGAGCTCACCTTTATGACAGGCGCGCGGTGAACGTGTATTTGCTGAGCAGCGGCAGCCATGTTGGCGATAGTGCTGAGATGGTTCATCTGTGACATTGCCATGGCTACAGAGGCAGGCGGCAAGCCCATGGGCAGCAGCGGGTGGGGCATCATCATGAAGGGCAGGTCCAGCCCTGAGAGGAATAGACACAGCTGTGATGACATTATCAAAGCCGTTACTGAGGAGGCGGATGGGCGATGACAGTGACCTCCTGTTGAACTTTAACCTTGTTGAGACATGTCAAAAGTGTCGCCAGGACAGGCGAGGGCGACCGACAGGACAGGATTAAAGAGGAAAGGTGAAATAACCCCTAAAGGCTGTTTTCACCTTTCACTTCTGACCCCAAAGCAGCCCTTTGTTCTTGGGAGTGAAGATGTCTACGGCCTCAGCTGGGAACGTGCACGTGAACTGTGTGTGTGTGCAGCGGCTGCTTTCACTCCAATGAAACAATATCGCTGATTGCTGTTGTCGTGACAACAATCACGGTGAGTGTTTGTCACCTCCTGCCGTGCATGTTTGTGTGTGTGTGTGTGTGTGTGTGTCCAAACACATGTGTGCAAGACGTTTGTGTGTGTGCGTGATGCTGATGAATTGAGTCATTTAGTTGAGTGTGTTATGATTAATCCAGGCAGAGTGTTAATACAGGAGATGGGAACAGATTAAATGGTGTACATTAAAACATATTGCCACCCCTTTAACACATGCGGACACACACACACACACACACACGCACGCACACACAAAGCTTTCCATTCACCCCATGTGTTGTTATAAAAAACACTTTTAGGACACTTTCATTGAGGGTCTTTCTTGTCATTTTGATGGGAACAAAGTTATTTTGGGATGCATAATGTGACGATTAAAGTAAAGGGACCGGAGGAGAGGGGGCTCATTGAAAAAACCACGCATGGTCATCGAGCTACACACCTAGTCACAAGCCGCGATGGACAAGGTTGTGCCGTCATGGAAACGGACGTGTGTGCTTACTATTAGCAAGAAGCTGCTGCTGTTGCTGCTGGAGTTGGTGTTGATTGACAGCTCCCAAAGCAGGGCCGCGTCCACCCCCTCCCGCCGCACCTGCCTGGGTGGTGGATCCACCACCTCCTCCGGGGCCTCCACAGTGGGCTCCGGCCAGTGGGCTGCTCAGGCGCTCCTTGTCCCAGGAACATTCACTTCCTCCTGGGTACACACAAATATTCATTCATTCATTTTCTATACCGCTTATTCTCATTAGGGTCACGGGGATGCTGGAGCCTATCCCAGCTGACTTTGGCCGAGAGGCGGGGCACACCCTAGACTGGTCGGCAGTCAATCGCAGGGCACATATAGACAAACAAACACTCACATTTATACTCTAATGAACAGTTTAGAGTCTCCAATTAACCTAACATGCATGTTTTTGGAATGTGGGAATAAACCGGAGTACCACGGGAGAAAACCCACACACGCTCCAACACGATGCCCAACGGAGATTTGAACCCTGAACCTCCTGACTGGGAGACCAATGTGCTACCCAACCATCCTACACACAAATATACTGTATGTAAATATGCACACACACATCACCTCATGTGAACAACTTCCTGTCTCACTTTCACTTTGAATGTTGTCACAAACACAACAATGCTCTTGGTCTCTCTTTGTAACGCTACCTCACTCGGCCGCACCTCGCCTCTTCTTCCCTCCGTCATCCATCTTCATCTCCCTCCATTAGTTTGAATTAGCAGCCGTCTCTCTCTATTATTGCCTACTGAATTCCCCGTGCCGTGCGCGTGAGTGTGTGTGTGTGTGTGTGTGTGTGTGTGAGACAGCTGGGCAGCGTCCCCTCTGAGTTTACACCGGAGAAGAAAAGAAGTATAAACAGATTGGCAGATGTTCTGTCCTTCTTTCTCTACACATACACGTGCGCACACACACACATATATGTTTTCTTTCTGAAAGAGTTGCTTGCAACTGCAGGAAAAAAGCGCCTTGTATCAAACAAGTACTATTATAAACGATCAATTTTGGCCAGCAAAACATCTTTTCGTTACGCTTGTCCCTCCTCCAAAATCCTCCTGTCCTGTCCTGCCAGGGTATTACACAGCAACGATGTGGCACAAAGAGACAAACGCAATGCAGTGCAAATGAAATCAAAGATGAAGAGGCAAGGAGGAGCAGGAGGGGAGGGTTTACCAAAACACAAAATATATTCACACACACATACAGTATATATACTGTATGTGTATATATACACACACACACACACACACACACACGTTTGATGGGTCAGCACCACAATTGCTCGCCTTTCTTCTCCCTCTGCTTTTTGTTTTTCTTCCTTTCAATAATTCACACCAGCCAGCAGTGATGGAAAAGTGCACGTGAACTCTTTGTTTAATGCACGCCAAGCATGAGGCACACACACACACACACACACACACACACACAAAACACACTTGTGACATGTCCGTTTAAAACACAATGAAGTCACAGGGTGAAAAAGTTAAGCATAACTTTCTGTTATTGGGGAAAAGTGGAATGAAGGAACCACGTCTAACCGAAGAAGAAGAAGACGAATCAAAGGGTGTGTGTGTGTGTTACCTGTGTTGGATTGCAAGTCATCATTGTCTGACTCATTTCCATTCTGGAGACTCATCATCATCTTCATCTTCTGCAACTTCTGGAGTTCGGCCATGGCGGCTGCTGTCAGGCCTGACATGCACAAACACACAAATAAACACACACACACACGCCAGTCAATATGTGTATATAACTGACATATTAAGTTCCTGCTGTCACCCCCAGGGGGCAGGACTGAGGCAACACATCCTGACTGTCATGGTGCACGTTGCCTTTGAAGTTGGCACGTTATGTTCAAAAGTTTTGGCCAGTTTTGGACGCCCGAGGCCACATTCACTGACATGCAGGAAGACAAAGCACACACGCATGCATGCACACACACATGCATGTATAGTGCACGTGCGCACACACTCTTTTGTATGGACTAAGATCTCTGGCTCAGTGCACTGACCTGGAACTGACTTCTATACACAACAACCAGCAGAGTGAGAGAAATTACCCTCTGCGAGTGTGTGGGTGAATGTGTGTTTTGTCTCATTGTACCGTCACATTGTATGTGATTTCTTGTATTAATGTGTGCGTATGTGAGTGAAGGAATGCATGCATGTTTTTTTGTGCATAACATGTATCTGTGTTGGTTTTACTCCCATCACGGTTGAGGGCATTGGTGGTATGTCCAAAACACACACACGCACACACACGCACACACACAAATAAGGACAGAAATGGGAGGGGCTAAATACAGAGCTCACAAATTGATTACACTGCTGATACACGCACACACACACACACAGAATGACTCACTTCAATACAAGCAGAAGACAATCAATAGCCAGAGCAGAGCCACAATACTGTTCTCCATCATGACTATCACACACACACACACACACGCTTGCACACACACACCAGATCAACACAGCTCCTCAGATCGATGGCTTTCCGCTGCGTCCACGGTTACTGAGTATCGACCCCTGTCGCTAATGGCGACGAAGGAAGCTTGGGAATTAGCGTGTGATTGATTGACAAAGTGCTTCAAATACACTTGCATCATCACAACCCCTGTGCGCGTGTGTGCGTGTGTGTGTGTGTGTGTAGGGGGGGTGCTAAATGTATGCAAGTATGCACTAGTGTTTCCCCTGTGGATTGTCTGTATGTTGTTTACTCATCTCTTTTTCAACACAACTTTGGTCCACACAGTGGGTCTGGAACAAGCTGGTGGAGCATCTTCTAGGCTCAAAACCACCACCACTACCAGCCCTGCCGCTGCCACGACCCTGCTCGCGTGAAACCAAGCCCCATTTGACTCGTCAATATTTGATGGCGCACTTTGAGAGACGGAGTGACACTTTGAATAAAACAAACAGCAAAAGAAAGAAATTGCTCTTTGTGTTCTGTATTTAGAAACACACTGTTCTTTCTTTCTTCTGCTCCTGTGAGTGCAAAGTCCAAGAGATTTAAAGCATGGGCACTTAAGCCGGGCATCTTTGGCTTTCACCAAAAGGCCTGAGACGCCTGTTTGCCGTGGCCTATTTTTTTTTAATTTGTCGCTGCAACACAAACAGTGTTTTGTTTTGTTATTTTTTTAAAACATGCTTTACTGTGAATGTGCTCAGCAGCTGCCACACACTATGAGCATTCTGGGTCCACAATCACTGACTAAAATGAACTACCAGCACTTTTTTCCTGATGCTTTGAACTTTGCAGCTTGCACAGTGATGGGGCTACCTTATGGCTAATTGAACTGCAGTTCCCATGATGCTTAGTAGTGAAGTAGACGCTAATATCGCGTTTTATAGTCTCACGCAAGAATCGTGTTTTGATCTGACACATCTTAAGTAAGTTTGATCAAGTGTAGAATAACTACATCTTCTGTTTGCACTGCTTGGACTGCCAAAAGTTCTCTATCAACAACAGGTTTTGAAAGGTTGGACTACTGCATGATGTAGAGCAAGGGTCCCCAACCACCGGTTCGCAGACCGGTACCAGGCCGTGGACCACTTGATACCGGGCTGTACAACAACTAATTAAGTATTTTTGTTTTATGTATTGTCTGAGTCTGAATGAGCTTTTATTTTGAAAAATGATCCGATTCTCATGGTTACGTCTCGGTCACTTAAGCGCCAAAATGTAAATCATCCCCATAAGCTAGCAAAATGAGAAAGAAACAGACATCTTTGGAAAGAAGAAAAGGCTGAATGAAGAGACAGGGGAAGTGCCTTCAACGTCCAAAAAGAGAAAGCTTTTGACCGACAATACCTGGAGTCCTACATCCTACAGAATTTATCGCGGAGGTGATACCCACATACCAAGCCTGCTCTACATAATATGCGAAGAACTGACCTCTAATAAGGTAATGAAGCTTTCAAAACTGCTTCGGCAGTAGATGATCATGCACCTCGGATTAAAAGAAAAGCCCTTGGGAGTATTTTGTGAAAAAAAAACAGGACAGAAGAAATGGAACTACATCAGTAAATGGAAATGCACCGACAACATTGTACTTGCTGGCAAATTGTATTGATTTGGCATTATGGTGAGTTCAAATCTCTCTATCGCTTTTTTTAAAACAATATTTTGCACTTTCAGCACCTTCTCTTACAACCCCCCTCCGGGCCGCGGCATAATTGTCAAGCGTTGACCGGTCCTCAGTGATAAAAAGGCTGGGGACCACTGATTTAGAGGACAGCTTAAGCAAAAAGGGCTAATTTGCCTCGTGACAGAAGTAACACTTAGAATGATAGCAAAAGAGAGAGAGACTGACAAAGTGTGTGAGGAAGGAATTATGAGAATGTTCAATTGTAATGCTGAAAAAGACTATGTTGTTTTTTTTAGTTCTCAGGAGGAGGAGGAGGACAGCAATGAATGACTTTTCTGGGTGACTACTGAAACTAGACAATTTATATGCACTGTTCGGCATTGTTTGTAAAAAAATTATGTATTTACACAAAAGTTAAAAAACATTTTTCTGTATAACATCTTGTATGTACTAAACATCCCGTGTTACGACATGGACACCTGCGGCTAATAGACAAGTGTCCACGTTGTATCCTGCGACTTATAGACATGTGCTGCCTATACATAGGGCCTTATGATTTCTGCATCAAGGGAACTGCGGACTGAATCGCGCAATAGGCCAATGACAAATAAATGTACTGTTAAACGTGGAATCTCTCGGAAATTTACATACTGTGAATGAAATGCTGTGAGGAGAAGGAACATTTGTGTGGGTTTCCCTGGCAGGCGGCTTATGCGTGGCGGAATCTCATTACAAACACTAAACCACCCCCTGTTGCCATGTTGAAATGGCGACAAACCCTGGCGAAAGTTGGTGGAACCTCCTCTGACGAAGCTTTAATGGAAGTTTAAGGTCAGCTTAGTTTAACATGCTATTGCACCTGTGTGAGTGTGTGTGCGACTCGAGCTGGATGAGTATATTTTCACCGCATTGTGTTTTACTGCTTACACAGAGAACACGCGTCCGCCTTCAAAATGAGAGCTTGATCACAAGCACAGGCATTACAGTTTGTTAAAGATTTTGTAGGAATGTGTGCAGAGGCTGACATTCCATTACAAAAGTTAGCCAGGCTACACCAGTCTCTCAATTGCTTGGCAAAATTGTCTACTGATGTACTGCATCAATAAGTGTTTGAGATTTAAGAGTTTAAGATTTGGGCATTTAATGAATGGACATTTTATTCACTAACCCAAAAAACACACACACTATGCTGGTGAAATGTAAAAAAATGAATTCTAAAAATGGTCTATGTTCATGAGCTTTGGGTAGTGACTGAAATGACAAGATTGCAGATACAAGCGGCCGAAAGAAGTTTTCTCCGCAGAGTGGCTGGGCTCTCCTTTAGAGATAGGGTGCAAAGCCTTGAGATAGGGTGCAAAGACCCGGAGTAGAACTGCTGCTCCTCCACATTGAGAGGAGCCAGATGAGGTGGCTCGGGCATCTGGTTAGCCTCCCAAACAACTCCCTGGGGAGGTGTAGAGGGAACGTCAGACTGGTAAGAGGCCTCAGGGAAGACCCAGGACATGTTGGAGAGACTACATCTCTCAACTGGCCTGGGAACGCCAAACAGCTTCTAACTGTCACAGTACAGTACTTACAGGTAAATCCAAACTGTTTTTGATCATCCTGGTGCTCATTATTGGCTGAGCCTTTGCCATTCTAGTTATTCTTTGATCCATTTTAATAGTTGTCTTCCGTTTTCTGCAAGATGTCTCTGGTTTTGTTCCCCATTTTAAGGCATTGGAAATCATTTTAGCTAAACAGGCACACGTTTTTGTCTCTTCATTAGTTTTCCCCTTTCCAATCAACTGTTTAGTCAAAGCACACTGTTCTTCTGAACAAGGTCTTGAACGACCCATTTTCCTCAGGCTTTCAAAGAGAAATGCATGTTCAACAAGTGCTGGTTTCATTCATAAATAGGGGTCACCTGATTCACACCTGTTTTTTTTTTACAAAATTCATCACCAAACTCACCCCTTTCACTAACTGTTCAATTGCACAACCTTAAGAGTGTACATATCAGGAATGATGGGTCTTGTTTGTTTTCTGAGAATCTACTGCACCTACTGGGAACAAACACTGACTAATTTCCAGGGTTGACCTTTTTTTTTTTCAAACTTGAACCACGAAAATAACATTAACACAAATAACAAAAGCCTAAATAGCAAATACAAGTTATACAAAACGAGTAAAAGTTTCAAAAGAGTAGAATAACTTTTTCTTTCAATCCCACTTTTGGCGATAGGTTTGTGACCGCTTTTGTCAACATTGACATTTACCAGACATCTTTTTTCTCTTTCTGTCCCCTCCTCGCACTTTGTAAATATACCGTATTACAAGAGCAACTTTCCACCAGTTTGACCTTGGAAGAGAAAATAGATGAAAAAATGTTGAAGACATTTTAGCTTCTCTTATGATGCCCCCCTCTCCCAACGCCCACCGTTCCCCCACGCATCACACACACTCCCCTTCATCTCCTCCCCAATGGCTCATCCTGGATCTCTGCAGGTGCACATGAGAGTCTTGAGATGAGTGTATTCTTTTCACAAGAAGATTGAAAGCCCTTCATCTGTAATCAACACACACACACGCAAACACACACCACCACAGAGAGTGTGTGTGTGTTTATCAGTGCAAAAACACGTGTGAATGCAATAAGTTGTCAATGTAGCGGAAATTTATGCATTTAAGGAAGTGTGTGTGCGTGTGTGCATGCATACATGCGTGCGTGCGTGCGTGGGTGCGTGCATGCATGCATGCGTGCGTGTGAGACAAGGCGAAGCATTGAGCTGTGTGTGATTTTCTTTTAAAGAGAATGAATTAACAAGGCAAATGAGTGTCTGCAAAGGTTAGCATGCACACTCTCAGGCTGACCATCACAGTGTCTTTGTTGGACAAGATCGGGCCAATTAAAGTGATATCGCTCTCTGGTTGCAGACCACGCCCCCTCTGTCCCCTCTTCCTCACCCCCTACACGTTGAAAGTTGCATGTCAACATCTGCTGCATCCAGCCTTCATCATCACCTCAACGTCCGTCCTTCCTTACTTACTTCGTTGTCCGTCTCACTACGTCCGCCACTTTTCACCTCCTGACCCCACACACACACCACCCCCCAACACCCCGCTTTCCACATCCAACCTCCTCAAAGTGCCTTTCTGGTCTCCCTGTTTTCCAGCAGTGTGATAAATGTCCATCTGTGATTGGCCGCCACCCCCCACCGCCATAGACCCCGCGAGGTTGTAAACAACAGCCCGTCTCCCCCAGCAACCGGCCGTCTCCATGGACGCAAGGCCCGTCTGGACGACCAGCTCTGCATGTGTGTACGTGTGTTTGTGGCGCGGAATGTGACATGTGATGACTGCCAACTCTATGTGTGTGTGCGTGTTGTGTGCAGGGGTGTGTGTGTGTATGTGCGTGTGTGTGTGCATATGTGTGTGTGTACTAATGAGCGCCCATAAGTGAGCAAATGTTTTCTCTGGGATTCACTAATGTTCAACAAACACACTCTCACTTCAGAACACACACTCACACCTGGTTGTGCGCAGCCAGCAGTGTGTGTGTGCGTGATTAGTATGCCGCAGTGAGCCGTGTCCATATGTCACTAAACACAACCATGTTTTATTAATCCTGGAAGAAGAGGATGATGAATAAGAGGAAGGAGAGCTAGAAGGAAATGTGAAGGGAGGAAAAAAAGAAAAGGATGTGGGGACAAAAGGTAATATGTATGGAAAGTAAGTAAAGACAGTGAGGAAGGAGGAAAGTAAGGAAGGATGGATGTGAGGAAAGAAGGACAGTGCGAGGCAGAAGGGGACAAAAGTGAATGGGGAGGAAGGAGAAAAGTGAAAAAGGAGTGAGGAGAGAGCACATGGAAAAAAGGGAGGGAGGAGGGAGAGATGGACAGATGGAGGAGTGAGACCCAAGAGACGAGTCATTCATCACACCAGCATGCTGCCTGCACTCGTTCACCTTCTTTCTCTCTTGCATCTCCTGTTACTCCCTCCATTTATTCACTCATTAATCCCTGCATCTCTTCCTACCCCCTCTATAATCCCCCTAAACCGTCTCTATATGCTCTAATTCCTTCCTTCTCTCCATCCATTGTGTCCAGGTGGAGGTGTGGACCAAAAGAGGGAGACAGGAAGGAGGAAAGGATGTAATGGACCAGTTTAGATATAACTAAAAGATAGAAGAAGAGGAAACACAAAGAGGTTCTGACCTGTGTGGGACAGCAGGTTGGGGGACAGCAGGCCGGGAAGTCCCGGGTGAAGCAGCCTGGGGCTTTCCTGGATCCCGGCGCCGGAAGAACAACGCTTGGGAGGACGACCCGGACGAGAGCTGCAGGCGAAACACACAGAGAGCAAAAATGAACAATGGCATCCCATAATGCTTTATATTTATGATACCCTACTTTTTGTTAGTGCTCCTCCACTTTTATTTTGAAAGGCTCTTGGGACCTGATGGTTTTTTTTGCGAAGGCACAGGTTAAATGTGAATGTGTGTCTTTTACAGCAAACACACGCAATTAAACTAGGCTAATATGCACATGCGCGTAGGCACGCACACACTCCAACAAGATGACAACGACATATAAAACACACGTACGAGCGTTCAGGAGGCACGCACGCAGGCCAATTCTCAGCAGGGCGGCCCGCTAACAGATGGCCCTGCAAAGTCATTTACACCTAGCAAGAAGGCAAGCAAGTGAAAGCCGGAGAGAAAGGAGCAAGAGGCTTTTGTTGACACACTCAGACAGGAAGTGTGACAGTCATGTGACTTCCTGGTAAACATCAACATGACCGCAATCGGACGCGCTCGCTCAGCTTCAGTATATAGTCAGTGCTGACCGCCATCAATAGTGACAGAGGCAGTGGCACTGATGTGTTTTTACAGCAGAGTGGTGCGCGGTGAGGTTTCCCAAGAAGTATTTCAAGGATAATGCAAATAATTCAAAGATGAAAAAGTAAAAAAAATAAAATAAAATAAAAAATTAGAAAAATAATAAGATTCAAGAACAGGAATTCAAATTTGAAAAACTAAATTTGAAAAGAAAAGAAGAAAAAAAAAACTAGAAGAAGCAGCAACTCTCCAGGAGGTTTGAAGCAGGCCCCACTGGGAGGAGCATGGCGGAGGGTGTGAAAAGATGTGCAAGGAAAAGTAGCAGAGATTGTTTTTAGGTGTGAGACACACGCGCACACACACGCACACTCACTCACAAGGAAAGTGATGCAAAAAAGCATGAAGAAACGAAAACATGAACATTCACTTTTCATCTGAACTCTGATTCACCTCTCTCTCTCTCTCACACAAATATCACTGTACTAGATGACCATGTGTGTGTGTGCGTGCGCAAAAAGACACATGATATCGCCTTCTCATTAAACTTACAGTTCTTTGTGTTGTGTTGTGTGTGTCCTGTAGGGTTGCCATATGTTCAGTATTAATCCTCGTGACTGGTCCACTCTCTTTTCTGCACAGAGCTTGCTAACAAAGAGCAGGTCACACTTTCACTATGCACACAAACACACACACACAGACCGCCCTAATTCATTTGTCACACTTCACCTTGAATGTATTCAAAGCCCTAAATAGTCACGTCTGTCCTCCTCCTTCATGTACTATCACTTCACTTCCTATTAGACCGCCATCCACTGGACGCTACCGAAAAAGTCTCACTGAGGAAAGAAGATGACAATGCAGGCGGGTTCATTGTTTTATGACCTTTACACTGGCACACACACACACACACACACACACACAACAATCCAATGAGCCACCTTGAAGTAAGTCTTCCCACTTTGACACACGCCACATAGTTCTGTCCTCCCAAATGGCCGTTTCTATAGCGACGGAGCCTTGATCAATACTTCGTCATTGGCTCTGATGGCCGGTCAGGGTCGGTCACTCACACACGCACACACAAACAGGCATGGCGGTGAATAAGCACGATCTTGCTAACACGTTTGACAGATTGATTTAGCAAGAGACGAGCAGAGGTCACACACACACACACACACACAGTTTATCAAAGGCGGGTGCAGTCAATACTTTGGGCCGAGAGAGAGGCGGCCACTCTTCGGTTAGCGTCTGCATCTCATCCCTCTGTCAGTTTGTCCTGCTCCGTCTGTGCATTTCCTGTGTCAAAGTCTTCCTGGTGTCTCCTAATCAAGAGCCTATAAGTGGGATTTTGTTTCCTTTATTTACTGCTAGACTAGATCTAAAGCACATAGAAGGGAGACTTTAACTTGCTATATGGATGTCGCTGACTTCCCGTCGTGCCGACATTGTCATAAATCCTGTCACACCTTCCCATCCTGTGTTTGTGTGTGTCTTTATTTGTTCTGTGGCAGAAGAACAATCTATTCTTCTTGAAGAGACACCAGAGAAACAAGACGTATGCCTGTTTGCTGACACACACACACACACACACACACCATAATCATGGATGCTCACACAGAAAGAGAGATGGATGTTTACTTTCCTCTGGGCTTCCGCCTCTTTGATTGGACAGATGAATGACTTCATTGTGCCTATGTACACGTGTGTGCGTGTGTGTGTGCGTGTGTGTTTACGCACGTGTGAAAGGAAGGAAGAAGAGGGTGAGGCGGCCAATAACAAGTATTGATTGATAAGAGAAGTAGAGCAAAAATAATCTGAGAGGAGGCAGAAAAGAAAAAAAATCACCTTACAAACAAAGAGGAAGAAACAGGAAGTCTAATTGACTAATAATACGCCTCACTTCCTGTCCTTCCCATCAGATCCATCCATCTATCCCTTCTGTATGGAGGAACAGGTGTGCTTCAGGACAAGAGGCAAAAAACACTCCTGCATTTTTAACCAGTACCTATTAAATATTAAACACCTCACACACACACACACACACACACACACACACACACACGAATGCTGACAAGACAAGTTATACAGGTCGATGGGCTAACGTGTGTCTGCATGTCTGTACAAATAAATGTGTGTTTGTGTGTGTGTGTCTGATGGCTTCAAGCGTCATTACCTTACTTCCTCGGCATGTGGGCAAATACACACACACACACACACACACACACGCAGCTCTCACATGTTAGCATTTAGGAGGTAAAACTATAACAGCCCCCCCTCACCCCCGTCCATAAGCTTTGAAGTCGTCCCGAACAAAGTGGAACAACAGGAAGTTTTGTGTTGAGAAGGAATGTGGAGTAGACTATAGACCAGACTGTAGAAACACATTTGGGATACATTTAAAATTGAATTTAAATGTAATACTATTTTAAAATGGACGATGCTCATTTGCATTAAAAAACAAGCGAAGGAGGGAAGTGTCGCCCCCTGTTGGCCAATACAAGAACATAGAATGCTTGGATGGCTCTGCCTCCTTCAGATCAATTTTCATCCCTCCATCTTGACGGGAGTTCATTTTCTGCCCCTACAACTCTTCATCCCTCTTCTTCCTCCTTCCCCCTGCCCCTCACCTGTCCTCCCCCCACCGTTAAGTCAGTGTAATGTAAATGATGTGCCATCGATCGCCCCTGACAGTGCAAGGACGCTCACCTCTCCTCCTCTTCTTCTTCTTCATCGCCCTATCATCTCCCCCACTCCACCATCTTTTATCTCTCTCTCTCTCCCTTCACTCCTCCCATGAGTCTCTGCCTTACTTGCACGCCGCCTGTCATCTTTCATCCCTCCATGTTGCTTCTCTCGCCGTCACTTAAGTCCTCCTCCACTCACTTCTGAGGGGTGGGAGTGGGGGGGGGGGTGCACAGGTGAGCAAGGGTGTAGCAGGTGGGCTTTCATACAGAAAAGAAAGGCGTGGAACAAGAGGAGAAAAAAGGTAAACCTTGTGGCCGCCATGATGTTGATGATGATGTTAAGTCCCCAGAGTTTCCCCCTCATCCTCATGTCCTTCCTCACCCGCCTCGTCCCATCTGTCTCCCCCCCCTCTGTTTTTTTCCCTTCATGACATTCTTGTCCGACTCAGAGGGTGTCATCCTCCTTTTCTGCTGAGTCGGTGCTTTTCACACACACACACACACACACGCACACACACACTCCAGATGTCGAGAGACATGGTGGTGGTTGGGGGGGGGGGTCTTTATTGGATTGTCTGTGTCCTCTATTTGGATAAGGAGACGCGAACGAGGGAAACAAAAGAGTACGAGTGATGCGAAGAATCCGAGGATGCTGCAACAAGAGAAGAAGAACAAAGTGCACTTGGGTGGCGGGGTCTATACATTAAATATCGTCCAGTCAACTTTATACAAGTTGGCATGTAAAAGTTGTATTTTTTCACACACACTGTATTACATACACTTAGTCAACACACACGCACGCACACAACCACACACACACACACACACACACAGAGGCTAAAGCCTGGATCCTACAATAAGTCCAGTTTTATGACTCGTGTATAACGCCAACAGCTGAATCAATATTAGTTTACACTGGGTCACAATGGACACACACACCCAGATGTCTCTCTCGCAGCGCTTTCATGAACACACACACGGGATCTCCCAGAATATATTATTATTATTATTATCGTATATTTACACCCTTTTACATTTACACTTTTACACACACTTTTTCTTTGCAGGGAACAATGGGTGGAGAGAGGGTCAACCTGTTCATTAAGAAAAACACACACAATAAGGTAATAAAACATAGTCGTAAAGTTTTATAGCGATAACTAACGGATGGACAGTTCTCAAGTTGCATATGACTCAAATAAGTATTGGGTCCGCCCCGCAAATCATTGTCATTATCATCAGTTACAGTAAAGCCAAAAGTGAGAAGCTGGACTTGTGAAAGAGTAACACAAAAGCTAAGCTAAATGCCACCCCGGGCCTGTAGGCAAACGGAACCGTCCAATCAAGGCATAGAGAGATCTTGTGTTTTAAGCATTACAGTACATAACAGTACAATAGATTACCCGCCGAAACATGGTTTGGCATTCGCTCGATCGCATATTCGCAGATTTAATTTCCCTGCTTTGTG
The DNA here is from genome assembly GCA_024372805.1 of Oostethus manadensis. NCBI lineage: Eukaryota > Metazoa > Chordata > Actinopteri > Syngnathiformes > Syngnathidae > Oostethus > Oostethus manadensis. The sequence continues at coordinate 66,895 of QODF01000142.1, read as the reverse complement.
AATGATTTTTTATTGTAAATGAAATAAAAAGTATTGATGACAGGCAAAAAAAAGTCAACTCTAGCAGGAAGTTGCTCTGACAAGATGTTGTGTAAATGCAAATGCAGTAAGTACAATAGTGTATACTATATGCCTGTGACAGTTTCTTCATGTGTAAAACTATTTAAAATGTGTTTAATAAGAGGAATATTACCTTTATAAAGTGAAAACGACTGAATGACTCATTTTTGTAACATTTATTTTCGTAGCGTTTTTCAGCCCAAACAAGCTGAATAAGCTTGTTTTGCCAGAAGTTTAATAATTACTTTTTAGTGCATGTGTCTATCCTTTAATCATCTTTATTATGTGTCTGTGGGTGGTTTATTTGTTTACAGAACGCACGCAGAATGATGAACAACTCACATCTGTCTCCTTCCTTCTTCCTTTCAAGCAGAATGCACCGGTTGCTGTTGAGGCGTTCAGACGTACTGCGTATATCTGAGTGTTAGAGGAATCAGTGCTTTTTTACATCTGCACAAGAAGTTACAGGTGGCAGAATTTTGATAAGGAAGGTGAAAAACACTATTTCATTCAAGAAAAGGGTCATAGCAAAGTACGAATGCAGCACCTGTTCCAATATGATTGTAATGTAAAAGGGGAAAAATTTAAGGGAACTACATAACAGATAACACAGACTCACGTTATGTCAATTTCCATGAGATTTCGCGTTTAACAGTAGATTCTGTTTTTCTTGACCAATTCCGCAATTCCGTCAACACGGAAAACATAGGGCCCTGAGTATGTGTAATGATAATTGTTAAAGTTTAAAATAAAGTTGAAGTGAGCAAGTGCGATTTTTGCCGTTCCCCATAAGCTGCACGCATGCTTGTTCCTAGCATGCGCATTCAAGTGCCTAGCGCACCGCAAATCCATGCAGCGCACAAAATACAATCTAAATGAAATGATTTAATGAAATCAATTTAATTTATTCTGTACCATTTTGCAATGCAACTCAATGAGTGACAGGGAACAACAAGCGGTAATAACATATATATAT